>UFQX01000340.1:320504-357733 GCA_900497675.1 Arapaima gigas | reverse complement strand
GGGGGGGGGGGGGGGGGGGGGGGGGTTTACAGGTTTGAATCCCACTTTGTGGCGTAGTAATCTTCAGCAAGGTATTCACTTTGTTTTACTCCATCAAAAAATTACCCTGCCATATTATTGGGCAAATCATTTAGTAGCCTAACAGTGTTAAGATGCTTCAGAGAAAAGCATCAGCTAGATGAGTAAATGTGATGAACCACTATGCCACCTGTTAGCAGTTATTGCTACTGACTGAACAATAAAATATAGAAAATGATGTGGCGAGTGATTTCATGAATAAATTAAGCCCATTATGTGCCGAGTGGAACAACACCATCTTCTACCTTACTTTTTACAAGGTGGCCTGATCTCACCAGCGCATCAAACTCCTTGTCCTCTGTGACATAGCGTGGGGGGAAGGGCCGGAGGACCGAGTCACGCTTGTAGCTCTGAGCAGCGGCCACGAAGAGACTGCAGCGGAGGTCAGCAGCCACCGGGTCCCTGTGCAGGCATGAGCGCACAAGCTCGCGGACCGTGGACAGGGCAAGTGGTGGTGGCGGCGGCGGCGGCGGCTGCTGCTGCTGCTGCATTCCTGGTGCTGAGCATGAAGGTGCACAAAACAAGCACATATTCAATCTATATTCATCAATACCCACAGTGTCCAAAAAAAAAAAAAATGAAAAAGAAGTTTATGTTTGAAGTAACTAAACCAAAATTACAAATGCAGTTGCAAAGATGAGTCATATTAGGCAAACTGCCAATTAAAAAAATGTGTGTCAGCTATGAAATATGACATTTAGCATTTTGACATGCAAAAATTCAAAGCAACATGACAGAACCCCAAAGGCCAAAATGGTTGGTGCCTGAATTACAGACGCATTCATCACAAAACTGCAAATTTATATTTTGTGTCAAGGGGGACGTGTTCAATCCAAATAATGACAACATTGGGCAAAGATAAACAAATTGCAAAAAGAAACAAAGGTCGCAAGTTGAAGTTCACCTACAGGGATTGACAGAATATTTGATAAACACCAAAAATGCAGCCTTAAAAATAACAGGACTGAGTCAGAATATGAACAAGTAATATAATCATCTTTCAACCCGCTTCCTTCAGTCGAATGAGCCAAAGGACGCTTTCAACCCAAAATGTCCGTTTCCATCTGTTCAACGTCATGCAAGTTCTGTAATGATGTAAGCGGTGGTCTACTGGGTATGATTACGTCTGACGAATGCCCGTTCTTTGACCATGTGGTGCAATCTGGGAGTTCACCCATCTCCTGTGGATGGCCAACGTCATGCAGCAGTACTCTGTAGCTAACACCTTTTATATCCTTACTATACATAGTAAGGAATTTATAATGCCAGATACAGTACAGTACACCACCTGTAGTCATTCAGTCATCTAAATACCAAAGAAATATAACACACACAAACAGAAAAATTTGGAGTCATTAATTCACCTGTAGCACATGTCTTTAGACAGTGGGAGGAATCCCTCGAACATGGAGAACATGCAAACCCCATACAGACTGCATGGTGATGTGTGGCTAATACACATTGTGGCACAAACAGGAGACAAAACACATACAATAAAAGAACCATACACATACACTAGCACACCAAATATATAGAACTTTACACACATCTATGTTCGATGCCAAAGCATACAATACCAGCCCTAACATATCACTAGATACAGCTAACATACACCTGGTTACCACAAAGCCCCTTGTGTATTCATAAAGAGGACTTCTGGAGGGATATTAACAAACCTCTAGATACATCACTAGAAATAGAGTGCATTTAAGTCTTAAATAACGGGGGCTACTTTAAATGTAATAATGTTCAGTTTGGAGATGCTTTATCTTTCTACTGCTGCACTTTTCGACAGCCCCTGAACTTGGCTTGTTTCACTACAAATATTGAAACATCGGGTGGAATTGCGGCTCCCATCATGCTTTGCGCTGTGTACATAATTGATGTGTCCAACCGTGGTGGGAAGTCTAGGAGTGGCAATGACCCTGTGGCTTTGTTGGTAGTATGATAATTCATTGGGGACGGCGTGTCGGGGTGGTTGTCTTGGAGCTGCTGTCAATCATGCTACGCAAGAATTAAGGTCGTATTCCTGCAACTCTGTCTTCAGAGCCCTGTGTCAGTAACACCGCTGACACGGGTCAATATGCGTTACAATATGATTTTAGGTATAATTGATGAAGATGGGGAAAAAATAGCCTGTTCAATCCATAAAGAACATTTTATAAATATTTCATTTAGATACAAGCTCGGCTACACGTCTTTTCGCTCTAAGACGCACTTTTCAACCTCTACTGGCGGCGCAGATGACTCACTCCCGTTTGGTCAAACTGACTTCCGTGTCGAACGAACTATATAGAGCTGGAACTCAGGATAAACACTGGAAAACGCCCTCAATAAACAAAATCAACTTTCAACATAACGTCAACATTAGAGGCATTATATCACAATATCACTAGCATGGAGGTGCAGAAGCTCAAGGCTCTTTATGACAACAACCCAAAAACTGACATGCTTCCGTATTTGGAACTCAAGCCAGTTACCTCAGGTAAGTGTACTTTTGGGAACCAGTACATCTTTTCCGATTGCAAAGTAAATTTTTCCGCAGTTAAACGTCGAAACTAATGGCAGTGTCCCTCCTGCAAATTACAGTTACACAATAATAAAAGAACTGACATTTGCTGTTACTTCAACTCACCTGCTTCCCAATCGTTCCAGACATGGATTTATCCGCGACAGGAGTAAGACCCAACGAAAGCTGTCCGTCGCTGTGCCTATCGAAAATAGTAAGGCCCAAGAGAGCTTGTTTCAATTTTTTTTTTTTTAAAACAATAAGTTGCTAAGAAAGCCGTCCTTGGCTATGCCTGTCGAAAATAGTAAGACCCAAGTATAGTGTCAATGAATGCGCCTGGAGAAGACACAAGACCTAAGTCAGCTGTCCATGGATGTGCCGGTGGGCCACGAATAAGGCCCAAGGAAGGTATCTTCCGAGGTGCCTGTGCACGTGCTACAGAAGTACTGTCATCGGAGGAAACGAATGTTGACAGATTTAGCGACTTGCTTTCTATTTAAACTAGTCTTACTTGTCTCTCCGCACACTAGCAAAATCCGTATGATTTACTAAATACTGTAACAGTCCCGTTGGCGGTGTTATCGACAGAGATTTGTTTGTTATGAAAAGGAACCGGAGTCGGTGTTACAGACAGAAAACAGAATTGTGGGAACTCGAGCTTTATTCTTGCGCGGCATTGTTAAAGACACACCCACACAACGTCAGGGTCACTGCCAAGCCCTGGACTACCAACCATGGTTGGACACATTAACGATGTACAAGCAAAGCATGATGGGAGCCACAGTTCCACCTGATGTTACAATATGTTACATCAAAAAAATCTCATGGTTTAGCATTCAGGTGTAAGCTCTTAAAAAAAGGTTCGTTTTGCGAAATTCTCTATAAAATGGAAATGTGACTGTAACGCGAAAATGCCTCTTTTGCAATATAAGTTTCCGGGGTAATTCTTATTATAATTTTCATAATTTACATGCATCTATGAACTAGAATAATATGCTTATCAAATATATTCGATAAAGAGACTATGATGTGGAAACGTTTTATATATGATTATTAGTGTCCAGTGATTTGTAGCTAAAATGATGACATTACTGAAATGCGATGAAACAAACGGTCACCCACAAATGCTGGACGAGAGACGAAAGAGCTGCACTTGAACATAAGTTCCGGCAGGGGGCACTGTGTAATAGCAGCGCGAGGAGGCAGCGATTGCAGTGACTGAAGAAAGATACGGCGAGTAACGTCGCCAGCGAATGACAACAAAAATAAACACAAATAATAGCCACCGAAAACAAACTTTTAACACAAAGATAATCATATGTAGAAATTAAACACGAGATTACAATAATCTCTCCCAAGTACTGTATTTCTGACTTTGCCCAAACGCATGTTGTCCAAGGGCACAAATAACGCAAAAGCCCTTGTTTAAATAATAATTTGCCTGTATCTCCCATGATGTTGTTGAAGCAGTCAAGCCAAACAGTACTTTATTTAGTATGAATAACAGATGTGGCTGAAAATCGAGCAGAGAAGCAGCTGTCGACACACATTCCCAGTACCAAAGGGAAGTGCCAAGCAGCCGTGCAAATTGTTCCACTTTGGCTTAATTACCTGTGAAACAATAAATGAAGTCAGTTTGATAAATTTGTTTTTGTGTGTCTAACTCAGACACAGGGACTCCCAGGCCATGGAAGCCAATCCCAGGAGCTGACAACATAGACGGTGGAAAAGTCCCACGTTATTTGTTTAGAAGATGTCAGCGTGACGAAAGTGGAACTGTTGAACTTAATTCTTCATGGATTGAAAGAGATTATTACTGTTGTGGGAAACTGCTATAATAGTACCACTTACAGTGCGATGCCTCTAAAAGGAGGTAGTAGGAAGAAGTGGATTCAATAACAACTTCAATTCAGCTGCAAAACCTTCAGAAATGTAGCTGTAAAAAAATCAATATGTTTAGAGTGTTATTACATTTGGCCTTCACACATGTTAAAATGACATTTCAATCTGAAAGAAATGGATGCGTACATTTTTTTTAAAATGCAGAGCTGTCACGAATAAGTCACATTATTTGAGTTTTTAATGCTGACGTCTCTTATAATTACTTGAAATGATATAGAAATAAGATCTGAAAACGTGGTTTTAAACCTTTTGAGTGCTACAAACTATTAACATGTTGCTCACATGGGGCCACCTTTACACATAGAAGTGCTTTCTACTCTGACTTATAAAATGAAGATAACTCTTTAATATTAACTTTCGGTTTTGTGTGGATTATGTCTGGTATTGCTCCTGCTGAATAAAATGGCACACTGACAGTTTATATGAATGCTTAATTACGTTGTACCACTGTGATATATGGAAAAAGCAAAAGGGATGACTAATTTTATAATATCAATAGTGACATCTCACTGTAGTGGACTCAACTGGTGCTCTCACTACCCATGTGCTTCCCACTCTAACATGGTTCAGTCTCATTTTGAGTAATTAGCCAATTAGGGGTAATTTAACAACTTTTGTTCATTGTTTTTGTTTTCCCCTTGGATTAACCACATGCCATCTATGTAATAGCACTGAAGGACAGAAGCTCTATGATACAGCAGTGGGCTGTGCCCCACATGAATTAAGGTACTGGTGCACTGGCCCCTGACCCACAGAATGCAAAAGTGACCCCAGTGCTGGTGTGGATTCTAGGAGCCTGTGAGAGTACTCACCTGCAGATGGAGGAATGGTGTGTTAGGTGGTGCCAGAGGACACAGTGTGCCAGAATCTGCATGTGCTCACAGGGGAGAGAGAAGCAAGATCACAGTGGCATGTCGGGCACACCAAAATCATCTATTTTGACAGAAATAGAGTTCCCGATGAAGACAATGTCCCAGCAACACCTGACCTTGGATTATGCTGAATAACTTTTGGGAAAGATCAATCCATAAATTATTACCTTCCATAGGTAAGAGCATCACTGTATGCACACAAAAAAGATGTTTGCAGTTAAACATCCTCTGTAATCCTCTGTCACAGAGTGCAGCTGATGTGTTCTTGCTACACAGGTTTAAGGCAGGTTTGACTTCAGTGCTGCTGCTCTGTCCATGCTTTGGTTATCACTTTCAAGCTGAGGCAGTGCATTTCAGAGATAATGAAATGATGGGCTTTAAGGGATGGGGGTGATGATGGTGGTGGGGGGTGGTAGAAGCATACCTTGCTTGCCTGACTTTCTCTTGAGACAGTCTGCTCTGGGGGGCTCCTTGTTCCCTGATAGCTCTGTGTATTTTCTGTGGACTTTGTGCAGCTGTAGGCAAAGGAAGCCAGGCACACACTGGAGTATTGAACCCCCCACCCCCGAAAGTGTGTGCCTATGTAGCTCATAAATACAAACACATGGATAAAATGTCAGATGCAATTCGGGCTGACCCCACGCTGGATGGCTCTGCTTGTCTGGCTTGATAGGCCCTCTCTTGCGCTTGCATTATTTATTAATTCTTTGATTTTCCCCCTGCAGGCAGCGCCCGTCTGTAAAGGAGAGCTCTGGGAGCGTGGAGAAGCGGTAACATTGAGAGAAAGGGGCCTTTTGTTCATGTGAAAGCGCTGCTTCCACTCCCGCGAATGGCAACACACTGATATGGAATGAAAAGAGGCGGCGCACACAAACACGCCGCTCGGAAGCGCACTTGTGTTGGCATCTTGTGGCCCTCTGCTCCGAAGCATGTCTTGCTGTGCTGTGGGGGCCAACTCAAATAGACCCTGAGAGCCGTTCAGCTCATCCTTTCCCGTCCAACTGTGAACACAACGGGCCAAATCTCACAAAAGTGATGTTGCCCCAGTGACGGTAGCACCAGGCTGCCTTGTTTCCAGATGATTTTTGGAGCGCTGAAACAACAGCTGGTGTGACTTGCTTTTCTTCTTTCTCCAATTCACGACAGAGAGATTCTTCATTGGAGAGCAAAGTGACCAAAAACACTTCTACAGAGAGGGAATGTTCAAGATGGACCTCTTGACCCCTGTTTAGCAGCCATCACCTTAAAGGCCTTTGACTCTCAATTTCATTAATGGAACTATGGATGGACACTGTAGAAAGGGAAAGTGGTGGAAGTTTTATTCTTACTTAAAGACTCGTAAGGCCCAGTGTAGAGAGGCAGTCTGAGTATGAAGGTCAGAGAAAGGTAAAGATATCACCCCCTATTTGCTTGCTTGTGTGGTTCATGAATAACTTGCCCTGGTTCAGAGTGAATCAAGTCAAGTGACCCCAAAAGAGCCAGGTCTTCTCAGCACCAGAAACCCAGATAAGGAACTCTCACACTCTGCCTAAGCTACTTTTGAGACAGTGTGTGGTGTGATGTGTGAGGAACCTTTTTTTGAAGTTTATGGAAGGCCCCTGTGGGAAAAGGGTGACAACTCCATGACACTCATTATGGACCACTCTGACTCTGAGAGATACTCTCCTACACTGCTTGGCACTGTGGTGTCCGGAACTGCTGATTTAATATCTGGTATGTGGCTGACTCTGAGAGCCCTGAAAAAACACCAAAGCACACAGTAAGTGTGTTTTGTGGGAGACAAAATTGTGATCTTGAGTTCAGAGCAGTCTCTCTGTATGTCCATGCTTCCTTCTCCCAATAGTTTATCAGCTGGATTGCACAGCAGTCCATCGAAGCTAAAATCTTTTCAAAATGTTAAAGTCAGCTTTGTTTAATCCCCATCTAGAATTGATGTACTGCTGGGGAATCCAGTGCCTAGAGGAAACTGAAAAATAGACCTGTGGACACTGATTGTCTTCACAGCTGACACTCCATTGGAATGTGTGTTTTCAGGCCCATATTCTGAACTGGGGAATTCAAAACCACAATCTCATGGGAAGACCCTCAAACAAAGCCCAGACTGCAGTCAGGCTGGCGGCAACTAAGGAGGTTCACACCATGCTGCCCCTGATGAAGAAGGAGAGCGGCTGTTTGGTTTGCCCAGGGCCAGCCGCACTCCAATGCCCCTCAGTGACACGCTCAGAGGAAGTCTATTAAATCTGAAATGGCTTTTCAAACCTCCCCATTCTCTCCTCTTGGCTTTTAAACAGGCCAAGCACACAGGATAATTGAGTCCCTGCAGCTCATCGGCATCAGGGCGGGCCACTGCACGAAACCCACCCGCAGTCTGTGCATCATCCTACACAAACCAGCTGCTCCTCATTCATCTCACTCTCTTCCTCCAGCTCAGCTCGCTGCTTGCTTTATTCATTCTTCTTTGTCCTCTGTTTCTTCCCTTCTAATTTCACACTGGCCTACGTGAACTACAGTGCTGAATTTCACTGAGATCCTGTGGTAGCATGTAGTACAGACCCAGAGCTGAAGAGCAGGAACACACACTGGTAAATATTGCAGAGAAGCATGTCGATGAGGGCATTTTAAGCCACCTCCATTCTCCCTTTTGCCATTCTTCAGCATATAACACACACACACACACACACTCATTGGTTCATGAAGGCTGGCATTACATCAATTAGATGTTTCATACAATGACAACACACTGATAGATAACCACATACACAACCAACTAAGTGCACACACACAAACAGAACAGAGATGGTGGGACCAGAGAAGGAGGATCTGTGTTCTCAGTATGCACCCCAGTCCACCCAGGAGGCTACATATGAACTCAAGAATCATGTTTCACAAATCACATCTCTTGTCCACATCAGACAAACATCTTCCCCTAACTGCTGCTGACACCATTTCCATGTCGATGGGGCTGATCACCCTGGGCAACAGCATCAGCATTAGCAGGACCATTGTGGTTGTGACTGTGTCTGTTCTTCATCCCTGTACCTCAGTGTCTGTATTGGTGTCTGTTCAGCATCCATTTGTCGCTGTTGTCTGTGCCTCATCCCCGTGTTTCACCTCACTTCACTCGAATGCTTTGGTTTTGTGGTTCCGAGCCTGAGAGATACAACTGTGTTTTACCCTTGGGCAGGGCTAAGACAGAAATAGCCAGCTGCATACGTGAGTGGACTGTTAAACCACATGCCACATGAATGCCTCTGAATGATTGCACTGGCAAAGCAAATAAGTAATAGAATATGCCCAACATAAACATCTACACACAGGAACTTAAATTCTTTTCTCTTTGTCAATGGTCTCCATTTTAATGCTTGAATATGTGTAGACTGCTTTTAATGGTAGCTGAAATAAACATGACACATGAGTGACCAAACTTGTGATTTCATCAGTGCTGTTTCAGGAGTGGAACACAGTCATTTATTAGGAGCCCAGTGACTGACCCATCATTAACAGAATGTTTTAAACAAGCACACACCATTTTTTTACTGGTCCTTTGACTTTGGATGTTGCCTGTTATTTTTGTAATCAATGCAAGCCAATGCATTTTGCAATTAAGTAAACCCAGTCATCTCACAGTAATGTTATTTCTCCTTGTCAGTTGTTGATTTCTGAGGTAACAATTGATTGGTCAGCGTGGATTTCAACATAGACACATGCTCCTCTCTTTCCATAATCTGGCTACAAACAGAAAATGTAAAATAATTAAACATTAACTTCATTGGATTACCCAGAATGCACTCTCAGTAGTCGATACATCAGAAGAGCTGTTATTTATTTCCAGAAGACATCTCAGGTACACACCTGATCAGCTGTCAGTGAAGGTCATCGCTGGTGACATCTGAAACTTGATGTGGATGCTCTGGGGCTGTATCCAAAAATACAAGATTTTACAATTATACATCTATACACCGAGTTGTCAGTTTATTGGGTGTACCTCTATAGTAGCGTGTTGGCCTTACCATCATGCTATGTTCAGAGTCACTAAAGTCACGTGTTTTGCCCATTCCAAAGCTCAGTTGAACACTAACTAATGCTACACACACTGTTCTGCCTGATTCATACCACACGCTGCAGTCTTGTGGCATATGACTTTTTCTGTGTACAATTTTTGTAAAGGTTGGCAGTGTACTGAACTGGAAAAAAGGACATAGCATTCAAAAACATTAAAAAAATATCAAAATCTAGAAAAATGTATTTTAATACAAGTTTTGCACTGTACATCTTAACATATTTCAGACTCTACTACACATTTTTTTGCTGGACACCATAGTGTCCATTACACCATACTGTACATTGTACACTGATGGAGATGTGTAGATTTTTATGTTTCATGAAGATCATGTGTTTCATTTCATTATCATTATAGTATTCGGCTATATAAAATTACATATTTAGTTTAAATTGGTTTCATCAAATCATTGTTAAGTCATATTGCCACCATTTAAAATCCCTCAAGCATTCTCTGGGAAGTTATACATTTATAAAATAATTGCTCAAATTATGCATCTGGATTTTTTCCTGTAGAAGGTAAGGAATAATTTTCTGTTTTGCACTATATTAGTAATTTGAGTTTTTCCTTTTTAATTCCCTCTGGAAAATTTCCTGCAAAGTGCCTTCTGATGACTTGCTTGTGAAAATGTGCTATTTGAAATAAAACTTGACTGATGTATAGTTGCACAGCAGGGGCTCTGCTGCCACTGTAATCTGCATCCTTTTCATAACAAGGTTCAGTTGCACCACTAGGCTGCATGCTGTGCACAGTGCAGATATATCCACAGCCTCCATACCGTGTGGGCAGGCAAAGGTATCATTTTGCATCAAATAGTGTGTGGCACAGCCATTATTGAAATGCAAAACAGAACATAATAATGAAATTGCAGCTATTAAATGGTTTTCAATACTAAACCAAGCTGGCAAGTTCTGCTGTCCTCTGCACTGCCTAAATATATTATCTGAACATTATTGTTTGCTTGGAGGGGGAGAAATGCACAGTTAGCAGAATGATTTAAATAAGTACAAAGAACTGTGATGCTCCATTGTACTCACTGCATGGACTCACAGAGTTGCACAGTCTTATTAGACAGCTTTCACAACAAACTATCTGAACATTGTTATGAATGCAGGATTGTGTGGGTGTGAGAGATGAGATAAATCCTCTCAGATAGAAGTCCAATCAGTCAGTTATTTTCAGAAAGTGGTACCTCAGCTACAGCTCACTGATATTAATGTGAACTCAGACCTCTTTTGGGAGTGTAACAGAAGTTAGACCCCACTGCTCGCAAACTGCTCCCTTCCTCTGTGCTGTTTTGTAAGTGCAGTTGAAATAGATACACACACTCACTCACAAGAGCTCAAACAAATCCATTCACCCAACTGTCAGCCATCATTAACCCCCTGTCAAGTGCTGGGTTTTGGTGGTCCAGATTCTGTTTTGGAAGCAGGGTATCAGGTGGAATACATCCTGGACAGGTTGCAAGAGCACACAAAAATGCAGACAGAAAAACACATGCAACCTCACTTGCACATAGGTATCCAAATACATCTACAAGCAAAAGCCAAAACTGTGGACACATTGCTTTGTCTGGGATATACAACTAACTGCTTCAGTGATGAGTTATACATTATAATTAATGCATACCATATACAAAGTGGGGGCAATATCAACTGCAAACACTGAATTTGACCCACTGGCATGTTGTCTGTCAGAGGTGTGGCATTCCTGTTATAAACCTGTTGTCACATATGGATTTCTCAAGCAGTGCAGGGGTGATATCAGAGCAGACCCAATTTTTGCACTTCACAGTTTAAGGAGAGCCTCATGAATATTCTCAATGTGCAGGACACCAAATATGGAAAGACAGCACTGATCTGAATTCCACACTTCCTTTTCTTCCCCATAAGCAATGTGTGTAAGATATGCATAATGAATAATTCAAGACAGCTGCCTGCAATTTAATGCAGAGGAAAGTAATAATTGAATAAAGGTGCAGGGTCGTCATTATGATTGTGGCTGATTGAGGGGAGGGACAGTTATTATTTTTATGGCAAAACCTGCTGTATTTATTTTCATTAAAGGCGCATTTCAAAGGAACAATTCTCTATCTCTCAGGCAGAATTAGCAAAGCCTTGACTGGCTTTGCTGGGCTTTGTGGACAATTGGAAAGAGTAAAGAAAAAAAATAATGACGGGTTTGATTGGAAGAAGGCAGCAAGATTCAGTTTGACCTCTGAGCAGCTGAACTTCTCATTAGCGGCACAATGACAGCAACGTTATCTCTTCAGATGGCCACCAGAGAAGGAGGGAGTGGTTTGTGGGGAGTGCAGAGGGGGGACATTAAACATAAGCCACTCAGGCCATACGTAAACAGCAAGGCTCAGGACCACATCTCCATGGTGGCTTCCTCTCTGGGGAGAATACAAGCACCTGGAAAGTGGATCACAGTGCCTGTGCAGAGTATTGATCTACCACCAGTCAAGAAGGAGGAAGTTTACATGTGACAGAAACAAGTTGCTGCACAAATAGATTTGACAGCGTGAGTGTGTGCATGTGTGACCTCCATCTATCAACCGTGTCAACTGCTAAATTCAAAAATCGTGTCATGAGAGACACACTTGCTCTCTACAACAGGCATATTTGTTTCATTTCAACATTGTCAGCAAAAATGTTAATGAGATATAATAAACAGTAATTATTACAATAATGATGATGAACAGGAGGACGGGTCACAGTGCGTATGAGGACATGTGTGTAGGTTGTGGAGTGAGTGTCACAGCTGTTATGAACAGAAGTGTATCCTGGGACAAAGGGAGAAAGAGGAGGCAGGGTGGTGGGGAAAGCATTGTTAAGTGCGCGTGTGTGAGCATGTGAGAGCTGCTCCTGAAGGCAGCACTTCAACCCCAGAGAGCAGAAGAAGAACCCACTTGTGTGCCTGGGAGCAGGTCCTCTCTGGAAGAGCAAAGCCCAGTCGTGCAGTGGGTGGGTAGTGAGTGGGGGTGGGCTGAATTGCAAGGATGAGATTATAGGAGGGGGTCATTTATTGTTTGCCTCATACCTGCCTGGAGGAAATCGCTATCAATAAATCATGTCTACAAACTGGAGCAGCTTTTCTCCTTCTAGATCCAGCCTATTGAACATCAGAAATCAGAAAACAGCTGCTGGGCACATCCATAGTTCCTGGGGGTTCACAACAGTAAGATTTGAGAAATGTAAGCATAACTGTTGGAATATTCTGGAGAAAATGGTCACACCATCAGAATAGCCAGACACAAAGACACACATTGATAAGAGGAAACTGTAAAGAAATGTGAGGTGTCAGTGGGGGGAAGACAGTGTCAAGTGGTAAAGACTGGAAGCAATTCCAAAGGCTCAGCAGTAACATATCTAGAGAAAGTATTATCCCCAGTCCAGACAGAATAAAAATAATACAAAAACTTCAGATGGAAAGATGAACAAAAGAAGCCAAGTTGTTCAAAGACAGGAGCAGTCAGCAGAGCTGAGTGTCTTTCTTCTTGAGCCTCCTGGTTGAACTATGATGTCAGTGCCTGTCTATGTTCTCTAGTTGAATTAACAGAACATATACTAACATTAAGAAAGGGCAGACGAGGGAAAGCTGGAAGTGAGATGACGTGTTGTTCCACCACCACCACTGCCACCACTCCTACAAGGGTTTTACAGCGTAACATAGAGGTAGGGATGGATCCAAGTACAAAAAAGGTGACGTAACAGTGTTGATTTCCACCTTCTGCTGTAGTGCTGCTGAACAAGTTACTAATCCCAAATTGCTCCAATGCAAATGACCTAACTGTATAAATGAGAAAATAATTATAAGTATCTTAAAATACAAACCTTCTATTGCAAGTTGCTTTAACAAAAAAGTGTCAGCTAAATAAATAATTAATAATAAATAGGTAGTATTAATTTGCCCAATGTCTGGGCTGGGGAAGAGGGTTCGATCCCCACTTAGTGTGTGGTGTTTGCATGTTCCCAAAATCCACAGATGTGTGTTTAAGTTGCCCTTAATGTGTGTACTGTATGTGTTTTACATTGAGCTGCCACAAAAATGGATGAATGATTGTAGGGATTGTGTATCTAGCATTGTGAGTCACCTTGGATAAAGGTGTCAGTGAAGTACTAGGTAATAATGCTTGTAATAATTGCTTTGGAGAAAAGTGTTCTCTACGTGTGTAAATGTCAATTTTAGAGACCAACTGCACCTTCCATGTTTGTAGCATGTAACCTATGGTGTGGTTATTATCTTTTTATTTTAAATAATACTCATAATATCATTGCAAGACAAACAGATCAGGGTAAGGAGAGGAGGGAAAATCACAAAGCAGAGGACAAGAAGGTGACCTGAAGGAGCCTGAACAGAAGGGATACCATTCCAAAAGAGCCCAGCCCCAATCTGAGCTGCTTTCTGTGGCTATTGGCTCACCAGGCTCATGTACCCATGTGGCTGCTGTTGCAAGTACACTGTTCTCCATTCACCACATTAGGGTCTAAAATATTTATTGGTCCTGTAATTTACAGCAGGTAGCAGGGGCCTCAGAACCACATCACTTGCTACTGATCATACTGAGGCCAAGCCTGTAAATGCCCTCTTACCTCAAAAGTCATGTGAGCCTGGGGCCCTTTGCAGGGCACTGCAGCTCAGGGTGAACAAACTCAGGCCACACTGTGTCCACACAACAGAACATAGGCGGTCACATTAAATATAGCTCTGCCATCAGATTCTTTTTCTTCTTTATAGACTTAGCATGTTGTGTGCTTTCCATCTGGTCGCTGTCCAGTACTGTGTCACCTATTGGCAGAAGGGGCCAATGACCTGCTCCAGTTTCCCAGCAACAAACAGACAAGGTTTCTGTTTGACCCCAGCTCTCAAACCCCAAACTTTCCTCATTTTGTCCACTTGCTAGTAGATTGGGGCTTGCATACTAACGCAAGAATTTTCATTAGGAGAAACTCTTACAAGGCAAAATGAGACAAATAAGCAGTTCTATTGACCTTCAGCACATTTAGCATCAGCTCAGTTTTAACAGTGATGCCCCTCCTCACGAGCAAAATAGCAACGTCAACATGTGTTGTGATTGTTCAACATAACTCTTAGAATGGAGAATTAAGTGCTTTCCAAATAACAGAATAATTCAAATAGTGTATTGGAAGGAATGGAGGAATTTAAAAATTAACAGGGGAAAAAAAAAAATTTGTGGAGCTTTGTTTTGCAACCAGGAGCACACGAGGACTAAAAGGCATATAAATTTTTTGTTTGAATTGTAAATTTACTGTTTGAATTAGGCATATAAGGATAGGACTCATAACACATCACAGAGTGTTATGTGTTTATCCTCCCAGAACCTTTGAGCTGAAACAAAATGCAAGAAGCTGGGGTCCAGTGGCCAGTGATTTCCCACCCCAGCATAAGTACTTCAGAATGAAGGGCAAATAGACAAACTGAAAAAGGGATGGACTGGGGAAGCAGCTGTCCCAAGGGGAGGAAAGGAGGTGGCGAGGTAGGGGGCAGCGCTTTGAAGGGATTACCGAGTCAGAGGAAGAGGAAGGAATTAGAGGGAGGTGACAACATAGCCAGTGGTGAGGTAAGGCACAAAAGAAATCCTCTTTGACTGATCCATCAGGGTGCATTCCCAATACTCATCATAGAGGCTGCGATGAAACACATCTTTACTATTATTAAAGAAAGAATCATTTATACACCCTATTCTGGTAATAATATATTCATCTATGCATTTTTGGTGATTTTATCCATATTGATATTTAATGAAGCAATTAACTTTCCATTTCTTGCTCAAAGACACATCAAACCAAGCCTACTTTGAATTCACACTTTTCCCAGAGACCTTTCAAGATACAATTAAAATTATGTTATGCTAATATTCATGATAACATCTGATGTATTTTTTATTTTTGCAGGATGGATAATGCTATTCAAGATGAACATCAAATGTATTTAAATATAAGCAAAGTTCCTGGGATCTGGGCGAGTTCCAGTGAAACTGACAGGGGCACATGGAGCGAGAGTGACAGCATCTTCTAGGTAGAGCTTTCTTTCTGCTCTTTGTTTCAGCACAGTGGAAGGCAACCAGGAGAGATCACAAAGCACAGGCCTTCCCCGCAGTGGGACAATGATTCATTTCCATGAGAACAACGGCTCCACACGTGGCGCAAACAGAGCATTCTTTGTAGGCAGTCAGGGCAATGAGAATGTCCCTTCTAGAGTACTGGGAGAAACACTATGGTGGAGAGCCTCAACTCGCCCCAACCTCATCAGTGCCTTTGTTCCCTCCCTCCGTCTACCTTAGGTAATAACAGTCTCTATTTCACTCTCTGTAGTCAGTAGGTTTAGTCAATCAGTCTGTGAAAGGAGAAGGATGTTGTATTACAGACCCTATAAACTCTCCACAATGACTTTCTGATTGCATGAATTCCTGATGCTAAGCTGGTACTCCATCAAAGCAATATGAAAAGGTTCTTGGGAAGGTGAAGCAGAAGATGATAAAGGAGTAGGTGCAGGCAGTAATGTGGAAGAATCATTGGCTAGGACGGTTTGGATGCAGCAGCAAGAAGTGTGAAGTGTTCAAGTGTAAGGTTTCATGGGCAAAACTCTGAAAAGAGACCCAGCATGTTAAAAGTCAAACCCAGTTAGTGTGTGATGCTAGTTCATCCTACTTGTACAGCCAAGGAAAAGGTGAGTCTCCATCATGCCCAGAGAGCAACACTGGCATACATCCTCAGCAGATGCCCAAGAATGATAAATGAGGGCTGATATTGCTAGTGCCATGACGAGATGCTCAAGGCTGTGGCAGCATTTGTCATTGTGGGAATGATGCATAGTAGGACCTGCAGGCCAACTAGGCTGGCTATAGTGTTTGTCAAGGAAGGTGAAAAATAATTTCAGCACCCAGCACCAGGTCAGAGCTCCTAATGATGACACAAGATTGGTAGATTATGTTTGATTTGGAAACGCAGTTCTGGGCTCTGCCAAAAATGCATCTTTGAGGTCGGACATTGTGCTGTTGTCAGAGTTCTCTAAGCAAGTTAACTTCATGGAGGCTACAGTTCCTTGGGAAGAGCAGAACTTGTGAAAGGAAGATTGTAATGCATGAGGAACTCATGGAGCAGTGGCAGTCAAAAAGTTGGAGAGCAAGGTGTGTGCCAATCAAAGTAACCTCCAGGGGCTTTGCAGGGAAATCTTTGTGTAAGGACTATAGTATGTTGTGTACCACTGACAGGCAGAAGAGTAAGCTGTTACTAAGGCTGCTGAGAGTTCCTCTAGATGGTTGTGGTTCAGGACAGGTGAGTGGTGAATTCAAGGAACTGCTATCTAGATGCAGGCCTAGACTTGAACAACCCTGGTTGGATCATCTGGGGGAGGGTGTCTGATGTTGGAAGACATCACTGATGATATGTTACTTAACCCATGAGGGTTAAAGCACTTTTGGTGTGAGTTGCAACAAGGGGTATGCAACTAACCCCAGATGAGCAGACTGGATGTGTTCTTTCACTTTCCCATACACAATCTCTCTCACAAACATATACACAGACTCACACCTGAAGTTGTCTGTCAGTTGTAAGTAAACTTCTCACTCAAACATGGTACTTACACATTTGTACCTTATCTGAGGAAACCACATCTGTGTGTACTACACAGTCAGCTCTGTGTTTCTTCCCATGATTCTTTACAAATACTAGTGATCAGTCGTGTTTGAGTACTGCTGCCCTTTGAACTTGACAATTTGCTGGACCTGTTTTCACAACCTGGCTTTCCAGTAGTGACTAGGAGAGCTTGTTAGGGGAAGAAGACACAGATACCCTGGTTTGTCCTTGCTCTGGCAAAGGGAGGGGATAGTACAGATCAATATATTGGCCCTGAGAGTAACTACTCAAAAGCATGTCTGAATCCATCATAACTCAGTGTTTAGACCCAGAAGCCTGTAATGTCACAGCAAAGCAAAAACAGCTTCAGTAGTTCTGAAGGCCAAACATAGAGGAGCTGAATTCAAAGAGCAGTAATAAGTACATCAGTTTAAGGCAGATTACACAGAAGGATGGGGTATTTATTAAAATGTGATTTATTCTGATGTGATACCGTTAAGTTACTTTGCCTAAAACTGCTTCATGAAATACCCAAATAATAAATGAAATAAATGTTTTGTGTCATTTTGCCCTTTGATGGCCTGTGACGAATCTCACGCTGTGCTTTAGGGATAAGCTTTTGATCACCATGAGCCTGCATTAGGACAAGCAGTCATGAATAGTGAGTGAGTGAAAGTGATTTATTACCAGTTTGTGGTAATAATTTATTTATTCAGTTTGTGGATATGTGTGTACGTTAGTTTTTTGGCAGTTGAACATCTGTTGAAAGCTCAGTCACTGCTGTCCAGTGGCTGATTATATGAAGTGAATGACTATCAGGTCTCTGGTAAACAGCGTCTTGTGATGTTTGGCTATACTCCTTGTTTCAAGTAAAGTATCTTTGAACCCTAAGGCCAAAATGTAGTTTGGGCTTTTGTATCCTATATTATCCTGTTTTTTTCATGCTATGACCATAACTGGCAAATTACCAGCAGTTGCAGATATAAAAAATATAATTTTGCAGCCAATAACAGTGAATACTCTGTTGTATCAAACAATGATCATCTGTTTAATACTGTCATGAAAAAGACCCAAATATAATTTTATGCGTAAAAGACCTCCATGGAAGATTAAACAAGCAACATATTTCATTTATGCTGCTGTTGTTTTTGTTACAAAAGACTAACTGGGCTTTTGCTACCACCCACTTTAACCTCCAGCTGTATGAAAGCACAGTTTTGTTCTTATCTATGCTAATGTTTTCTACTACTGTCCTCTAAAACGGGTGCTTTTCATTGCTCTGTGAAGGGTGGGAGGTATTGTGTGTGCGTGCATTTTGACCCCTGATCAACCATGCTCAGGTAAGATCCCGGGGCTTTCTGATCACTGTCTTGGAAAATGCTATTCCTCCTCCACATGTGTGGGTCTATTCCACTCTGGGTCCCTAGTTAACATTACATGTTCAAAGCCCCCCCCCCCCTTTTATCTTCAGGAGCAACAACCTCCCGCACTCTTTTCTTCCCCAGGGCTGAGGCTGAGGGACATCATGTGAATGTGTGCATAGAGCTGTATCCCTCCATTCCCTCCACCCATGGAAAAGCCAATATGTCCAAATGTGTTTCTAGGGAAGCAGGTTTCAGTCAATCAGCTCACTTCCCTCTATTTCATTAGATCTCTTTGTTGCGGAGAGAACGAGAGGGAGAGAGACACGAATCCAGTTAACTCTTTGAAAGCCACATCTATGACTGGGGCTTCTAATAAATACTCCCAACCTCAATCATACAGTATACCAAACAGTGTCTGTAGTTTTAACCCTGGATAAACTGGATTAGACCTTTACAAAGACTGGAGAGCAATGCTGAGATGACTAGCAGCAGAAAATGAATAAATTGCAATGGGTTCAAAGCTCCCCCTACTCCTTTCCACCACAAGCTGATAGGACAGTAAGGATTATTTGCAATGTGTAGGGTGGCCATTTTGATTTTGTGTCCACTGGAGAAATAAACAGGCTGGCTTGAGAGTTCTTTCAGCAAACCTTCAAATCCAAAACTGGTTTATTGGCATGTGTGTCATGGAATCTATTTACCGGTATCTTCCTCCATGGGCTGGGCTGTGTGTACACTGGTCACCCAGTTGCACCTCTGATTTAATCCCTCCTCTCTAACTCTGTTCGGGTAAGTCCCACCTGAGCGTTAGTTGAACTCTTCACTTCCCAAGCATCAGGGTTCATGGATCTTTGGGACCAAGAATTAGGATGTATTCATTCTTCATCGGAAGATGCTTACTTATAACTTTTATCCATTTGTATGATGGAATATTTATTTAAATAATTAGATTCACTAGACCAAATATGTTTTATATAGTTCCCTTCACCATCAGAAACCAACCAAGCTTTGTCTTGACTTGACTATTCAGAGTCTAAAGGGTGGGCCTCCAAAAGCAAAACACTGCTTTCATTGACTTTCACAATGTTTACAGGCTTGAAAAAATTCCATAGATCACTGAGTCACAACTGAGTCACTTCTGCATGAGTCTGTCATTCCCCTTCATGTCACTCAGAGACTGCAGGTAAGTTTTCTTGATAGGACAGTGAGCATCACCTGTAAAAATCCATTAAAATTTAAGGTTGTGCAGTATAAAAATATAACACTTATTACCAAATTTTTTTCAGATTGCTTTGTACCTTTATGTATAATTATGCATTATACATGATAAATAATTATATAGATTCTCTCTCATACACACACTCAACAGAAATACATTTAAATACAGTGTACATTTTAAAGAGAAAGTGAACTGACAGCAGAAATTGTACATAATTATGATAAACATCTCATTTTAATATATTTAGCTAGACATCACCAGCTATGTTGACAAGGACCTGATAGGTATATACCTATGGAATATGCTGGTTTCACTTCTTTGCATGCAAATTGGTTTATCACTGCTGCATGGTCAAAAGACAGTTGGCTGCCCTTTATACTATATCAGTGAGCGGGACTGGTGGCGGTTTGAGGTGGGTGGGACAAAGTGGTAGTGAGACAGAAAGTCAGTTTACGATTACAGATGCATCAGTGCTTTTCTGGACATGTTTTGCTGAGGGGACTATTACACAGGTTGTTAATTTCTCGTGACTGTGTCTAACTGGGACCACAAGCTTCTGGAGATGGCCATCATCCATTATAGGTGGAAACTCTAACATAGGTGTGTTAAAGTTGTGCTTTGGGAGGATCAGGGTAGGGAGTTAAGTTAGAAAGATGCTGCAGGGTGCCTATCCACCACTGTGGGGTAAAAAAATATCTAAGTATCTTGAGGTAGGAAGTCTAAACACCTTCCTCCAGTTCATGTGGTACACATTCCCAAACATACAGGGATTTGTCCAAAGAGTTTCATCCAAACTCCATACCATATATTAAATTTAAAATACATTCCATTAACTGCAGAACTAAAGCAATTTTTAATGTTATTAAATTTTACCTTTCTGAAGTCGTGATCAAAAACAAATACTTGAGAGTTTCTGTGCAGAAGGGAAACTATGTCCAGCAGCACATCAATGGACCCAACCTCACTCACAGTTGCCCACTTTTTTACTCACATTACAAACACAACCACAGACAGGAGAGACAGAAAAACAGTCTAATTTAAACTTCGAGAACAAATTTATTATTTTAGCTGTTATATTTTGCCTTCATGTTGCACAATGAATATTGAAACAATACAAAATAGCAGAAGTGTATTTTTATACACATATACAAACATTAGCGTGTGTGGGTAGCAGTTTATCTGCCTGGACTGTATTAACCTGGAATTTACTTTGCTACTTGGCAAAATATGGTAGTTTTAATTAATGTAGGTTTTGAAAATCAAACAGTATGGCAGCTTTCCTTCTCCTGTCATACATGTTCACCTTTGTGTCCTGCATACTGAAAAAAATTTTTTTTTTTGCCTATTTTCTTATGTTGTTACAGGATGTTACAGCAAAGCCAATGCGTGTAGTACTAATGACCAAATATTACCAACTAAGTATTAATAAATAGATGTAGATAAAAATAATTTTGCTATGTATGCAAGTAAGAAAATAGTCACCATCAATGACTGGACCGAAGGAAACTGTTGATATAATAAAGAATAGATAGAATGTCCTGAAAATGACCTGTTTGTATCACTGCAGGGCAGGAAGCTCCATACTGTTACTGTGCCATACTGTTAGGGTTACTCTAGCCTCATGTTTAAATACCTGCTTCTCACAGTACCTTTAAAGACTGTCAGTGCATAAGGAAGCCCAGTGCTGAACCAGAAACTCTGCCTGAAAGTCTCTAAGGGAGACCAGTAGTGGATGACTATGGAGACAAAAGATCACAAAGGCTGGGCTGACATGGAGAAAACACGGCCAGCTCTACAAGACATACAGATATCTTGGACAAAAGGTGAAAACTGAGGTATATAGAGATGATTCTTGTAAGACCAACAGGGGCGTTCCCCTCAAACCCCGCTCATGTCCTTCACAGGAAAGGTAGGTCACTAGGCAAGATCTGAGACTAAGTGGCCATTTAACAGGCAGGCAGCCCTAAGGTAACTAGTTGTGAAAAGAGTCTGACCTGAATTGATAGCATCAGGTACAGATTGAGGGGATGTTAATGGGGTTAATTGGTAACAGCAGTAAACTTTATGAGTCTACTGCAAATCAGATCAAAGCCTGTCATCTAGGTTTCTCATAGTTAACCTTTAGCCATAGTAGCCATATTTCTTTTGTAGTGCAGATGGACAGATTGGCCTGCAGGTATCAGTGACTATACTAGATGACCTAACAAGTTCACTGTCCCAAACGTCATCACAGTCTAAAAATTAAACGCAATGAAAACTCAATATTTGGAAGACAAGTAGTTTACAGCGTGTTCATTTCAATGAGTAATATCACAATGAATGAATTACATTTACTGAGCATTTTAAAATATGACACTTGACTTGGATGACACATTTGCTCCAAGTAAAGTGCAAAAAGTAAGTTGTTGTAAGGCATTATCTGTCCATGACTAACACCATACCTCTCAGTATGAAAGTTTAACAAAGTGAATGGATATGCCAAAATACATTTGCAGCTGTTACATACAGTAAGTACATACAGTAGTTGAGTTGATACGGAACAGTAACAGCTAAAATATCATTATCTTGGTTCTTGTTGCTTTTAGATTAATCTACTACAACCTATACAGTTGGCAGGATCCAAACATTTACAACAATAACACAACAGAACAACTAGAACTAAGCAGTGTAGTTTGTCTACTTCACACATCCCACCGATGTATAACTAGATCACAGATTTTACACTGTATTGCAAGTTTTCCTGAACAAAATAATATAAAAAAAATTAAAATAAGCCCTGTAAATGTAATTCATTCACTTCCATCTGTGTACATCTGTCTCAACTCTGGAACTGACAACATTTCATACTGGGAAGAGCTCCTCCAATCCCATGTACTTCAGGGGGACAAGCATGTTTATGAAAAAGGGATGCTGCCTACGCTGCACTGCCATCCGTAGGTTTTAGTCATAGCAGGTTGAGGTGACATACGGCTCCATGGAGACACCAGAAGGTTCCTGTATTGCTTGATCCAGACATAACTCTTGTTTTGTGCATATAATATTTATGCTGTGGGTTTTCTAGTGGTATTTCTGGTTGTGGTGAACTTTTATGTTTTTATAACAATGTCTGAAACAAAATATTGAAAAAACATCAACATATACTGAACTGTAACACAGTTTAGGGGTCTTTAGCTCCATGTCTGGAAGCCCACAATACCAAGCAGGCACTGAAGAACCCAAATCTGCCAGTCATTGTCATGACTTAACTGGTTTTGACTCTCCATCTGAGAGAGTCAGGTGTTCACAGAATGTTGAAATTATGTGGCAATGTAGTAAATATGCAGAAACATTTTCTCTCTCCATTCTGGAGGTAAGCTAGTACAAAAGAGTAACTTGTTTCCTGAGAGAAGTCCACACTGTTGCTAACCGAGCCTGTAGGGGGATGAGGAATTGAGCCTCTCTCAAGGTCATCAGTGTAGGAGAAACAGCCTGGATCAGTGCACTTCTAAACAGTAACTCAGCTGAACACCCCTGAGGCCTGTTTGGAGAGTAGTGAGAAGGCTAAAGTTATGCACAATCACATAAAAGCTTCTCTAGCGACAATGGCACAAAATGTCTTACGTGAGTGGCACAGTAATGATGTAAGTAACATTAAATAAGGGCAAAGAATCATGGCAAACACTTAACAAGTATAACAATATAATACCAGATTGGCACAAGTTAAATACAAATCAGTGTTGACTTCCATTTGTTATCTGGAAGATCGCTCTCATTCTCCTTCCACTTGTGAAACATAAAACATGTACCAGAGTACACAGTGCCGGTAAAAATAGAAATCATCATCTCTGAAATCTTAAACAATGTAACTGCTTTGAGGCAGTTTTTCTGAGAGCAAAAATCTTGCAAGGTAAAAATTTTGAAGCAGAAAGATAGATTTTTTTAAACATGTAAATTGGGCTCACTGGAATTAAAACTGTAAAAAAATAGATTTAATATGGTTCTATTAATAGTTACAGTTTGAAACAAATTAGCATATTTCTTCTTTAATCAATGTCCTAACAACATGTCTATGTAAGCATTCACCACTGCAAACACTTCACATGTCTAAATGCCAACAACACACTCCTGATTTTTTCAAAGTAGCAAGTGTACTCACTGGGTTTACTTAGTTTACTCACTGGCTTTTGCTGGGGTCTAATTTTACCACGAAGGACAGAACTTGGAACAACAAGTAAACAGAACTCAGTCTACTGCTACCAAATGGGACACAGGAGTCTCATTCTAAATTAGTTCTTGTCATGTCACTGGCAGAAAACAACTGCAATTCTCTTACATTTCAGCATTGTTTACAGCACATCTTTAGAGATCTACAGAGTGAACATTGTTGCTTCTATAGTAGGAGTTCTTGAAGACAGTTGCCCCTATATTTCTGACAAGCAGATATGTTTTAAAATGTTACAGAGCAGAAAGACCAATGCAATAGTATGAGCTAAAAATTGGAACAAAACAATATCAAAAATGAAAGTATCACACATTCAAACCTACTGAAGCTAAAGATGAAAACAAAAAAGAACTGCACTTTTCCATATTTATTGGCCCTGAAGAGATGCTTCCTCACACCCAAGTGTTGGCATTAGTGTATATATTTTTACATATCTTCCTGAAAAGAGTTGCCTGAGAGCACAGGTGTTACCTTGAGGTAGGTTAAGACAGCAACATTTGCTAGGGAGTGTGTTTCTGGGAGTGAAAGTGTATATGTAAATTTGTTAGCTGTGTATATGCATTTTTGTGTATGTCTGCTTGCATCTGTGTGTGCACTCAAGATTGTGTGTCTGTGTTTCTGCCTACCTGCACATGTGTATTTGAATGTCTTCTGTGCCTCTTTGACAGTAGGATCAAAGAACAGCAAAATCAGTCTGTGCTTAAGATTCCCTCTTAAGGTTTATAAGTGCAAGTAAAACATTGATTTATATATGAATTGGTAGGTGGTGAATACCCAGTACTCCTCCCCAGTATGTCTAACCCACTTCAGTGACTAAATAAGCACACAACTTGAGGTGATGAGAAGCAGTGTATCTCTCTACAATAAAGTGAACTAAAAATAGAATAAACAAAAGATTCTCTGATTTAGAAAAAAACTCACTACAAAGACAAACTGAATACTGTGCAGTCTTTTCAAACAGAAAGTATATCACTGGTCACTTTTCCACAAGGAGCTGATCAGTCCGTGAAAAGGTACAGAGTTCAGACCTCACCACAAAAATTTGATGTTTCGTTATATAAAGAAGAAGAACAACAACAATAACAACAGCAATAACAACAGAGAAAGCAACAATGACAATGAAAACATTGTCTTGAGGTAGAACATGAACATCAGAGTTTGGAAGTGCTTTTTGTTGGGATTTTTCTTTAGATTTGAAGAGCAGGTAAGTGTTATTTTTTGACATTGAGGTAGTGCAGAATTTGTTTTCCAACCTGCATGTTACTGATAACAGAACACATGGGAAGACACAAACAGATGCTTCCCACTGAACATTCATTCTGGTTGAGGTAGGTTTACAGCTGTGTATCCTAGCGCTGACCAAGTCCACAGTCAGCTTGCAGGAAAGCAATAAAAGAAAACCTTTTGTTTCACAAACAAACTCCTGAGAAAGAGAATATACACATAATCCCTGGAAGCAGGCCTTCTTCGACTTTCATAATGTTGCGACCTCGATGGTTGGCTGGCAGTAGTACACAGAAAATTGACTGGAGTTGAAAAAATCCAAACAAAACTAATTGTTGGGAAAGGACCGAGGCTGATACATCAATGGGAAGATTGCTAGATAAGAACACAACTCTGATAAGAATATAAAATGAGATACTGAGAGTCCATATCTCTTATCTAGGTGCTGGTGGCAGCCAGCTGAGTGGCAAATTGAGGAAAAATGAAACTGCTTCTTCCCTTTGCAGACAATAAAAAGTAGCTGTACATCATACAACTGCAGTTGAGCCTGAGGCCTTCAAGAGTGATTTAAACTGGTACTGACCATTTTTCATTTATCAGCCAATAAACTGGCACAGGTTTATGAAGGAACAGGAAAAATGGAACCTGAGAGTGAGAAGAGTCCGAGTAGAAACACTGCCTGCGCTGTGGGCACAAGGGTGTTGGAAGACTGGTCTATCACCCTTCATCTGACCTCCTGCTGGAGCCAGTGTCCCCCAAGTGGGGCTCTTGAAATGCTGGCACTGTCCCTCCGACCAAGCTGAAGATGTCCACGGCCACAGTGGATATCTGTGTTTCATCCAGGGTGCTGGAAACCTGAGTTTCCTCCATCTGTGGAAACAAAAAAGCCCTGGAATGTTATATTACCATACAACGCAAAACCACATCTGAAAAACAAATGAGATTTCTGCACTTCACTCAGCGAAGGCAGTACTATGGCTGCTCAGATAACCTCAGATGACAGTACGTAGTCGAAAGCCTGAAACAAATGTCCCTGCGAAACGTCAGAGGTCATCTCTCATTGCTTGCTCAAGGGTGATTATAGAAAAAGAAAGTAGGAGAGAACCTTTGTGAAAATGTAACAGGTTATAAAAAAGTTTCTCTATGACTGATGACAAACTGTGCATAAATAAGCAAAGAGGTCTTCTCTTTAAGAAACATTGATTTCAGTGGAGTGGGACAATCCTAACTGTTACTTAATTCACAGTGGTCACAGGTAAAAACATTAGTAAAAAATCACCAGCAAAGACCATGGTTTTCCTCCTTCCTACTAGATGTGCAGAAACTGATCCCAAGATTTAATTCAAGAAACTCACCACACAGGTCCGATCTAGTCTGTCTACAGGGAAGAGTCTCTCCATCTCGTTGGTGTTTGTGTTGACCTTCCCTGAGATGCCAGTGCTATCTTCACCACTACCCCCATTCAGAGCAAGGGAACTATGGTTGGTTGAAGAGTCCACAGGGCCATTGTGTATTTCCTGAGGAGTGGCCAAACTCTCCTGCATGTTCTTACACATCATCAGCCTGAAAGAAACAGTATGTAGTGGACTGAGTAAAAGGTTTAAAGCCCAGCTGAAGAATTCCTATCATTCCCTTCAATTTTTAAATGTCAAAAATAGCTAAAAAAGACTGTGGAAAATGGCATTTTCTATTCAATTTAATCAGAATACATGACATGGCCCACACCATACCTCCCCCTGTAGCCGAACATGAGGAACAGCACACAGAAGATAATGCAGGTAACCCCAATGTGGATTCCCACAATTATGCCAGTGGTGGAGGACTTGCTCTGCTCATCTTTCACACAGTCACAGGGAGGCTCCAGCACTGCAGAAAAAAAATGGCAATGAGGATACCCAAGGGCATAATATTCCTAGTGGGAAAGAACAAAGCCACACTGTTACCCATTGCATGCTGGGATACAGTGTAACTTGGTTTCTTGGTAGTCAGGACATCACCTGATCTATCCATGGCCTCCTTCAGGGAAACAAAGCGCATGGTGGCATTGCTGTCACCATGCTGGTTGAACGCTAGCACTTTCACCTCGTACACCAGTGAGGGGTCTGGAAGTAGGACAGCAGTTACAGTGAGGTGAGGCAAAAAGTCACCTGCAACATCTTATCACCAACTGGAGATTTAGCTTACACAGTACAGACTTCCCTCACATAATACATGTAATTTGCATATAAACTGAATTTTCCTAAAAAGAACTCTTGGTTACCTCTCATTTAAATGACCTATTTTTCCACAAACACACAGAAGTGATACATTGTCTTTTGACATGAAAAAAATCAAACTGATACCAACTCCAGAATATCTGCACTGTTCTGGAAACTTAAACCCAGGAGCAAGATCAACATTTTCAAAATCCATTGCACAAAACAGGCTGCATGCTTTTATGTTCTACCCACTTATCCTGTTTCTGCTATTGTTTATACTATTATTATTTCAACTTTTAATTTTGTTTATTGTTGTTTTTTTGGGGGGGAGAATGGCACAGCAAGTTTCAATGTACATTTGAATTCAGCTAAGTTAGTGTGAAGTTTGCACATTTTCCATGTTGGCATGGGTTTTATCTAGAAACTCCAGTTTTCTCCCACAGTCCAAATACACGTTTCAGGTGAATTGGTCAACTACATCATCAAGTATGCTGATGGCACCACAGTTGTGAGTCTCATCACTACCACAGATGGGTCAGTCTACAGACGGAAAGTGGAGCAGCATGCAGCCCGATGCAAAGCCAGCAGTCTGTCCCTCAATGTCATCTCGTGAACCTTGCTGATATCACAAGTCACCTGTCGCACCTGGTTCCCCTGACAACTGCGGTTTGTCTCTAGTATCCCTGACAGCCTCTGACAGATGCCCCATTGCATCCAGTTTACCTGACATCAACTGGACACCTTCACACCCATTCTAAAACAACTCCTCTGTTCACAGTAAGCAGAAAATGCCTGTCCAGAAACATGAGAGATGACCTGACCCCTTGCTGTGCAAGTTTAAAATAAAGTATGGAGTAGAACAAAAGCCTGCATCTGTACCTCCCCTTCTCCCACAAACCAGCACATTGTCACATTATATGTATCAAATTATTCATCCATTTATTTATATATGTCCTTAATTCATCTTTGTTGTCAATGTCACCATGTTATCTATTTAGCATATTGTGCACCATGGTCCAGAACAAATTACGTTTCATTCTCTTTTGTATATCTGTATAAGCGCAAAAAATAACAAGAAAGTGAACCTTAGTCTTTGAACCTCATAAGGACAAATTTAATACAGTGTAAATCAGGCTTTATTCATATGATTTATAAGGACAAAGAAGTATGACTCTTGAAGTCTCCCTTCACTAGTACATCCATCTCCCCCTAGCCAGGTATGGTATGCTAGGGTCCTTCCTTACCCAGCTGTGTGATGTTGCACTGCGTGACATTGCGGGAAAAGGTGAGGGGTCCTGTGAACAGGGCTGAGTGCACCTTGCGGTAGAACAGCTTGAAGCCCTGGAGCTGACCTTGTTTTCCGGATGGCTCCCATAGAGCCTGCACTGTGCTTGCATTCACCACCCTGGTGTGAAGAGATGGGGGTGCTGGCACTGGGAAAAGAGCCCCATATAACTTGAACAAATGAACTGTGCAAAGTCACACCAGAGGTATTGCAGAACAAATCCACAAGGGGCACAGGTGGGCCCCATGATGGCCATGTGGTGCCCTATGAATGTGTGGCTCAAGGTGTGGCCTCCAAAAAAAAGAAGAGGAATTTCCAATTTTTTTTATATAAAGGTTTAATTTAAATGCTGTATCCAGTTCTTTTTTGGAGTGCATAATCTGTAAACATTTGTGGCACTACCTTCTCTCTGTTTCTACACATTTCTGGGCAACTAAAACGTTTTACATTGCAAAATTTTGGTTCTGAATGACTTAGTTACACAGAGAAAAAAAAACAGTACTTTTACATTTCTCTCCCCGGGTAGAAGCCGTGCTGAGACTCACCCTCCCCCAGGGTGCTCTGCCTGGTCGACTCTGAGGGTTTGCTGGCTCCGCGAGAGGTATACGCCTTTACGTAGAAGGTATAGCTGGTAGAAGGCTCCAGGTCACTGACTACCTGCTGCAGAGTGCTCTTGCTGACAGCCTCCTGATACTCCATCTCCACAGGATCTGTGTGTGTTTGTGTAGTGGTCATGTGAAGGTAGTGGGAAAGTGAAAGAACAATGAAAACTTATTCTTAGTCCACAAAGCTCTCCTTCTATGCTTGCTGTTTTTGCTCAAGACGCTTCAATTATTATTGTAACGGCTCTCTGCAATCCCTGCAGTCCTTTCAAAGCCGTAACACAGGAATACAAGGAATAAATTGATGCAAAACAGACAATACTATTTTAATGGCATTTGGAAGCATTTGAAACAGAACACTTCTCTGACCTTCTGTCTTGCGAATATGAAGCACATATCCAATGATGTCCTGTGTGCTCTGGGCTGGCTCTGCCCACGACACCTGAATGGCAGTGGATGAAATGGCAAGGGAGCGAACATCACGGGGTGCCCCTGGGAGCCCTTCAGCCCACAGCACGGTGAGCCTTGCACTAGCTTGTGTGGACCCAGCGCTGTTTTCAGCAATACACTGGTAGATGGCTTCATCCTCCTGGCCAATGCCAGCTATGGTCAGTGTGCTGGAGAGGTGGAGACCAGGGGTGGGGTGGAAAGATGGGCAGACATTCAATGAAAGCAAGATTAGTTTTGTCTCAAAAACAGTGGACAACAAATATTAACTTTTGAGTTGTCCTGAGAATATGTGCTTAATGCTTCCTGGGTTTTTCTCATTGTGTTTCATCTTGACAGCGTGCACATATTTGGTCATCTATCATGTTGCATACTGTGGCAATGTTATGCAGCTGAAATTAATGGGCAAGTGTTAAAAACACTGATAAAAAACAAATCAAAAAAGAATATGAAAGGAAAGCAAAACAATTCTCATAGCATAGCAGAGACCTCAGGATACGGACATATTTCTTTACATTAAACACATAATATCAGAAAGTTACATTAACTTATTTAGGGATTTTATGTAGGTACAGTAAAACCACAACATAACATGATAGGTGGGATTCAAAAAATCAAATTGCAAAATGCGTGGCTGCCTAATTGTGAGGTTAACTCTCTGTCTTCTGGTTAATGTGTGAAAAGAAATAGGTGTTTTCTTTAATTTGTTTTCATGTATTACAAATACAGGAAATAGACCAATTATAACAAAGAACATGTACGCCTAACAATATACAATTAAAATAATCCTATAACAACTGGGTTTGTATGGGCTGTTGGCCATGTTAGAAAAGAAGAACTTGGGAGGCAAAACCTTGGTAACATAAGCTTAGCTTAAGCTCAGTGACATGTTAAAACACCATCACTCACAGCGCACAACATGCCCACTCAAAAGCTTGCACACATAGAGAAGGTCAGCAATCCTGCTGTAACACATGGTTAGACACAACTATTTACAAACATGCAGCAGTACTGAATTAAGAGAAAGCCATGGCTCCCTTCACCACCACTATACTAATATTACAGTCTATCCTTGACTACACTGGGGGGACGAGGTGTCTGGATAAGATGAAAATCTGGACAAAGTGAAAGTTAATTTTTACTATGGTGCACTTTTATAACCTGTAATGTGAAAAAACAAGTAGAGTACTGTAATTGAGACATACACACACAGTATACTGAATTATATTCAAAAAGTAGGGAATAACATGCACTCTTGACGATATGGCTCAATCAGAATGCTGCTACAAGCGGACTCATTATTTTATGTATTAATGAAACTATTTTCTTAAAAAAGTTTAAAATTTGTTAAATATTTATATTTTACCTTATTTTTTGCTTAAATTTGGGCTTTTTCAGTATTTATGATTTTTCAATTTTTGCAGTTCGCTGCAACCCTGACCATGATAAAGTGAATACAGATAAAGGATGAACAAATGGATTTTGGCAACAGTCCATTAGATATAAAGTCTGGAAAATAGAGAATAAACTATACTAACTGAAAAGTTTACCCAAATTTATGTGATTTTCAGTAAGTCCTATTTGTACTGCACACAGACAAATGGACAGACAAGCAGACAGATATACACACACACACACACACACACACACACAGTCTCTCTCTTTCTTTCTGGAGACCTGCTGTAATTGCGCACCAGTCCTGGACATTCCTAGCCTCAAACTCCTGTCAGAGTTCATCAGTGTTTCATAAAGCTGCAGGCTCCCAGCTGTGGCACCAGCTCCTGAGTCCAGAAGGCACCAGCAGGACACCCAAGCAATGTGGATGTGTTTGTACTAGGCAACCATGTCACAGAAGGCTACGCTATAAAGTCCAGTGCTGCAGTTGTGTCGATAAAATTTCCTTTCAGGGATGAGTTTGTGGTTAATTAGAGGTAAGCCTGATTATGTCTTACTCTTACTTATGAACATCAAAACCTCCAGGTCCACTTTTCTTAAGAAAATGAAAACTGTGGCATGGATCAGATAAGAAATTTCTTTTCACTTGTATAAAACAATAACAATGACTACAAAAATTTTTGCAAACTGCAAACATGACCATAAGCTACCACTGCTAGTCACAGTAGAGCTATACAAACAGCAACTTTTTCCTGCCTTTACTTTGGTTCATTTTGCTGTATTTACAATCATGAAAACATACAAACAGAAAAGCCTTTTTTGAAATTACAGAGGCCACAGAAAATGTACCCCTGCTTTGAAGAACCCAGACAACATGTTTCTAGAAGATGAAGAAAAGGGGTGGTCTGTGGACCATCTGCCAGGCCTCACTCTCACTGCAGGTCATAGGGTAAAGGGTGTGAGGTGCTCGTCTTTTCAGTGCCCCTTCACGCACTTAGCGTATCACACAGTGAAGGACACCACACATTGATGGGTGACTGTATGCAAATAAGCCAGTAAAAGCCCATCCCCTTTTCAGACCCAAATAAAAGACAGGGGTGGTCTGTCAAGTTCTCACCAAGTGAACGGAAATAAAGAATGAACGAAAGAAAGAAAGGGATAAGCAAAGCCCTGGGACACCCAGGGGGTTGTGCAGAAAGCTAAGGTCTTTGAAGAGACAGAAAGAGGAGCTGTCCCACAACTCAGAGCAAGTCCACGAAGATGACTGATAGTGTACAGAGTCACAGGTCAGAGCTCAGAGGTCTCAGTGCTTGGAAATAAAAAAACTGAGAGAGCCCTCTGAACTTGGCAGAGAAGAACAAAGAAAAGGAGAAAAGCCCAGTCCTTCAATGGCTTCAGAAGCAGCAATGAGAGGACCAGCAACCCTATGGGACAACTCAAACAACTGGCAGAGGAGCTTCCTTTTCACCCTATCTCACTTTGACTTTGCTTTTGGACTTTAATTTGCTTTAAGAAGCATCACAGCTTCTAAAATCTCAAAAAAAATAAATAAAAATAACATAGGATAGTATCCTTAAAAGCATCCTGAGCGTTGACCTGTAAATAACATTCCAAACCCACCAGTTCTACTGTGGAGGTGCAAGCAAATTGTAAATGATTAATTGCTGAATAAGAATAACCTTGCATTTATATGTTGCGTTTGTTTTCCATGTTTATGTGTGTCCGTGTGCACTGTCCGTGAATACCACCATTGACTGGTAACCTCTACACCCACCACCAGTGCCCAAACCTCCTGAAAGTTGATCTTAAAGAAATCTAATGACTGCAGTGCAAATTATTGTTTCTATCTCTCTTGCCCTGACTCCCTCCTGACACACAGCATGATGCATTTCCCTAACCTTGCCAACATTAACGATTCCATTCTTGATGGCTGGGTTAACGGCCATCAAGTCAATGTTGATTTGGTGACCACATGAACCAAGCAGCTCAAGAAAGTTCTGTTATCCAATTGTGTCTTTAGTATTAAAAATGGTGTGTACCTTGTCACTATGATTGAACCCACCCTGGTTGCAGGTTGTCCACTTCTTGTTCCTTCAGCTTTTCCAAGCATTACTTCTTTACTAGAGAATCTGATTGAAAAGACACATCATGTGTCTTAAGTATTATAACCTCTGTCTTTACATTTATTCTTCTCATGAGAATTTTGCCCTGATTTGATCCCCCATCCATCTGTTTTTTTTTCCCCCGGCGGTCCATGATGTATTAGTCTCCTCTAACTCCACATCTTAAAAGAGTCTATAGTTAGTCTATGGTTATCCTGTTCTGTTTTTTCCAACTTTCACATCCATATAATGCTCCAGAAAATATCATTACTTGAACAATTCTGATCTTCAATCATCAACACTTTTGAGGACCGTTCCCAGACCTTTTATTGGAACTGTGCCAAGTGTTAGCCTTGGGTGTGTCTCCTGATTGCAAAATCACTTGTTTTTGATTTCTGATACCAAGAGACAGAAGATGTCAACAAAATCTGTCTTCACTGTCAACATTAATTTGCTGTTGTTCCATTTGTCATGATTTTCATTTTCTTCAGATTTAAATCGAAGTCCCTTTCATTCTCCTGCTTGACTTTTTAAAAAAAAGTTTTAAGGTTTTCTGCACTAGTGGTGTTAGCATATCAGAGAAGGTTTATGTTACTTCCATCAATTTTGCATCTTCTCTATGAAAAGAAAGAGTCTTTTCTCTTCTTCTAATCTGCCTTGTGTCATGTCAGAGTACAGGCTAAAAAGTTAACAGGAAAAAGGAACTGGGGGCTGGATAAATGTCTGAAAATTGTCATTTGTCTATATGAAAATCAAAATTACAAGTCAAAGTTCGGTTAAATATCTTTTTAAGGCTGCAACAGTAGAATAGGATGGGATGGGATATGATAGAACTTTATTAATTCATGTAGGCAAATTTTTCTGTACAATAGCAGGATACAGAAGATGCATAAGACACTCAAAAGACAAATAACAAGGTGCAAAATAAAGAACTTAATAAAACATTCCAGAACAAGATTTGCCTCAATAGATAGAAGCTTGTGTGGCATTATAAAGGCAGATGGCTGTTTGTAAGGACACCAGATAGCTCATAGTTTTGCTTTGATCACCCTGGGGATGACTACATGAGGACCCACCACTGTGCCAGTGGGCAGCATCTTCAATCCTTTCCTCACCTGGTCCTCATTGACAGTCAACTTTGGATGGGTGTTGTTGTGACACTGCAAGAAAGGAGGTGGGAGGAGGTCCATGTTGATAGCAGATGTAATGGTGACAGGGAAAGGGGGGGTCAGGGTGAACACTGCTGAATCAAATCTATGGAAGAACTTATTCAGCTCCTTTCCTCAGCCCACAGTTTCCTTTATAGCCTCCTCCACAGACTGTTTGTAGTCAGTGACCTTACCCACACCTTTCTATCCCTCCTTGTTATATTGGAGCTTTTGCTCCAGATTCCACCTGTAGGCAGAATTCCCCTCCCACAGAGTCTTTATTAGTTCCTGCTGTACCCCGTTAAGCCTAACTCTTCAACCCGATATGAAAGCCTCCTTCTTCCTGTGCAGGAGGTCCTTCAAGTCTTTTGTGATCCATTGTTTGATGTTGGGGAAGCCCTGTTTTAAGGGACGGTATTGTCAACAATAAAATGATGTAATTTGGTATAAAGTACTTGAGACTGTCAATGTCCTCACCATATGAGTCACCAAACACCTCTCAGTCCATTTCCTCAAAGGAGTCCTACAGAGTCTCTTCTGCATCTTTTGTCCACTTCCTAAGTGTTGTTTGATTACAGGTTTGCACTTGGGAGTGTGATGGACAAGGTTATGATTAGATCTGCCCAGTTGTTACAGCATGATGCAGCTGCATGCCTCTTTGACATTAGCATATAACAGGTCCAGTGTTTTGTTGTCCTGTGTACTACAGTCCATAAACTGCGAGAAGCAGGGCAGAGTGGAGGTGAGGGAGGCGTGATTGAAATCCCAGGAATTATCACAGAATGTATTAGAACATCAGGTCTGTAACATGCTGCAGGTGGTGTGTATCAGTCCTGGGGCAGCTATGATGTCACTCTCTGTTTTCGTGAAGCATATTAAACTATAAAACTTATAAGCTGAGGTTCATCCATTTTGTTTTCCAGCAGCTGTATGTTCCCCATTATGTTTACACTGTAGGCAGATACGGTTTGTATCCTGCTCTTGTCAACTGGGTTCTTGATCCTGCCACCTGGCAGGATGACAGTTTCTTCTTTGCAGGAAGGTCAAATGACAGTGGCAATGAGGACAGAGGATGCAGATCAAGCAGCTACTGTTTTGAATAAAGGAACTGTGGTGTCTTATGTTGAGTTCTGTGTCTCCTTTCCCATGCGTAGCAGCCAGAAGGAGGCCAAACATATATTTTCCTCTCCCCCAACTTGTATAAGAGTCAACCCTGGGTCATAGTTCCCAAATAAACACATAAAAAATATAAAACAAAAAAAAGACTACAACCATTAACAAAAAGTACAAAGAAATTACAAATGACAAACAAAAACAAATGAACACACACAGAGCTACTGTTCCAGATAGTCTCTTTGGGTCCAGACAAAGTTTGCTGATTACTGACAATACTTACTGTCTAGTAAATATTCTTCCATATAATGGCTGATTGTGACCCTAACTGTATACAAGGTTATAAAACTGGAAACGTTTGCATTCCAGAGTGGTTCTGAATCAAATATAAAATGCTTGGCGGATGCAGGGACCACTCACCTGTTGTTATTCCTGAGTTTGACGTGCCCACTCGGTTCTAGGATCTGCCCATTCTTCAGCCAGGTAAGCTGGGGTAGAGGCTCGCCCTGCGCCAGGCAGGTGAAGATGGCTGTGGTGCCCACTGGCCTGGCAATGGACTGAGGGGGTTGGACAAACTCTGCTGGTGCTGAGGGTGGAGTGGAGCACCAAAAAAATACACATGAGGTGGGATAAGCCCATGATATCAGTGAAACATGCAGTACCCTACTTTTACTTTGTTAACATAAATGACATTATCTTTAACTTGTATTTATTGTTCTAATAAGATTTTGCTTGAATTGTACTGAACTTATTTTAGGAGCTCAGAATTTTTTTTTTTAGGAAACTGGATTTCCTATTCTAGAAAGTCACATGTAAAAAACCTTATATCAACTTTGTGACAATATACTACACTGAGTAAGATTTCATTGATTGACAAAGTTAGGTGAGTTTCTTTCTTCAAAAGAACACTGGCAGATCCTCTTTAGTGATCTGAATTGACAACCCACAAGATCAGCTCCTTAACCACTGAACTATCTGCTAGCTGAAAACTTTTTAGAATTATGGATCTTCCACAGGGAATAAAAAAAGGTTAAAGAATCTACGGCTAATGGTCAAGTTCCATCTCCCATGCCCCAACTCACACATCTACATCAAGGAGCAAGGGTCCACTGGGCTTTAATACAGGCAGATGTAATACATTACCAAAGTATTGTAACACGGACATTAGCAGACAAGTAGCTATACAAAAACCCAGCTAAGAACCAGATTAACTTGATAATAGCCGTGAAAAACAGGCTTAGCGAAAAAAATACCCAAGCCAGAAAAAGTGTGAGAGCAAGGGGGAGCGAAATGGAGGACCTATTCAGGACACAACCCGGAATAAAACATAAACATTTGAAGGAAGTGGCGACGGGGGTAACAGGTTAATGTCTAGTGGCACAACACCAAAGCATTGCCCCTCACAGCCCTTCAGTCCTGTCCCTGAGGGAGATTACAAGGCCTCTACTTTGCCATGAATCGCTCCATTGTCTAAGCCATGTTTTGTTAGTGGCCACCGTGAGTAATCCGATACTCGATCGGCTCTCAAGTGGACAGTGTTTCATTTTGGTGGAAATTTATGATTAGCTCACAGAATAGTGTAGCTGCTGTCTCTTCAACCATAATCATAACTGGACGTCCTTTCCCACCCATACTAACAATACAGTAATTGAGTACTAGAAGACTAAATAAGCTGCACTGAGCCTCAGTCTGCTATTGCCACCTAACACCTGTTTTCTGCACCTTGCGATTTAGAACCTAACTGGTATAAAATAGAGAAATTATGCAGTTACTCCCCCCCAAAAAGGAACCCTGCTTATTATTAATATTCTTTTAACAAAGACTTTTGTTGTTTGAGGTACCTCAGTAAAGCTACTGTTAGGACAATATGAGGGCAGCTGAAGCAAAAAAAAAAAAAAAAAAAAAAAAA
>UFQX01000340.1:276611-320474 GCA_900497675.1 Arapaima gigas | reverse complement strand
AAAAAAATAGGGGAGCAGAAAAAAAAAAAAAAAAAAAAAAAAAAAAACATCACCTTGAAAATATAAAAACATTTCACAGAGACCAAAAACAAGACTGATTCAACATAACCTTAACCTAGAACAACCCATGATGTTGGAACAAAGGACAGCAATATATCAATAGCCAGTAGCTGGAACTATAATAGGTCAGCCTTGTCTCACAGGCTCATAGTTATGTCCAGCTCCTAAAGCCAACCAGAGGTTACGAACAACTCTTTGTCACTCTGTGTCTTCCCTTTCTCTGCTCTCAGCCATTCTATCTCTATACCTTCTTGTTTTCGCTCATATGCTTCCCATCCTATTCATCTCCATCACCACCTTTACGCTCAAGGTTAAATTCAAATTTATACTGAATTAAATGATAAAGGTTACACTGTCAATGCAGTCAAACAAAAATTTAATTTGGATTTAAAAAATCACATTTAATATATGAATATGTGAACAATGTGCATCTCATGTTACAATGGTCTCTCCCTCCCTCAATAGATGTGTGTCTCTTCTACATTATGATGAAGTCATGAAGGGGGCCCTTCATCTGCCATTTGGTTTCAGCTCACATGTTGCACAGCAGAGCACCATGCTTGTAACACAAACAAGATTCAACCTCTGGATTCCTTCCTGGGCTATTCACCACGGTTTATTCTTCCACTTGGAAGTCAAAATAAATTCAGCTGAGCCCAGGAGCAGTGCGATATAAAAGATGAAGGCTGTCTCTGAAGCAAATTATTTACACTGTATGTCACGCTATCAGTAAAAAACGTGGAAATATTCCTTTTCCAAAGAAAGAAAATGAAACAACAGGAATGGTTAACATGCTGCCTTTGTTTTCCCCATGTGCCTTTCTAACGCTAAGGACAGAGAGATTAAGTGAAATATTGACTGGGAACACAACTTAAGACCTTGAAGATGACTGCTATTGGCTTGGGCTAAAGTGGAGTTTCTGCCAGCCAATGAAGGGCTGCACCAGTGCGGCTCTGCTTCCTGTGACAATAAAGCAAGCCCATATTGACAGAGAGTCCCTCTGGTCTAATCAGACAAGGTCTACCTTGTCTGAGCTCTAGGAGACCAAATGGACACAGGAAAAGCTGTCTTTGAAACTACACTTTTACATTACACAAACCCTGACAGTGATACTGATGCAAGGCCTTGGAAATCAGATGGTTATAACTGACACACCTCTTCACAAGAATCACTGACACAGAAATACTAAGAATATGGTTCTTTACAAATACTGCATTGTAATAAAATACCTGAAATTATAGAAATCTACAGATGAAAGATGAATCATAAAACTGAAAGTATAAAAAACTTCAGAGGTCAGAAATCTTTTCTAGAACTATTTAATTTAAGCAGAGCTCACAGAAATAAAATTTGACTCCTCTTACCTTGTACCACCAGGTGTCCCTGTGCAGTTCTCCGCACCCGTGACCCGGGTTTGTTGGCTGCACAGACGTAAATCCCAGAGTGCTGCACCCCAACATCTGAAATCATAAGGTTCCCTGTGCCCAGCACCTGGATCCCCTCAACACCAATAGGACGACCATCTAGACACACACACACACACACACACAGAGAGAAAGAAAAGAGAAAAAAATATAAACAATAAAAAATACATACATACATGTGCACAGGTGTAAAGTAGCAGTACTCTATGTGGTACAGGTAAACTCACAAATACGCAGCCCCAGTATATACAATTTCACTATAACACAGCTAAACTAGTTGCGTGGGAAAGCTTGTTCCTGTAATATGTATGCATGTACTGAAATGAGCTTGTGGTGCAACACGAAAACTAAAAATTTATTGATTTCTTATAATGTAGTTCTGGTGCTACATTACAGCTGTACTTTATAGCAGAAGATCTGTCACGCAAACTGGGAGTTGGTAAGATTAGCTGCATTATAGCAGAACTGTTTACCTGTAATGTCTCTATTTTAACGTCTTTGAAAAGAAGACCAAAAAGGCAAAATGAATAATAATAGCATTAATGTCAGTTAAAGTAGAGTAAACAGATGTGAGAAAACACAAGTAATCTGCAGTTTGATAGACACTCAGGACACTGTACTGCTATGCTGAGAGAAGATAGAACATCAGGATGCCGATGGCAGTTTAAGTAATGATGACAAACAAGTCAAGCCTGTTGTCAACGCCTACTGTGAAGGAAAAGGGGGGTGGGCTGAGTTGCATGAAGAAATCATCAGCAGATGCCACCGTAACATGGGCCAATCCTGTTGCCATGGCTCCCGCATGTGTACGTGAGTGACAGTGTGGCACCCCGGGAGAAAATAAATAAGATGGAGAAGCTTGCGAAAATATGTCACTATTTTTTGACTGAATCAAAAGGCAGCAAGCGGGATCTAGAATGGCAATTTCAAAAATAAAAAGTGGGCTATTTTTAGTAAATAAGCCATGCATGTCTCATCACTCACCATTAGCAGGGCATCAGAATAGAAGCTGTCTCTTAAAGAACAAAAGATGTCTCAATGTTCACACATTGCCTATGTGACTATCAGTGTTTTAATAAAAAAAAATTAGAATATTCAATTGCTACCTATTTTTAACTTATCTCCATAAAGAATGAAATGCACGTGATCTAAACAGTTTGCCAAAGTCTCGAGACTTGACCTCGTGTCTCCTCAGATAATACAGGAAGTTTGAAAAGATGCTTGATTTTGTATTGACATCTAATTTACATATTAATATTTTTCCATGTTAAAAAAGATAAAAGCTTGGTGGAATCACAGTGGTGATTTTATAATACTGTCTGGCACTGACATGAGAAGTAAAGCTGGAGAACAAAGAAAGCAGAACAAAAATCTTCAAAGTGCAGGAAAAAGTGTGAGGACTAATTGCTGTAAACACACCAGTTTAATTATAGAAATGCATCATATTAATTATATCAACACACACTGGATTAATTACAAAACCAACCCCTGACTTCAATCTGCAATCCACTCTGCTGAGATGCCAGCATATTATTAAACTGCAGCTACATTTTTGCCAAGAAATTAGAAAAGTCTGATTAAAGATTACAGATAGAAGAATACAGTGGGACAGCATCTTGAAACACACAGTATACAGTAAGACCAGAGAGTGCAAAGGTCTAGTACCTGTTGAGGAAAAATGAAGACAAGACTGAATCATCACTGTCAGCTATTACTGTGGACCATTTCTTCTCTGCATTTAAAGTACCAAGGTGGTATGAAATGTGCAGGATGAATTAATCACAGTACTTTCCCACATGGACACCATGGTGAAATACACCTATATGCTCTGACCTGCACACACACACATATACACACACACAAAATTAATGATAAACCACAATAATGTATTCCCAGATACGTGCTGAAAAATGTATACAATGCACATAAACATGTAGCTGTGACTAAACACACAGACACATGAACACACAGACACACAGTGCCATGGCAGCACTTCATCACTTGTGCCATTGCTCCCTTTCAGCAGTAACCATCCATGATTTTGTTCCATTTACTTACACTAGAGCTGGCAAAACAAATGTGTTATAAACAGCCCCATAAACCCCCATAATCTCTAACCACCTGAAGACAAATGGCAGCTGTGTGCCACATAGCACCATTCACCAGCAGGCCCAGTCCCTTCCCAGTACAGCAGATAATTTCCTGCCCCTTTTCTAATGGAGTGCATTACCTCACGCATTATCCCATACTGCATACTCCAGTTAAGATGATAGGAATATACACACAGCCCATATAAGTGAAAAATATTGCAGGAAGAAGACCACAATATAAAACAGTGGGACCAGTAAGGAAGATGCAAACTGCAGCACCTGAAGGGACCTTCAAAGAATTAAAATCTTACCCTAATGTTAACAATTGTTATCTTGACTAAACTAGATAGAAAATTGTCTTCCACTTTTATTTGTGGCATATGGAAAACATGTTATAGACCACAATGTCTTATGATTTTATGACATATCCTTTAAACTTTTATGAAGAGAAAGAAAAACCAGGGCAGTTAACAGAGTTTTGGTGTGTACAAGGGGTGCAACAGAGGTCCTTAAAGAGGTTTCACACTGGTTTGCCCCAGTTACTATTCACTCCTGCTTCCTCCAGCTGAGAAAACATTTCTGTCCTAATAAAATGGTACAAAAAGCACTGTGGCACTCTTTAAATATCACCGTGCTCCTGTCGTTCCTGAACCAGCATGTGGCTGTGTCATAGCAACTGTCAGGACCAAGTTCATGGCAACACAGTGTGACCTTTACGCCACCACTTGTGCTCCAGCCTGCTGTGCTGACAGCACAAAACAGATGTCCAAAGAAACTGACCTTTAATAATGGGTATTGAACTCCTGATTCCTTCAGGTGTCAGTCGATGCCTCAATTACAGCAGAAAACATCAATTTCAGGTTGAAAATATGTACCAGATTGGTACAAAAGTACAAGCACCATTCTCTGATCACACAAACTAAAACAAATAAACAGGATGGCCTCCTTACCCAGCCTGCTCCAGGAAACTATGGGACGTGGGTAGCCAGTGGCCACGCACTCCAAAATGGCTGTTTGGTGAACCGTGAGTGTGAGGTTCTCAGGCCCCACCAGTATCACGGGCTCCTTGTAAACAGAGGATCTGAAGCCTACAAGAAACAAAAAGAAAATTCAACTCCACAATAATTTTTCTGGAGTAAAATGTACCACCCATCTGCATCGTATCTGTATGTGAGCCTGTGACCACAGAGAGGGAGGGTGTGCTTCATTTGAGACAGTTGGGTAGTGTGGAGAACACTGGTCCTGACCTGAAATGCTGAGCCTGGCACCATTGCTGTGCTTAACCCCTGCGCTATTGTGAGCCACACAGCGGAACATGCCAGCATCCTCTGCATGCAGACTGGTGATCTGGAGCACTCCTGTAGGCAGGAGAGTGTACCTGGAGAGGAGAGGAAAAGTGTTATAATAAACAATCACACCAGACACAATGATTTGAAAGGAGTGTGGACACATGCCACTTGATATGGCATGTTTCACCAAAGTCAGTGTACTGCATTATATTGGGTTTGTGGCCCAAACACTGTCTGTGAAGTACCTGTCATCTTGTGTGTCCACTGGGTGGCCATCTTTCTCCCAGCTGATGATGGGTTCGGGCAGGCCATGAATCTGGCACTGGAATCGGGCCACTCCAGCTTCCTCAGCATGCACTGACTGTGGCTGAATGTGGAACTCTGCCATTGCTGAGGAAATTAAAGGATTATGTACTATCTATAGTACCATTTACCATATCAACTTTGGTGATGAAAATGAATGCTGATTTGCAAAGGTTTGAAAAGGATCTGATGAGTGGAGAGCTCCACTCAGCAATGAAAAGAGATAGTGGAGAAGAAAAAAAGTGAACAAGGCAGAGGGAAGGAGGCATGCGGCCATGACACCTATTGATGTGTAAGGGAATGCACTGCATGCAAACAGCCATACACACAGACTGAACACAAAGATGGGGTAACTAAAACAGCTACCTCCGCCCACTCCCCCAGTGGCTGCCTCCCGTGACAGTTCTGAGAAAGTGCACTGTGCTGAAATGGACTGCTGTATCCCAGCACCATCAATAAACACCTGCTGTATCTTTGCGAGTTGTAGAATGACTTATGACACTATAGTGATCTAAACAAAACTGAAAAACTGAACACTTTAAATTTGGAAAGTGCTTTCATTCAGCAGCATGGGATCAAGTAGTATAATTTCCTTAAAACACTACCAGATGCACTAGAGTCCTACTGTAGGATTCAGACACAAAATCAGATTCAGAGAGGCCTCTACTGTTCACCTTGCTCCATTCGTTTTTCAACACAAGTGTAAGTGTGCTAAATGTCAGGTGTAATTAACCTGAGCCAAGCAGAACCTGTCTGAATGTTGCTTGCATGATAATTGGTTCATGTCCATATCCTTCAGCTCTGCCCTCTCCCAATTAATGTGCGGCAATTCTGGGCAGATGTCCAGCCAAAGAAAACTTGCAAGTTGATCCACTCCTGAGCGTCACCCACTGTACTGGCATGTCCGCCTGTGAGCAAGGTCCAACTTAGAACAATAAAACCATATAAGACACAAAGGGATCATGGTCTGAGCTACACATGAGGGAGGAATGTAGTGAAGGACCCAGTTGATCTACCATCATTCTGTTTTTTTATGAAAAGCAAGCACAGACCTGACTAACATGGCTCGCTTCGAGCACAATACCAGCAGAACCAAAGACCAAGTTCCTATTTAAATTTTATTTTAAACTATTTGAACAGGACGGACTTTGTTGATGGGTCACTGTGGTGTAGCAAACGGGACAAAAAAGGCACCTCTAGGTGTACAGAAAGTCAGGCAACCCCATGGTTTGACAGACACAACAGGCACTGTGAAAGAGGATAGGTGGAGTTCAGAGTAGATGGAGCTCTTGGACAGACGGGGTTGGGTGCTTTGCATCTGGGAAAAGGTAAATGCACCAGACACATTATAAAGGCCAGGTCAGGCACAGCATGAGAGATGTCATCTCTGTCACATCCAGCCACACTCCACTCTTCCCCACCCCACATAATTTGACCATAAATGCACTGGGAACGCTGCTCCCAGGGGTATAAATGCACTACGGCAAATCCATTATGATAGCCAAATACATGACTAACCTGGGGTGTGCACATTATGCAGAAACAACAAATGTACTCAAAACACAGTCACACACCCTCACTTGTGCACATACACATGCACACACAAAAGTGCTCTTACGCTTCCTTTAATGAATCAGTGGAGTGGGTGGTCCCAGAGGAGCTGGCTTTACGGTCCATTTCATCATCTGCGGCAGTGTCACTCCACCAAGTATTCAGAGTCACTTGCTTTTTATTAGCAAAACCTGCACCCTATACCACTGAAGGAACAGATGCCAAAGGATTGGAGGTTTCACTCTGCCTCTGAGCTGCAAGCAAGAGGGCGGGAGAGAAGTGGAAATCACTGGCCGGATCCCCTGCTAATGGCAAATTACACATCAGGACCTGGCAGCTGCTGTCACCTCTCTCATCAAGCGAAGGCTCTCATCCGAGTGCTGCTGCTAACACCCAGCAGGCACAAGCTCTCATTAAATGGGAGCCCAGAATGTGTGGTGCAGGAACAGTCCAAGAGCTTCACAGTGTGCTGCAGTATTTTAAGGATAAACAGCAATGTTTATGACAGCCACATGAAGAAGAAAAAATAAAATCCACAGTTTTATATATTGGTCTGTGTAGGATGCACTCAGCTGGTCATAGTTCCATAAAGTACACAGTGAAACATAGTTTAGTATCCCCAAGCACCAATTCACTTTGCTGACATAATTCTGGACGATGTGCTCCACTCTGTACCTCCTGCCCATCTCAGAATAGTGACATCACCTAGCAAGCACCTCACTATCAGGAGTAAAAATCTCCTTACACAGTAAGCATATGGAAAATGTCCTGAACATTCATGAACTGAAATTTGGAGCAATAAATATTCCCACATAGATATTTATGCTGCAGCTCTGTAGAGTGAAACCTCCAACAAGCAGCAGGCAGACAAAACGAGCCTTTTTCAGTGAACACATGTTGAGTTCAACCTCGTGGTACTGAAAAATGCTTGCAGGCAATACCCACTTCCGCTATGTCTGTAGCCTTGGCATCTCCACCTTTAATGGAATGCTAAACAATGGCGAATATGAGCAGGCACGGAGATCCTGGTGGACTGATAAGCCATTCCGCTAAAGCTTGTCAGGCACAATGCCTGTTACAAGCACAAAGGGCAGACAGACACAGGACCAATGTAGAAACTTGTCCATGTCTATAACAAATATCCCTACATCCCGCTTATTAAATTCACCTCTTTCACCTCTGAGGAGACCAGTGGTACTTCAATAATGGAGCTGTTTGGATGCCATGGCAGCTATTTTCTGGGGATTTTCAGAAGGAGTGACAACAATGAATGAACCATTTGACACTCCTTTGGCCACAGTTGACATTAACAGGGCTGGCTCTCCATATGACAGCCACCCAGATACCCCAAAGGCCACAGGGCACTGTGCAGGCAAGAAGCATGCACTTTGCTGCGGCTAACAGGCAATTTACAGGAGCCTGCCAGTGCTGCTGGAAACAGTTACATGTCAGTCAGCACGGCAGCTAAATAAACCTCTGTAACTCCACAGGCAGGGTGGTGGTCTGCTGCTGCACATTTAGGCACACTTGGCAGACAGCACAGTTTACACAAACTTGGGTATAAGTAACAGTACTGAAATATTAACCATCAAATCCTCATAGCCCTCAGCTCACATCAGTGAGTTGTGTTCATCACTTTGGACAGGAGAACCCATAAGTTTTAAAAAGATGCAACAGTACAGCAGCAGACAGGAAGCTTGCTTCAACCCCCAATGGTGTGTCTTTATTACTGTGCCCCAGCACAGACATGAATAGGCAACATGTGAAAAGATGCAGCAGGGCCATGATGGAAGGAGCACTGGTGGACAGGGATGAATGCATGAATGCTTGCCTTACACAAAGAAATAGAAATACAACTCTCATTGTAAACAGCAGATCTGCTCCAGGTTTCAGCCTTTCACTGGTAAAAAGCAAGTAAGTAAATAAATAAATAAATAGATGTATCATAATGAGCTAATTGGTGGATAAACATAAAAGCTTTTTGATGAAGCACAACCAGAGGGGGGGGTCATATGGCTGCCACTGGGAGGACCGGGGAGTGGCAGACACTGAGACAGAAGACGAGAGAGGAAGAACGATGAGAAACTGAACAAGAGGGGGGTAGCATTCCTTTTGAAATTAATTAGCAGGGTTTGTTTTGTTGATGTTGTTTTGCGGTCAATCTTAATGAAAGCACAGGGAGGGGGCGGGCAAATGGATGCGGCGCACTGCCGTGCATAGCTCAATGAGTCTAAGCATGAAAAAATCAAATGTGTGTGCGTTGGGGGGATTGTTTGTGCTAATGACCGGCTGCCCAAAAAAGCTCAGCACTCATTAAGTGGCTTCAAAAGGAACCGCTGGTAATGAGAGGACCATGGAGGAACGGCAACAGCTCTTGTTCCCACAGTTGGGCCTCTCCATGGAGACGCACATTCCCCAGGATGCACATTCCAAATCATTATCTTGGCTGATTCCCATATTCAGGAGTGCTTGAATGGAGGTTGGTTATGGTTTATTCTGAGAGCTGGATGTTTCACAGTACAGGTTAAGACCCTTGCTCGAAAGCTTCATATTGGTATAAGTACTTCCAGAAGGTAAACATATACCTACTGGTGTCCTGTGAGGGGCATAGCCTACTTCATGCCCTATCCTTCTAGGATAACTGTGACCCTGCATTAGATAAGTGGTCATTGATAAATGGATGGATGGATGAGTGGACAGATGAATAATGTTTCAGCCCAAGCCCCAGACACTGGTGCAGTCTGACATTGTACCTTGGCCATCAACCACAACACAGCAATCAATGATCTCAGCAATCAATATCCAGCTGACTTGGTTAGGACTCAGATTGTGCCTTTTGAACAGAAAAAAACTACACTGGTTGATAATTGTAGGTGTGTTACAGCAAGATGTGTCATAGTATAAAAGAGACCTATACTAAAAAAACTTGGAGAACGGGTCTATTAAATGTGTGTCACTGAGTGTCCTTGTATCTGAATGCAGACTATAGATTGTACGTATTAAGCTGCTGCAGTTGCACTGGAAATAAAAGCATATTTCCAGTTACATCATATCCGTGGCTTGGTTACACAGCCCATTGAGATCTGCCACAAAGAGACACTTTATCCTCATTTCTAATAGAAACATGGACATGTGCCCACTAAAAAACCCACACACAATGACCCAGGGTATCGTGCACCGTCTCCTATCTCTGAGAGCCTTGCCCCTCTCCTTTCAGCTAGAGGAATTCTCCTGATCTGATGAAAGGGCGCCTGTTTTTTCTCAAGTCCCCTTCCCCAAGTCCCATCCCCACACTACATCGGCCTAGTCTCCCATCACGTGAATACCCTAACTGAGGGGGTGGCTGTTTGCAGGTCTTTTGGTCCAGGCATTGTGCGCTGGTTGTAGATGCAAAACAGAAAAGTACTCCACATTGAAACAGGCCTCTCAAGTTTGTTTACTGCTCTCAGTGCAGAGGGTGTGTGACAGAGGAGGGGGTCTGGCGTGGGAGAAGGGGGTGGGGTAGGTGGATCATTAATACTGGAGAAAATGCTCCCTCGTGGAGCAGTAACATCAATCAGCTGACAAATCGTCCATTACTTTACTGCTGCGAGTTGTAATTGTTATCATGATTTAGTTGCTTTAGCAGATGCTTTTATCCAAAGCAAAATACGTTGTTTGCAAATCCATACTATTATTCATTCAAACAGTGGTACACTGATGCTCTTCAGCCCCAAAGAGACATGAAACACTTCTTTCTGGCTCTCTCAGACTGTAGCAGTTTGGTCATAAAGCCATTTAAACAACTAGCCACCTGTAATCCACAATTTACATCCCCATTTATAGCAACAGCAAAAAAAAAAAAAAAAAAACACCCAGTGGCCATGACTCAGAAACTGATCCTTTTCCCATCTTTTTTATAATTACATTTTTATATTCATATTTAGGGCAGCACAGCAGCACAGCAAGGAGCACTGCTGCCTCGCAGTACCTAGGTTGACAAGGTCTGAGTTTGAATTCGGCTAGTCTGTGTGAAGTTTGCCTGCTCTCTCCGTGTCTGTGTGGGTTTCTTCCCACAGTCCAAAGACATGTGATTCAGGTTGACTAGTCACTTAAAATTACCCATAGTGTGGGTGTATGTGTTTACCCTGTGATGGACCGGTGTCCCACCCAGGGGCACTTTCCTAACCTAGTGCCCTCTGCTTATGGGACAGGCTCTGCACTTCTGTGACCCTCCTCAGGATACGTGGTTAACAACAATGAGCATTTACATGTAACATTTTTTCTTACAAAAGAAAGTGTGATATTTCCCAATATGTCCCATTTTATATACATTTTGTTAACCATGCAGTTATGACAACCAACTTTTATTAAAACACTGCCTTTGTGTGTTTTTGGAGTGCATTTTCTGCTAATGCTTGCAGACCTATGGTTGTGAACATAGTGTTTCAAACATACAACTCAACTTTCCATCTCTCTACAATCCTGCTCAAAGGACACCCAAAAACTGTTCTACTTCACGCTTCACAGCTTATGTATCAGCCTATCAGGGTGACAGTTCAGATATCAACAGCACAGTGTAACTAATGAACTTTCAAGGAGATCTCCTAATGGCCCACGAGAAAATAATTTCAAGAGGTTGTTAAAACTACCATTATAAAGCTATCTCATGTTCTAGACCTAATAATATAACTTTAATGTTATTTAATACAGCTGAATTCTTTAAGGAGTTTTGAATAAAAGCTACAGACCCCATTTCAGCAATGTTCACCCCATTTAGGTATGAACAACAGAACTTCCCCCAATTTTCAACTGCCTCTGTTGAACATTTTAATAATTAAATGTTTGAATGTTAAGAGACCTTTTGGAAGAACAGTGTTCAAATTGGCACTTGATTTTCAGATTGTTCTCCAGTGAAACAGTGAAACTAAAGAAGTGCTTTCATTCTTCATTAAAAAAACAAGGACAAACTAAGCTGGGGTCAAAAACTTTTCCTTCCAAAACATCTTCTCCTGCCTTGAAGAAATAGATAATCATTTTGTGGTAATTTCTTGGTCTTGCTAAAGCACATGTGGATGGGATGGGGTTAGAGGGACTGGTCAGAATGGCAATAATCTAATATAAACAAATAAATCAGTTCAAAACAAGGAGTTCTGTTGTAGGTAAAAAAAGAAAGGAGTCATTCAATTTTAGTATACAGTATAATATAATGGAACTTCCCCTGATATCTGAAAGTAAGATGGATGGAGAGCCACTGAGATGAGAGCAACACAGTCTCTTTTGGAACGTTTCACTTTTCAGTTCAGCTGCCAGTCAGCCACCTGGATGCTGGAGGAACCTTACGCAAGATCAGTTTATAGGCCAGCTGTGGCCCTGCACTTTAATTTAGGTGTATAGGTGCTGACCACTGGCCCCACCTCCTGCTGCTCTCTGTCCCATGGCACACCTAGAGGATCGTGATACCAGAACTCAGGGGTGCTTGTTGTGTTCTGACAGTAACACCATTTTTGCTTCTTAATGGCTCCCTACATGACTGCTAGCACTGGAAGAGTGGACTTGCTGGTGATTGTGACTGCTATATGTAGCCCACACAGACCTGTGTGTGTGTGTGTGTGTGTGTGTGTGTGTGTGTGTGTGTGTGTGTGTGGGCGGGCAACTGTTTGCAGCTTCTGAAGACACACAGCACAGTGAATCATGAGGACTGATAAATCTATGTGCTCAAATATGAGAAGATATAAAACCACATAAACACTTAGAATTGTTCATTTTACAGATGCATTTTTCCAAAGGAACAAACAATTATTATTAACTAGTATTTAGCTGATCCCTGTGTCCAAAGTGACTTACAAATGCCAGAAATACATTTCTTAAATAAGAATAACCATTCACCTGTTTATACAGCACAGCAATGTACTACACACTCATTCACATATTATGGGCAATTTAGACACACCAGCTTGTCCGAAATGCTTGTTTTTGGGGGAAAACCAGGGGATAACTATTTACAAACATGGGAAAACATGAAAAGCACACAAAGACAAGGCTGCATTCCATTACAAATCTAACCCCATAGCCTTGGAGCAACAAGGCACTGCTGCTACCTGCTGAACCTCTGTGCCGATCCATGCATACAAGGTCAAAATGGGTTTTTCACTGTTTGAGGGCAAAGTGCGGTCAACTGCTGTTGTGGTGTTGCATACTGTACCAGAAGGGAAGGGTGGTGGTTGGGGGGAGGGTGAGTGTGGGGAGTGCGGGAAGAAGAAGAAAAGGCAATACTGTACAATTCACCAGGGAGCTCTCTTTCTGATTCAAGCACGAAAAAAAGAGCTCATACAGAATAAGAATGAAATAAGCATGAAAAGCCACAAAGGCCAAAAGCCCACAGTGTGATACCACACACTGCAGATGCTGAGGAGAAACCCGAAAGCATTAGTCAAGAGGGAGCAAGGCACACAGACTGGGTGGAGCTTTTCAATATTTTAACAAGATGCCTCTTTACTGCTGTGAGTCCTCAAAGAGGCATGAAACAAGACCTGGTGGAGAAACTGTAGGCAAAAATAAAATGTGCACATTACAGAGTTGTATGTTTTTTATCAAAAGCTTTTAAGGGGGAATGCAAAACCATCCAGCAGAGAAAAATGCAGACTTCAGGAAGCAGAGGAATTGTGGGAATAGCACTAGATGACTGGCTAACTGGAGGGTTGCGACATGAAACCCCCCAGAAATACGGCTGATGGCTCAGGGCTGTTTTCAGCCCAGTTTCTCTTGGGATGCAGACCTGGCAGCTGGCAAACTTCCCCACCACCACTGAGCCACCCCCCTCCCCCTTGACACACAGTCACAAAATAATCGACATAAATGAATGCTAATACATGCCACCTCCTAGCTGGTGCTTCATACCTTAGTCATGAACGCTTATATACACACACTCGCAGTCCACCCCTACTTTGCCAATAACCCACAGGGAAAAAAGTGAGAAAACTTATAATGGAAAATAAATAAGACTAAATGGAAGCACTTCCAAGTAGCTTTGTATAAAAAAAAGTCTGGAGCACAAACAAAAGGCGGTGGCATTGTGTAAAAGGAGAGTGTGAATTCCAGTGTACTTTAATCATGGTTTTGGCTGTATTGCCAGGGCTGTGCTTGGGGCCTAAGGAGCTTCTTTTGAGTTTCATTAGCTATGCTCACTGATCCATGACTGCACTATAATGTCCCATAATGCAGAGTGGCCACAACCTGCTGCACAGTGGGGTAAACAAGGACAGGCCCGCTGCCAAGGCACCAGGGTTATGACATACTGCACCCTGTTGTAGCAGGACAGACAACTCTGCCAGGGGGCATATGAGAGCAGGTCTAATGAGGCAGCCCATCAGACTTGTTAAACATGGGTGAACCCCAGGCATCCCCTGCTCACAGTGGGCTGCTGGTCATGTTGAATCATGCCATGGTGGGATGCCGCTCGGCTCAAGGTCACTGCGTGCAAGTATGAGTGGCACAATTAAATCTACAGGCTTCTGCCCAGCATCCAGCTCAGGTGTTCTGGCACTGTGTGACAAAGAATACAATAACAGAAATACAAACATGCAAAGATTACCCCTCATATCAATGAGAAACATTGTGATGAAGATGACTTGTGCATGAACTCTTTCATTTCTTTTTTGACTGTTTGCTTATAGAACTACCAGCTCCTAAACCTGAACAATGGTCTCTAGTACTTTTACTCTTTGTCTAAAATGAGAATGGATAAAATCATATTTCTGTAAAAGATCCATTACAGGTAATCAATGTATGTAAACCATTCAATTTTAAGAAGGAATGTTTAACTTAATTTTAATAATAATCCAAGCAATGCAATAAAGCACTACACTGAAAGATTTGTGTTATAACTGATAGACAGACACATGCACCTTTTTCTGTGACAAAGTGTGTGTATTCTGTTGAAACTTGAGCACAGGTCCATGTATGGTGAAGAGGCCAGCTTAGGGACCTGTGTGAAGAACTCAAAGTCAAGGTTAGCGTGACAGAACCTCACCAAGGTCAAAGCCACTGCCAGGAGGTGGGGTGAAGGATTAAGGGGTGGGGGGGGGTCGGGTGAGAGGAAAGGGGGTGGAGCATTCTGCCCCAATGCATTCCCAGGGGTCACTGTTCCCCAGTCAGCCTGCCTTCCCCCACACTATCCTCTGCTGACCTATAACCCCACCATCTGAGTCAACATGAGGAGTGCAAGGGGGAGTGGGATGGCAAAAAAGGAGGGACACCCAGAAAACCCAGAATGAGACATGACAAAAGGGGGCCCACTGACAGCGAGTCAATCAGTCCGTCAGGGGAGAACGGCACCCTGGCCATTTGCACAAAGACATGCAGGCCGTCGTTCCCAGCCACCGAACACAGGCTCCCACACACAGCACTTCAGTGATTACATCAGCCCTTTGTGAAGCCCCTTAAAACAGGAGGGGGAGGGGAGGGCGGGGCTCAGTGGCTTGTCAGACAGTAGCTCGCTGACTGCTGGGGTCTTGATTTCATGCAACCAGATGCAAGGCATACTCAAGATAAATTCTTGGACTGAACGTTTTTCACTGTCTGACACACACACACACACACACACACACACACACACACACACACACACAGAAAGTGCAGAGTTCAGGACTGTAGGCATGTACTTTTTGGACCTCCAATTATTTCCATCCTCCACAATGGCTTGCATCTTTGTGACTCTTGACCTCTATAAGTCTGAAATTTCCCTCAGTGAGACATTAAACCCAGGATGAAGACTTTAGGTCCAATTTTTTAAAACCAGTTTTCTGAGAAATCTATACCTGCCAGAAGTAATTAACAGAAGATTAACCCTCTTCCCTCTAGGACCATGCCAGAAGTGTCATCCAAGCAGAAGACCTGCACCATGCTGAATCTGAGTCTGTATGTAGCATTAAGAAGCAGCCAAAGAGGACAGACAATCAGCAGCAGCAGTACCCAGCACACACCGCACTTTCCATAAAGTGCACCACATCTAAATTTCCCACTTCTTCAGTCCTCACTTCTTCTGATTAAAGCCACAACCATTAGTACAACATGGGAGCTAACAGGACCCAATGCAGAATCACTTTGTCCATTTACAGCCCCTAAAATAAGACAAACAAGGGTGTCCAGTCTTGTTCCTGGAGGACAGTGAATGTTATTCAGGCTCAGCAGTTGAGCTGTCCACATAACTAATTATTTTCCTAAATGAAATAATCTATCTTCACTACTAATCTCCCTCATTGTAATTTTGGCTGTTTAAAAAGGTAAGAGACCTCTTGACATTACAGACCCTCAGGGACCAGGTTTGAACACTCCAGAGTGAAAAACAAATTTCCAGTCCTCCCTAAACCTCTGATCACCAGCAAAATGCCGACATACATATTTCTTTGGATGTAAATCGTATTCACAGTGTACCCAAGAGAGGGCCGGTAATGAGATTGTTTTTAATGAAACTACTCTCTGAACCTTAATAAGATTTATACATTTCACAGCTGCTCTGATTTCTTAAAAGTGGAGACCTGAGCAACAGCTACCCCTGAGATGTGCCCTTTTAGCCCTGCCCTAGTACAACTTCTGCTCTAGATCCTATTACTAAGAGTGTGATAAACGGACTGTGAGTGGCAGGTACAAAAGGTGAGAAGGCTAATGATGCATTTTTATAGGTGGGCTCAAATTCAGTTTCTTTGTTTTTCCATTTACTGTCTACATGGAATGTTTAATTGTTATTGATATGTGATGGTCACATTCCTTGACAAGACAGCTGTTTACCTTTTGCCATGTGGTTAACCATGTTTAACTTGAACCTGATGGTGAGGAGGACAGAGGCTGTAGTATGTCTAATCACCATAAAACACAAAAGAAGCAGGAACTCAAACGTCATCTATTCCCAAAAGGTACACTCTTAAAATTTGACTAACTAAAAGCTGTTTATATAGTGATCATGTCACAGTGACTATAATACTGTATTCACACAGGAGATGGAGGCAACCACATGCTCATCCCAGTGTGCTATGCTGAAGAGCCATTCACTGTCCTTTGATTCCTGGCCCTGCGCCCAGGATGTTGAGGGGGAGGTAGAAATCCAGCTCCAGCAGGAAGCACGCTGCCTGGGATCAGCCGGCACTTGAAAACAAACACCACTTGAGCAAAAGAGAGTGCAAGCCTCCCTGCACGTGGCGATTGGGTGGCTAGTCACTGTCGAGCCTAAGTGTGGTAATGGCGGAGAGGGCGTGGGTTACTACATTTTTTCTCACATGGCTCATGACTGTTATGACCAAACGCATGGAGTGGTGTCACAGAGTTTGCTGGAACACTCTCCCCAGTAAAGTGGACTGACAAATGACAAGTGAACATCCCTTTGAAAATCCTGTCAGCATCACAGAAAAAGGACAACCCTTAATGCCACCTAACTTGCAATTGCATCCAATTAAATAGCTAGGTATATGACTAAAGCAGTTCAAGGGCACAGCCTCTGCACACTGTGTGGTAGTTGAACTGTAAACCTTCAGAATACAAGTCTGTGCACTTAACCACTCAACTACCAGCTGCTTTCACACTTTTCTGCCATTGTACTATGGCCTTCCACTGGCTATATGGCTCTCCTGACATTGCTATCCCTATTAGCTAATGTGAGATATATTAATTATATTAACATTCACTACCTAAGTCTGGAGGCTAAGAGGTCTATGATTTATGAGCTTTAGAAAGAGTACAAATCCATCTGCTGAGAGCCTTGTTAGCCCTGGGCTAACCTTCAGCCCTTCAGTTAGCTAATCAATACTGACAATTCTGGTTTTTCTTTCAGACCTCATTTTGTGCAGCAGAAAAGCTGTTATGGAAGTATTCTGAAATCTGCTGCTTACTGTCAGGGAATCCAAATCTGATCAAAATTTTTATGGTCATTCTGCCACTTTTTCATATGTTAAATGTAAAATGTAATGTTATATAATTTCAATAATGTTCAAGTCTTATTTTTAGGAGTAATTTTAGGAGACAATGAATGTTTGTTGCCTTGTTAAGTGAAAACAGAAAAAAAAGGAAACACAATGATAAATCTCAAGACAAAATTCTTGCTTGCTATGAAAACAATGGCAAAATTCTCTAAATTCAGTGTTAGAGTCACCAACTGCTACAGTATTAAAAAGGTTCCCTGTAAATAGAGTTCTGAAATGAGACATTGGAACCCCCATCAGCTGCAGAATCAATGTCAACTATGTCATGCTCCTCTCCCCACTTATTCAAACTTTTAACACACATAGACAGCTGAGGTCTGGCTACTGTCTTTAAAAACTGTCCAAGAAGAAATTTTCTCAAAGGTTTCCTTCCACTCTAGCACTACAAGTGTAGTGGACTCAGCCATGGCAGGATGACCCAGACCTTGGGAAATGAAGGGGAGTGACTGGAGGAGCTGAACCTGTGGCAAAGTGCCCTGGCAGCCCCTCCAGGAGCGTGTTCTTCCCAGGACACCGAGCCACACTGCACAGATTGAGTAATCCCTGACTTGGCCCCCAGCCCACTTAGTAGCCCAACACCTCTTGTGGGCACTGTATCTGAAAAGCTGGGCCCTTCCAGAAGCGGAGAATCTGTGATTCATTACAGGAGGACAGACAGGATCATTAAGCATTTTAGTAGCTTGAGCACTAAGGGTCTGTCCACACTCCATGGACTGGTAGCTCTTTGGCACGTGAGGTATCATCCACAGTGACACAAAAATACAAAATGAAATGAGCTTTGGATTGAACCCTGATTTATGCCCTGATGAAGAATCCCCATCTGCTGAAATACAGTTTATTTTCCTTAATTCATTTATATTCATTCATTTACTACAACTTATCTTCAGCCTTGCTCCTGTTACTGGAGACAAAGACCCCAAACTTCACCCAAAAATCCACTTAAAATTAGCTATCTGCAAAGACTATAATAAATGTTTGTAATTTAATAAATCTGTTACTAAAAACAATTAATCAGAATGAAATTTAAGCTGTACACAATAAAAAAAGCAGCTGATACACTGACAATGGCTTTGTGGTTGCATTTTAAAATGGATGCTTTTTTGTGACTTTGACTAAGTAATTGAACAAAACCTCAGTCAGAGAAATCTGCTGCAATCACTATAAATGGTTTTTCACACACTATTTGGAAAAGGAAAGACAAACACACACTGTTCTTCAAGTAAGCAGCATGAAACCTCTCACTCGCCCCATCCTTTACAAATACTATCTCTCTCCCTTATGTTTATACTCTTTGTTGAAGGTCAGTCTCATATGCTGAATGGCCCAAATGAAAAAAAAAAAGAGTACGAAAAAAACAAAAATAACTTAAGGCTTAAACTCTTTCCAATTAGTAGTTAAGAAAGGGACAAATCCTTGCCCTTGTGGTCCTCTGAAAACACCGTTTTACCCAGGAGGCTTTTGTGATCGGTTGCCTGGTGACGGGCCCGTGGTGGGACAAAGCTGGGCAGCCCTCTCCAGTCCCTAGCTCTTGCAATTCATCGAAACGATAAAAAGCTTCCTGAGCCCAAGCTAATGAGGAGCTCCACGTGAAGAGGGCTGTGGGGGAGGGAAAGGGTGGTGGTGGGGGGGGGGTCATGGCTATGGCATCAAAGAGATAACATGTACCAAAATATGTGTTTTTGTGCAAGCACTGGGCAATTGAGCTGGCCAACGGGTGGATTCATGCCACACTGGCCCCCCAACTGAGTGCTTGCAGCTCTGTGGACAACTAAATAACAACCCCGATTTATGGACTCGTGAGTGAGGGGGGCTAGGTTTAAGAAGCCTTCACTAATCGCACCCCTCTTTCTGCAGCCCGCCTGGCTGTCAGCATAATGTGGCAGGGGGTCTGTAACAAGCGTAAATTACCTTAAAGTACAAATTGACCATGAGCACTGACAAACAGAAACACACACAAAAAGAAGGGACCTTTTGATCATTAGGAGTCCACAAGAAGACCTGTGTTTCCCCATCCAGCCCCTCCCCCCTCTTGAACAGCTCTCTACTGCTTGCCCATGAACCAGGGATCTAATACAGTTAGAAAAGCTCTTGCATGCTGAATGGCTCTCAGTGCAGGCTGTTAGAGGGCTTGTGCCACATAAGCTCAGTACACAAATGACAAAAGAGAGCATGGCTGACATCCTTCAGTTTTACAGGGACATATTCAGAAGTCCATCCACAGGCTGAACAATGCACTTATCAAGCACTATTCTTGCCTGTGCCCAGTCTGTGAAAACCATATTTAAGCAAACAATGGAAACACTGTCCACTGTCAGTCCTTTAGACTGCACAAAATTCAAGGGGCACAAAACTGCTGCAACTTACTGATAAGGGCCAAAAGTACCTGACTGGAGAGCTGCTGCAGAGATTCAGTGTGTACATGTGCATGTGTTTCATGCGTTCAGCATCATCTTGACAAAAGGGGAACGCTACAACAGTGCTCCTGGCTGGCATCTTCCCCACAGTGCCACTACCACAAACACACACACACAGACACACATAGTCTCTGCAGCGGATCTCTGATTGCACAGAAGACAATGAGGGTGTTAACTGCCAGCTGCCCAAAAATCACTTAAATCTGCCTGAGAGAAAGTGCCATGTTAGCAGTGTATTACAGGAATTGCTGCTTTCCTGTCTTTGGATTGTCACAGTATTTCCTATTTCTGACACTCACATCATATCTTCTCTGCTCCTTCTGAATCAAGCTGACCGAGCAAGCTTGGCAGTGTGTGATGTATGTCTGTGATGTGTGATATAGGAACAAGGGCTTTGAGAGCTCAAAAAAAAAAAAAAAACATTCAGAGGGAGGGAGACAAAGACACAAACGCAGGCAGAGAAAGGCAATGAGAAAGAGACATATCTCCCATCTCCCTCAGCTGCTGCTTGTTTCCAGCTTGACAAGTTTACTTGCCATACATGAGGATGGGGCCATGGCAGATGCACAAGCACAGAGGCACAGTAGTCTTATCCTCCTGAATGACAGCTGACAGCACTGTGTCCATTGAAAGCCCTTTAGCAGGAAAAAAAGATGCAACCCACAGTAACTGGAGGTAGGACAACAAATTGCCTAAAAAAAGAGCTTTTAAAGTATGAATTTAGCCTCATACAATAATAATACTAAAGGACGTTTCAGCAGATGCTCACAATATGTACAAATGTGAAGATCAAACTTGCTCTGGAGCAGCAGAGTGTCAGGTTGCATTAAAGGGCCATCGATTGCAGTGCAGAGCAGCAGGGGACCTCCATCTACCCAGCAGCACACCACCGCACTTCTAGGGAATTCTAATACAGGCCACGTTTAGAGATCATACAGGAAATCATGTGCACCGTGTTGCAAGAGTCACATGCTCATGGCCATGCTCTGCTGGTTCTTATCCTTTCAATGGAGAAACTGAAGCAGGAATCCTGGATGCCATGGGATAACAGTGTCAACCTGCAAGGCATTTCAAGTCTCTCGGTGCTTTATGTTAGGTGTCTAACTTGGATTACTCCGCTAAAGTTCCCAGCTGTGTCATTGTAAAAATTCATCCAAAAGTTGTCCTGCTGTTCCTACAAACATATATAAATCACTTATACGCAAATACATATATACATTTTAGCTTTCCAGCGAGGATAATTATGTGTAGGCGCTGAACTTAGAGAAATTATCTGTCTGTTGAAATGGAACCAGAATGTTGGACAGCATAGCCTCTTGATGCCAGTGTAGTTCTGCATATTTTTGCAACTTGTCCAACATAGACACTAAAAACAGGCCACCGTGTCAGTGGTTGCAGGGCAAGAGTCCACAATGTAACCTCAAAACTGTGAGGAAAAATTAAATTATTAATCAATATAAGTCCCAAGGGGCAACAATTAAGTTACGAATGGAGGGAAAAAAACAATACACACCATTATAATCACAGGGGAGGCTAGAACTTAAAACAGTAGCCATGACAATCAGGCTTAGCTTGTAGAAGAATTCAGTCAAGGAGTTTTCTCAATAAAAAAAAAAAATTGCAACTCAAAATAAACATCATTGCCATTCAGACAATTAAGCCTGCAAATAAATGTTCACTTTGAGACTATTCTATTCGTATATACAGGAAAAAAAATAAATTAGCTTGAGTCCAAAATTAACTGAGTGATCGTATAGGAAGCCAAAACTTCTCACATATATTTTTAACTGAGAAGCAGCAGCCATCTCTCCGAGTTTTAATTTTTCCCCATTTTGTAGGGTCCACATCTGGTGAGGGCCCACAAAATTATATTTAAAAGTGGGGCAGGGGCAGAGTAGTATTTTGGGGGTGTAGAATTCCAGGAATAATTCAGGGTAAGTACTTTGACCTAGACTATTACAGCAAGATCTGAAGCAGGAACTTTAGCATTGCGAGATGACAGCCCTAACCAGTACATCATCTACTGCATCTTACTAACTCTGAGGACACAGACTTTTAATCTGACTAGAAATGTCGAGTGACATTAACAAGATATTCTGACGCAACTGAAAGTTGAGAAGTTGAGAAGATGTTTTGTCTTAGGAGCAGATCAATTTCCAGTTATCAGGCAAAAGAAAACACAAACTGTGTACAGACCAGCTTTGTGATGAATGATTCACACCCTAAATGAAGTACATACCAAGCTCAATAAGAAGACCTAAGTTTGTCCAAAATAACCCAAAAAAACATACTGTTAAATGGACAGGAATGAAAAGAAGTACGTCAGAATTGAAAATAGTGTGACTGGTGAGTTCAGCCCAAAGCTTTCTGCCAGAAGTAACACTGCTAACTTGAACAACTCCACTTGTGATATTTTCAGATACTGCAATTATTTCCGGCATAAATATCAGGCTCTTCCAAGAACCAGGACGATAGATTGAATTTACAAAGAATTCATGCAACTTCCAAATGAACGGTCTAAACCCCAAGTTAAATCAAGAGTGTATTTAAAAAAATTGCGAGGCACTTCTGAGAGAAGTTTTAAAAGGCTTTTTCTGCCTAGCTGGAATGCTGTGGAGCACAAAGCTGACATTGCTCCATGGCTCTAAACAGAGAACACACGGCTATCCATATTGTCACAGCTGGTGAGCATCCACAAACAGGAGCCTTACTGTGTTTCAGTGGTAGCTTTCAACAGGTTACATCACATTTTTACATTCAACAGCACAAACATATGCCATGCCCCCCTTTTGTGCAAGTAAGAAGATACGCAGGGCTCTTCCAGGAGTAAAAGGTTTAAAAAAGTCAAAGCCTCTGTAGGGCTAGTGTTCACAGCAGCAGAAACGAATAAGCATGTCCAGTAATCTAAACTGAGGCTGCATGTTGTTGACCTTCACATTGTAGGGAGATTCTATAACATTTCATTATTTTGCCTACTTTGAGCTCTTCAATCAACTGATGAATGCTTTATGGCCAGTAGAAGAACATACTAGACGATCCCACACAACTCTGCTCTTACTCAAGACCCTCACAGACTGTGCCATCTGATGTCTGCTGACTATCCATGGATTACAGACAGAACAACATACTAAGTCATATTTCTGCCTTAGTGCATCCTTCCTTCAGCTATCACATTTCAGCACAATAAAGCTGAGTCTACTGGAACTCTGTAGATTCTCGCAGAGACCATCAAGCTGTGGTTTCAAAAGGGACCACAAGACTGAGGAGTCTACACTACGATTGCATGTGGAAACTAGCAGAGTTTACTAATCAAGCTTTAAATGTTAAGGGTGTGCCCAGCATCAGTGTCACACGCATTATTAATTTCAGTTCAGAAAAATCTGTGAAATTGGCATGAAAAGATACCAGAATGAATCAATAGAACACCAGCTTTCCTGGAAGATAATGAATTTTGCCCTCCTACGTGACTGCCATGTTTTATTACTGGTAGAAGCAAGGCTAGCTTGTTTGATTTGTATTTTCTACAAATATACACATAGATTCACATTATGTTCCAAGCAGAAGTTTAAATATTTTTGATGGACTAGCAGACTGCTGTGACACAGCATACACAGAATAAAAGTAGAAGTAGCTGTGCAACAGATCTGCATACACATTACATTTACTGAAGGGGATCTAGATGAAGGTGTGTGGGTCACCTAAAAAGCTACAAACACAGCAGTATGACCAAAGCTCCTGGCCACAGGTTTGACTCAATGTGCCACGAGTAACAAGGAGACATACGTGACACCAATGCAATCTGAAGAGAAACAAACCATATACTGTAACAATCAAAACGGAGTGATCCAGCTGTTAAATTTGCATTTGTAGTAAGGGATCTATTTATCCATCATTAATAACCATCTGCCAAATGCAGCCTATTCTGAAAGCATAGGGTGTGAGGCAGAATACACCCTGAACAATCACACACACTCAGTCACTCACATACACCCACTATATGGCAGGTACTAGTTACTAATTTACATGTCTTTAGACTATGGGAAGAAACCAGAGCGCTCATGCAAATACAGATGGAACATGCAAACTCCTGACAGGCTGAGCTGAATTTGAACCCATGTTCAAACCCAAAGCCCAGAAGCTGTGATGCACAGGTGCTACCTGCTGTGCCACAAAGCACATATTTATTGCTTTCACATATTATCTGTGACATCCAAAATAAAATAATAATTTTAAAATGAACTCCATCAATCCCAATTAGTAATAATTTCATACACACAGAATACAGGTATGAACAGAAAGCTCAGAAGGGTGCTCAGTAGCGCAGACAAACGGAGATGGGATCAGATCAGGTGACATTGAGCGAGACACTTACTTGCAGCTTGTACCCGGGCCTTGCGGCTCACCAGCAGCCCAATGGGGTTTTCTGCCACACATTCGTAGTCCCCCTCATCTGAGGAGCCATCCAGCTTGGTCCGCTGAAAGTGGCTAATCAAAAGTGAGCCATTGGTGAAGGTGGAATAAGCCAGGCTGTCCAACAGGAGTGCACCGTTGCGCCTCCACTGCGTGGTGATTGGAGGGACCCCATCCACTTGACAGTGCAGCATGAGGGGCTGCTGCTGCACAGCAATGATGTCATTGGGCTCCAGGGTGAATGACAGCTCTGTTCCCAAAGCCACACCTGTGTACATACACACAAACACACATACCCAGACCCAGACAAAACTTGTACACTTTCAAAAGGCTGGTCCTAAATTCCAAATGGTATGTAAGACCCCACTGTGAAACAAATGAGTTCCACATGCTCTTTAATAATTCCAAGCATTATTACCTTACATAGTGATTATCCTCTGTTCAGGATCAACTGATCCTCCCCAAATCTCAAAGAGATGATAGATGAATAAATTACTAAGCAGCAAAAGTCATATCTTTTTCATATCTTTATCTTCATATTCTATAGCTCTTTTCCAAGTAGTTCTTTTGCACTGTGGACAAACTGTGTTGAACCAATCATGGCAAATGCATGACAGAAAAGAAAGGTACTGTTCAGGCAAGGAAAGTTGCATCTTAAACTGCGAGTCAGTTGCAGGTCTTCTGTGCAGGCAGATGGATATCATCCTACCATGTACATAATCAAACATTCACGCATAACTCTCCACTTAGCAACTCTCTTTTCCCAGTTCCACTGCTGTCTTAAGCCGTCATCATACATAAATACTGTCCCTTGAGGTATACACGCCTGAAAGGGCAGAGGCCATGAGATAGCCGTTAGGCAATAGTCTTAGCTTCACCTTGAAAGATCCTTTTCAGATGCCTGAAAAAGCAAAACTTTGCAGCCACTTGTATGACCACAGTGCCAAGGCCACTAATGTTGAACTGTAATGGAACATCTTGAGCTATTAAATAACATCTTTTAGACAGTTCCTGTACTACGTGTATTTCATTGTTTAAGGAAAATACAAAGTAAACCTAGACATCACAAACAAAACAGAAGTGTTTTGGGGAGAAAAGTGTTCTTAGTTGCTTTCAGTTTGGGCAGCACACCTCTTTGTTTTGTTCCTTCCCTATTCTCCAGTGATACTTGGGAGAACACTTTGAGTAAAATAGCTGAAGTCTGAACCGTGGAGCAGTGAATGAATTGATAGCAGGGAAGCAGTACGGGCAAGGGGTGAGAGCTCCTGAGTCATTCTGTGCATTCTGAGCTGCCAACCCCCTCGTAGCCACAGCCCAGGATTATGCTACCACTCAGTAGAAAGGTCTCCCCTTATCTCTTCCTCCTACCCTAGGAGACCATCATTCTTGCTATGATACAGTTTCCCTTGGAAAGGTCAAAGTTGAGCTCTGACCTCCTGACTAGCACTGCACAGAGCCCAGTATGCACCCTCCTCATGTTTAAACACACGGGGCTACTCTCATTAGAGAAGCCATTAGCACACAAACAGCATGACAGGCCTCGGAGGACAGAAAAACAGTCACGCTTATGTTGAGAGCAAAATGTAATTAAAGGAATGCTTATCACTATACAAGAAGACAAACTGAACCAAACCATGTATGGCTACAGAAAGATTATATGTTTTCTTTCAAAAATCTCTCTGCTGTCATTTCTATTTGACTTGTGATAATTTTGGAATAATTATTTGTCAAGTAATCACTAAAATTAAACATTACTGCATCTGAAAAAGGTTTCTATGCAACCACTGCTTACTATATATTGTTGTATTGTTTATCTACCAACTGAATGGGTTAAGAAACATGAGCTACTAAGAATGTCACCATTCAACCCAACCAGAAGCCTTGGCTGAATTCTGAGGTCCACTTGTTGCTGAAGGCCTCTGATGTTGCTTTTAAAGCTGTTGACAAAGTGGTGCTCAAAGCAGCTAAGGCCAATCAAACTAGTGGCATCAGGAAGGCCTCAAGGGAACCTAAGCCCAGGGGAGTGAGCAGCACTTTGAGAGCAATGACCTGAGGAGGATGTGGCAGGGCATACAGACCATCACCAACTAGCTGGAAAAAACAATGGTGTTGATGATGGGAAAGTGTCCCTGCCCAATGAGCTGAATGACTTCTATGACTGGTTTGATGCCCTCAGCACCAACCTGGCCATGAAAGGAGAACCGCACCCTACTGGCCAGGTACTTTCTGTGTCCCTAATTGATGTGATAACTCTAGCAAAAGTTAACATGTGGAAAACTGCAGGTACTAATGGTATTCCCAGCCATGTGCTAAAGGTGTGCAGTGAGAAACAGGTGGAGGTCCTTGCCGACATGATTAGTACTTTATTGATTTAAGCTCCTGTTCCCAAAGTGCTTAAAATCCACCACCTTGACCCCAGTGCTTTCAGAAACTAGTCACTGTAACCATCAGGGCCTGCATCACACTCAGCTACATCTTCAAGTATCAACACTACAATTTTGGGCCTTGTCACCAACAACAATCAGCCTATAGATTGGAAGTAGAGTGGTGTGCAGCCTGATGACAAGAGACAGACAAGAGTCTGTCTCTAAATGTATCTATCTTAAAGTTATCTCTTTACCTCTTTATCTTATTTACCTATATTTATTTATTCACCTATTTACATTCTACCTCAATTTGTCTATATTGTCCTATGTCATTATGTTTTCTGTTAGTACTGTGCACCATGGTCCAGGAGAAACTACATTTCATTCTTTCTTACACATCTCTATAAGTGCAGAATGAAAATAAAGTGAACCACAAAGCTTAAAAAAGCTATTGTAAATAGTAATTTTTCTTGCAGCACAGAGCTTAAGTTTTTTAACAGCCTGCTCTAGCTGGGTTTTTTTCAATTGTGCTTTCATATTTAATCAGACATATCCATGACAGGTAAGCGCCTGTGTGAGACACCCTGCCTCAATAGAGGGAGGAGCTATCAGCAATTTTGCCTTTCACAAGCTGCTCAGTAGGAGAATCTGCCACTCTGTTCCTGTCCCAAAAAACTCACTCTTGTCAGTTTCTCTGCAGATCTGTCATGTTACCGACATTTACATTTCTTATATTCATTTAAAAGATGTTTTTCTCCAAGGTGACATACAATTTAGAGTAAACAAAATGGATTTGATCAACAGACAGAGATACAGAAACAGACATGCAATTCTCAAAGTGGTCTCGTAGTCCAATATCACCGTCTCTGCTGGCACACATTCCACAAGTAGCTGCATACAAAATTGATGAAAAGTCCATGGCCTGCTCCATGTACCATTCAACTAAGAAACTGAGTAATGAAACAAATCTCTATCCAAATTAAGTTGATGGTAAATACATAAATAGCAGTGAAAGCAGCACATGCAATTAATATACTTCCAGATCCTGGTGCAGCTGATTCTGAATCAAGGAGCACTCCATCAGTGTGAACATCCTTCATATGGGTTGGGGTTTCACTGCTCCACTACAAAGACACAATAATCTTAAGGATGTGACAGGGAAGGAGGTACTATAGGAGTCACGCCCAGTGAAAAGTTCCGTCACATTGGCAAGTGAAGACTGCTCTTTTCTGGTGCCACCTTCAAGAAGTGCAGTACCTCCCACAGGGTTTGGATTATCTTGGAGTGTAGGTAGTGGGGGATCAGGGGTGAGAAAGACATGCTTTGTTTAAGTGCTGCCATTGTACAAGCTAAAAGATAACAGATCTCTTGACAGCGAACTCATAGCACATAGACAAAAGTTTGTTAGGCTACTCCTTTAAAAAGACCGTGACACCAGATTGTCATTACGGCTGAGCTAGGAAGGTTGCTTTATTTCATTCATTAATGATATTCACCTTTTATGTAAAATATGAACCCTAGATGTGTATGAAAAGCACCGTTTCTGAGCAAAAGGTTGCAGGTTCAATTCCAAGATAGTAAATGGTCCCAGCTGCCCCAGTAAGGCACTAAACGAGAACTGCACCAGCACCTATGGAGTTTTCTGACCCTGAGCCTCCAAGGCTGATGCACAGAATAAGAAAAGAACTTCAAGGCAGACCTTTTTTTCCTTAATTCACACTACACATTAGATACAATGACTGAAGTTATTATGTGCGCTCGAGCGATAACGGGTACAAAGGTAAATTATTCCTGTGCATTTGACTGCTCACTGAACTCAGTCTGTTATTACTACTTTTTTGTGATGTGACATCTCCTAGACAGAAGGAGAATATGCAAATTCCATAGAGTCTATCATGGATTTGAATCTACACCTAAACCAAAAGCCCATGAGATCAGTTATTATTTTAAATTGCCTTCCTTATATACTTGACATTTTTTAAGCAATATCCACACAGAAATATTAATATCAGCTCTTAATTTTCTTCTAACCTCTAATCATTCTTTGGAAAGTGAATCCTAACAATGTTTTGTGGTGTGGTTCCTGACTGTACAGGACTGCCTGGGAATGCAGGTATACCACACTCTCCATCAGAACTGGGGTGCTACGCTGCAGGACAAAAACTTCAGCCATGGGAGACCAAAAGGCAAGTGGCAGGGTAAAAACTGAACCTTTAAACTGCACCATTCAATTGTAACTGCTGCCACTCTGCAGCTGAGCATAGTAGAGAGTACAATGGTATGTGATATACAAAATAATTAAACAAAAATAAACAATGAGCTTATCTTTCTTGATGTATATTTTTTAAATTAAGACAAAGCATATTGTTCAAACCAGTAGATGCCACACAACCTAAGGATTACAAAATGTAGATTTATAGATTTTACGACTGTGGCATATGAGGAGAGACAGAGACAACCCATATCACAGGCAGTTCCAGGACACACAGTTCTACACATTTCATTACAGGTCAACACAGTTCAGTCACACCATTACACCACTGTACATAACCCACACCTCGACATCATGCCTAGTTATGATCAACAAACACGTCTTTATTTGAGCCCTTGTTGCTTACAGGATGGGACTCTTGCCCCCGAAGCAAAAAACTCAGCATACAGATCTGTCCTGACTACTGTTTACTCGGACCCATGAGTTCAAAATAAAGCACTGAAACCGAAAAAAGCAATTGTGTCTCCTCTTTTCCTAAGAAACAGTGCCACAAGGACTTTTAAGAATGATCCATAAATGTGTTTGATAAAGGTTTGAACAGCAGCAGATATATTAAAAACCAAGGTAAATCTCACATTTTGTCTGTGTCACTGATGGTTTAAACCAGGGGTGGGCAATTAATTTTCCCAAGGGGCCACAAGAGAAACTGGGACTGTTGTGGAGGGCCAAACCAATAGGCTGAGCTTAATTCTGCTCAATATTAATTTTACCGGTTTATAAAAAGCAGTAAATTATATGGTTTTGATTAGCTGCTACTGCTAAGAATACATGTTACGATAAGGCTATGAAAATGTGAAGTAGGTCAAATATAGCAGTAAAAAATAGTAAAAACGCCAATCATTACATCACCATTTCATTTTTTTTACATACTTTTAACCTTCACAAAAACAATACTGAAAATGTGTATGTTTTGCAGTATGTTAAAGACCAGCAACTTCATACAAAAAGCAGAACGTGCTTTTCATGTTTTTCAGTTCTTTTTTCTTGTTCAGTGAGAAAAATCCAGTCTGTCTTAGGCTTGAAAAAGTGCACTGAAGTCTGGTTGAATGTCTGAGGTGGACATGTGAAGGACAGCTGACAGGTGATCATCAGTGAGAGAGGATCTGTATCTGGATTTGTTGAACTTCATCACTGAGAATGTTTGTTCAAATATATAGGTAGATCCAAAGAGAACTAACATCTTCTGAGCATGCCTCCTCATGTGTGGAAAGTTCTCTTCTTTGAGAGAAGAGTAAAAATCCAGCAGTGATACTGACTTAAAGTACTCTGCCAGTAGTGTATCAGACTGCAGATCATTGAGTTCGAGCTGAACATCACTGGGTATATTAAACACACTGCAGGTAAAGGGAGAAAAAATCATGTGCATTTCATTCTTAACTGTTTTGAAGTCTTGAAATCACCTTGAAAATTCACCATGCAGTGCTCCTAACATGGACGAGTTTGTGAGGAGGTGATCAGCTGATGGTGTGGCTTCCTTTAGTGTTGGCAAGTGGGTGAGAATGTTGTCCTCCATTTGGCTTGAAAGAAACTGCAACTTTCTCATGAAAGCCTTCACCAAGCTGTACATTTCATGTACAAAAAGGCCCTCGCATTGCAGTTTGGTATTTAGTTTATTCATTAGTGCTGTCACATCAACAGCAAATCCAAAATCTGCCATCCAGTCTGCATCTGAGAGCTCTGGGATGTCATTCCCTTTCTTCTCACAGAACTCTTGAATCTCTGCTCTCAGGTCCCATACTCTTTTAAGCATTTTGCCTACGCCAAGTCATCTGACAGCTGTGTGGTAGCCTATGTCACGATGTTCAGTCTAATGCTCTTTCAAAAGTGCAATAAACTGTCTGTGAGTCAATGCTCTTGCCCTGATGAAGTTAACTATTTTAGTTACAACATCAAATAACGTTTAATTTTTAGCACTGACTTACACAACACCTCCTGATGTAAAAATACCAATTTCTGTTCAGGGTTCATTTCAGTCACTTTATCCTGCATCTGTTTCAAAAGTCCGACATTTTTGCCTGTCAGATTTCGACAACCATCTGTTGCAACACCTACCAGTTTGTCCCATTTCAGTCCCAGCTTGTCCAAACATGCATTTACCTCCGTGAACAAATCACTTCCTGTTGTCATCCCTTTCATTGACCGCATTGCTGCCAGCTCCTCCGTAAACTTAAAGTCCTTCGCTATCCCACGTACAAAGATGAGTAACTGGGCTGTGCCGCGGACATCGCAGCTCTCATCCAAAACCAAGGAGAAAAAGTCAAAATTGTGTGCTTTGTTTTGCAGCTGAAGCTCCAGATTTCCCGCAATGTCCTCAATCCTTCTCGCTATGGTTCGTCTGGAGAGGGGCACATTCTCAAATGCCTCTTTGTTCTTGGGGCATATTAGCACTGCAGAGTCCACCAAAAACTCTTTGATAAACTCCCCATCAGGAAATGGCTTCCTGTTTTTTGCAATTTTGTGGGATATCACATAACTGGTCTTGACTGCTCCATTCCTGGATGTGTGAAACCTGGTAAAAAGTCCTTGTTGGTTTTGCAGCTTAGCTAGCAAAGCATCAGATGCTCGTGCCCGCTCTGCATCAGTCAAGTTCTTGTATTTCTCTGCGTGTTTAGTCACATAGTGGTGATTCAAATTGTAATCCTTAAACACAGCGATCTGTACCGCACAAACTAAGCACATGGCTTTACCGTTGGCTTCAATAAATAAATATTTAGAAGTCTATGTCTTGTTAAAAGCTCTACATTCTGTATCAATCTTTCTTTTTTTAACGTGAGCTAACATTTTTGAGGGGTAATAGCTAACTAGGTAACTCTTGTAGACATCGTTTCTCCCACACATTACTGTCAAGGTACATAGGCACGCACGCACATACGTAAATTGAAAAAAAAAAAAAGCAGTTGCCCTCAAAATAAAAGCAATGCAGTTGTATTGCGTGCATGGCAAACACTTATTTACATTTGATTTCTAACTTCCGATTGACCTCACACGGGCCGGACAAGGACAGCCAAAGGGCCAGATGTGGCCCTGGGGCCATAAAATGTCCAGGTCTGGTTTAAACCATTGTCTATTATCCTAATGGATACCCTAGTAATGCTGCAATTTGTCATTTTAAATCTTTTGTCTTGTGAAACGTTAAAACTAAGAAAGAGGGCTGTTGACATTTTATAGGAGGAATTTGCCTCTGAAATAACATTTTTAAACATTTGTTGTGTACTTGAAAGCAATTAAACTCAATTAACAATTAACAATTAAACTTCAGCAAATGAAATCAAGCATACTTGGTTTCATCAAGTAAAAGTATCAGAAGGAAATGAAAACTAAGGTTACGCCTTAAATGTGAACATGAAAATGGAAAATGAAAATCCTTTATGTACTGTCGCCTCCTGGAATATAACAATACCATGTGTGAAATGATATGTACATTACTGCATTCTTTTTCCACACATATGCACATTAGAGCATGGTGTTGTCTCAGGATAGTCATATACCAGATAATGCAGAAACAAAATACTCACACAGCTCACACACCATACACACAGAATATTCATACAGTATACACTCAGTACACACAGAATACTCACAGTACATACACTGAACACACAGAATACTCAAACTGTGCATGCACCGTACACAGAACATTCATACAACACACACCAAACACAGAACACTCATATAGTACACACACCACGTACATGGCACACTCATACAGCACACAGACCAAACACACAGAATACCCATACCATACACACCCCATACCATACACACACCGTACAAATAGAACATATGGATTTTGGATTTTTGAACTACTGGAAAAAATACTCCAGAAAAAAGAAAAAATAGCAAGTATTAAAAAAAGTTTAACAATATAAATATTTCATTTTTAGCCTATTTTGGAGAAATAGCTTCAATAACTTTATTAACGCATAAAAATTGTTTTAAATAATTTTAACACTATAGAAACAACCAACCAGCTCCACTCAAAGTTTCAAGAAGGTGGCTCAGCGCCCCCTAGTCTTCCTGTGGGGCTGGTCTGATCTGAGCTGCTTTCTGCATATAATGCATGTATGTATGTATGTATGTTTAATTTACAATACTGACTATTTCATTCAATTAGGCACACTAGCTAAGTTACCCGGCGCTATCAGGCTCAAAAGTGTAGTGGTGGAAAGTTAAAACACATTATATAACTACCAATCTGTATTACCGTTAAAGTAGTCGCATTTAATACCCAAGTATAAGTGGTGCTGTCAGACAGGCGGATGCAACACACAATACACTAACAATGCGACTGATGCCCACGCTGTGGAGAAAACATATCACCAAACATTATTTCCCTTAAATCACTAATGTGTGCAGCATTGTGTGTTTCAGAGAATATGTGTCTGTGTGTGTTTGTAGGGCATGTATGGTGTGTGCAGAGTGCAGATGGTAATAAATTATAAATCAGTAAACTTTATCACCCTTCAGCTTTTAGAATTTCATGCATTTATGTGTGATTGTGCATCAGTGTGTGTGGAGAGAGTGCATGGTAGATGTGCGTCAGGGTGTCTATACATATGTAGAGCGTGTACAATGTGTGAGGACTGACAGGCAGCATCACCAAACTTTACTACCCCACAAAATCTGTGTGTGCTTGTCTGAGAAAGTACGTCGGCATGTGTTTGTAAGGCTGGAGTCCCGTGCTGGTATGTGTGTGAGAAACTGTGTGACAAAAATCCGTCAGCATCTTGTATGTCAGTATGTTTGTACAGCCAGCCAGCCGCCTTGTGTGTTTGGAGCCAGAAAATCCATCAGTGTCACATACATCTGTGTTGAAAAAATCTGTCAGCGTCTTTACATACACTGCGTGACGTCACTACTCCTGCTTCTTCAAGCCTTGTCAGAGACCAAACTTCAACATTTCAAAATAGTAAGTTGCCTTTCTGAAGTTTAATGAACTGGACTAGGCAAAAACCTCACTTAAGGTCAGAAGTACCAGTGAGTCAAATTTCAAGTCTGTGGCTTGAAAAACAAAGCAGTGCATAAAGAACAAACAAAGACAAACATAGTTTGATCTGTACAGATACAGAGGTTGCATGTTCATTATACATTACAGTAGATTATAAAACTGTTACTGTAGTGGAAGGTGCAGTACCATACAGTGAAAAATACTATGCTTAAATTATGCTTTTGTTTTTCTGGACTTTTGCCATATAAGAACAGCTTTTTTCCCCATTTAATCTGGAAAATCAAACCTTAAGCATATATTTATAAAGTACATACAGTACAGATAGAATAATCATTCTGCATACACACTGTACACATAGTATATATGCACAGTAAACACTACACAGACTACTCATACTGTACATATGGAGAACGTACAATACTCATATATTACCCACAGTGCATATAGTATAGTCATACAGAGTGTAAAGTGAGCATACACAGTACACAGACGGCACACACACTAAACACAACACTCATACAGTATGCGTAAAATACACAAAATACACACGTATATAACGAAATGCTTAAAGTAAAAAACGTTATGTTTCACATTAGCAACGCATACACACTGAGTAACGCAGGTCAGTAAAGTTAAATCTGTTCATTAACTTCCGTTTCTCTCAGGTGGACCCAAAACATTTTTAGGGATACATCTGCGCCCCCCCCCCCCCCCCCCCCCCCCAAAAAAAAAAAAAAAAAAAAAAAAAAAAAAAAGAAAANCTGCCCCCCCCCCCCCCCCCCACACATACATTGATAATACACAGTAAGACCTGAATTAAGGCCAAAATTAAACGTTTGTGATAGACCGCTAAGAGCACCCCTTACACAGACTACCACAAACTCAAGTTCACAGTCAGGGGGACTCGGACCCCCGGAACAACACCGACACCGCTGACCACACCGGGACACATACATACACACAGACAGACACAGACACATGCGCGCGCAGAGCAGGCGGCAGTGCGGGCAGAAACTCACCGAAAAGCGTGAGCAGGCAGAGTGCACCGCTGGCCATTCCGGCGCTGCAGGACACACAGTTTGGCTCGGCGAGTAACACAGCGTCGTGCGGCAGAGCAGGAGAGAGTGTCGCTGTCAGCGTCGCGTGTTTGCGCATGCAAGCGGCTCGCGGACCTCTCAACGCGGTCGCACCATCGCGCACATCTGCTGAGAGCGCGCGGGCATCCCGCGCTCTACCTGCCCCTGCGTCTGTGTGACACCCGTGTGCGCGCGCGCATACACACACACGCACACGCATACGCAAACACCGCCCCCCAGTCATGGGCTCTCTTTCTTTTTTAAAGGTTTGACTGGAGAACAAAAAAGATGTAGAACAGTAAAAAAATGCACAAGGAATAAAAATGTGTCCACTTTCAGGACGGTGCTGGATGTGAAAAAGCGGAATGTGCAGAGTTCAGTTGTTATTACAGCCCAGTTTCGGGACAACGACGAAACATTATCTATTAATAAAAGGTTCTCTGATATAAATGTTGATTAGTATAAAGTAACACTGAAAACAACATCTTGGGTGATGATAATGATGATAATAATAATGCACATTAAATATTTGCATAAATTATATAACTAAATACAGTTTTTACATTAACCATACATTTGACTTCAAAATACAAAAAACACTAAAATAATTATACCGCAATGCTTACAGAGTGTAACGGAAAAGCCGAACAGGAGCGCCACCTACAGGTGAAGACTCACTATAAGGTGTAAGCCACAACGCGTCAAACTGAAATCCGGCTGTGGTGTTTCGCTTCGCTACCTGCCATAGAGGACAAGCTATTTTCATGAAGAAAAAAGAAATGTAGTAGTCTATAACAGTCGGAAAAGAATTACTTAACTGGAAAACAATGCATCAAACAATAAATATGGAAAAAACAATAAACAATACAGAAAATAGTGCATTGATAAACTACAATGCATATATAAATATACATTTACACGCAAATTTATATTCAAATTAAAATTTTCTTCTCTCCATGTATAGGCACATTTATCCCGAAATCAGAAGTCTCGTGAATCCATGTAAAATAAATGTTCATACTAATTAAAACTAATCTGTTTATACTTGCATCTATTTATACACAGATTGATAGTCATTTCATTCTCTTCTTAATGCATTCATTTATACATTTATCTACAGTTCACAAATACTGTTTATTTTCTGTACTGTTTTTCGATGTACTTTATTTGATGTAATGTTACCCAATTTAGTTATTCTTTTCAGTTTGTTTTAACGGTTCATGGATTACTGTTTTTTTACGTGACTCATCATCCATACCTACATCGTTAAAATCAAGAAAAAAATAAGTTGATGAAAATGTAAATGTAACAAAAAGCAACATGTAAATATGACCACAACATTTTATCCTCTAAAGTGGACTAAAGTGGGCTGGAGCTCATCCATCTATTTCTCCCATCTATGCGCAAATGAAATGTTCCGTTTGTCAGTTCAGGCGTGTATAACTTGGTTGCACAACGGAATTAATGATACAGTGTTTATGACTTTTTGGTCTTTTTTTTCCTCCGTAATGTCAGGTGTGGTAAATTAAGGTAAGCAAGGCCCACAGATGGCGAGCCACATGCAGTCCACAATACAGCCCTCATCGAGTGAGGAGCTGAAGCTGTAAAGTTGTGGAGAAACGCACTTAACAGCAGCCAAGGTAGTGAGACAGTTGTGTTAGTAACTATCTGATTGAATGGATACACACTGCTTCTTTCTGCCACACTAGACAAAATAAGACAAATACCCTAAAAATGTTTATTAATGTTTTACAGCACCCCAGGACCATGTACAGTGTACAGTTGTCTGAACAGAGTAACAGTGGCTTCACTAAGCACTGGCAGTTCCTCTCTGACCACATCTGCAAGGCTTGTTGCAAATCTCCCTCCATAATAAACAACTCTTTGAAGATGTTTCTCAGCAGTCTCTCACCAAAAGAGACAGTACAGGTAAACCCTGATTTATGCACTTTGTTCTTGAAAACGCTGCACATATCAAAACTGCGTATACTGTAATGCTTTTTCTTGCCTCTTCCAACTTTTAATCACTTCAAATATTCAGTTCTATCACACGTGCTTTTCAAGCCTTACTATCTTTGCTTAGTTATTTTTTTACAAGCTTTTCTACCATTTGGATGGATTACAATTTGTTCATGAAATTAAAATAAAAAGACGCTGTACAAATGCATATAAACAAAGTGAGAGAGGTTATTAGCAAGGTATTCCACTTACAGCTTGCCATACTTCATGGTAGTATGTACATATATGTGGATATGTATAGGACAGGAACAAGCTTCACACACAACATGGAAACAGAATTTTTTGATTTCTTGCAGACAAAATTCTGGTGCTGCATTATAGCAGGATGTTTATTGCATAAACCAAGAGCTGGTGTTAAAAGATTCACTGCATTATAGCAAAACTGCGTATACCGTGGTTTACCTATACTCTTAAATGATACATAGAGGAACTGAAAACAGTATTCTTTTTGTAAATGAGGTAGTTTTGTTGACTTAGAACTAAAAGTATTTTACAGTTTGTACAAATATCACTTAAAATTAAATACATCAAATCAGATATTTTCTTACCGTTTTTCAAATTTCTCTTCTTTAATTGCCTTTGCCATTCATATTTGTGCTTATATACAAATATATAAAATAGAGATGCTCACACAAAAACACAAACTAAGACACTTACAGCAGACAGAAATGCATGGTATATATTCAGGCAGCTAGGAACCAAGCCCATTCGTCCATGTGCATCTAAGATAACAGGAGAATGACAGCAGGTCTGCACACTGGGAATGTTTGCTAAACAGCTCACTTAAAGGGTTCTTCAGTGAAGAGGTCTAGGTCTGGTCATTATTGCTCAGATGATAACTGAAATCTGAGCCACATGTTTCTCTGGATTTTACAAAGGACACTGTGGCATTGCAGCATAGAGGTTTTCATTCAAGAAGAGTGCTGCACCTTCAAGAGGCCTCAGATGAATAAGAGACCAAAGTGTCTGTCAGTAACCTTGGACTGTTTGGCTGGGAAAATTTCTCAAATACAAGGGGTAGCAACCACTAACTATCAAAACATTTGTGTTTGGATGTGGGCTGGTTCAAAGAGTGTTGAAAACAGAATCAACAGAGACTTCCTTTAAAATGAGATGGGCCACAACCTCAAACCCAACTGGTATAAACGATGTACACTGGGTCCTCCACTTACAAACATAATTACAGCCAGAAACATGTCTGTAACCTAGTTTTTTCATAATTCCAACTATGTGGAAAATCAATAAAAGCTTAATAAATCAGGTATCCCTAAATGTATTCACAGGTTCTGGGGGGGGGGGAGATCAGATAGTTATAAAATTTAAAAAAAAAAAAAAAAAAAAAAAAAAAAAAAGAAAATTCACTGACATTCTGTTTTTAATCAACCATTCATCCTGTGCAGGGTTACTATATTCCAGAGCTTATTCTGAAAACATAGGTCTTGAGGTACAGAACTCTATGGACAGGATGCCAGTCCAGTGCAAAACCCTTATTAACTTAACACAATATGTACATTTGTCACTATCTGGCCCCTTTCACTTTGTTTATTGCCTATACAGTCAATAAAATTGCAATAATAGAGGTATATCAATTTATTTGCTGGGTAGTGGTGTTTCACAGATAGGGATGCTACAGCTGACCGACATACTATTTGTTGTGCATCTTGTGCATCAAACTCTAAAATAATGCACAAAGGTACTGATGTGCTGTGATCCATGCCTTGAAGCAGTTTCCCTTTAAAACACAAGCACAATAACATGGCAAACACCAGCACACACTGCGTGCAGACAGATACAAGTAGATTCTGTAAAAGTCTCAAATATCCTTATAATAAATAAAAAAAACACTACAAGACATTTATTGTTTGTATTAATTTCAAAGTAGCTAAAACTAACTTAAAATGGTTCCATAAATATGTGCAATGTTTCTGTTATTAATCACCGACACTAACAAACACCAGACAGAAGCTATAAACACTTGGCATTGAGAGAAATAAGAGCAGTACTACAGCCTAATACCATTTGTGTTCTCTTTAGGGCTAACAGGGGAAAAAAAAAGTGACAAAACTGCAGTTAAAATAAAATTAAAAAAAAAACAAAAAAACAGGAAAATGTTAGAATTTTTGCATTCATAACATGAGGACCCAGTGTAAAGATGTGAGTGTGCGCTTGCTCACAGTGTTGCTATGAACATGGACAACACTCAATTCATTCCCTGGAAGGAAAAGGTGAAGGTGTAGAGGCCAGTTCTGGGCAATGCTCCATGCTTATGTACTGATTGTAATTCCCATGTTTAAGCAGGCAAGTGACATAAATACACAATATAACAGTGAAGAGGCAGAAAGGGGTGGGCTGCAAACTGTAAGAGCACAAACAATGCTTTCTTTTTCCTCACTAGCTAACTGCTCTTCCACTACTCCCACTCCACAACAATCTTGGAAAGTCAATCATCTATAGTCCCTGGTTGAGGGTAGGAACAACTATGTGGTGCCGAGGAGGACTGGACAAGTGCTGAGCTGGATATTGGAGATGGGGCCTTTCTGAGGAGGAAGTGTGCATTCCCATTCTGCAGAGAGTTCCTGGTTTCCAACATGCTGGAAAGCTACTGGGCTCCACCTGTCCATACAAACCTGGCTGGTCCCTTCCTCCTGATGTTTATTGTATTCGTTCATGACCTCCAGGCAGGGGTCGGACTGTGCTGAAGATGGTGACTGGGGGCCTTCCTGAAAATCTGCATTATGACCACGGGTGCAGGGCTGTGTGGGAGGGTTTCCATTTCTGAGACAAGTCCAAGGACAGTTTTGAGAATGTTTGTCTTCACATTCCTCTTGCCACCTCTCCTTACAGTCTGATGATTCAGAATGAACAACCACCTCAGCATCTATGTGCTTGCTGCTGAATGAGGAGTAGAGTTCCTGTTTCCTGTCCCACTGTAAGGCAATAACATTGAACCCGTCAGCTCCACCTATAAGAAAAGCTACACCCACCTGGACAACCTGGCCACACCTGCAAGTTTGATACATGCAGTGGCTTTGTTAATTTGTCTATCCACACCTTTACCTTGGTTAACCTCAGACCCCCTTTTTACCACTTACCAACCTGAAGAGTTTCAGCAAAGTGGCACAACAACCTCACAAATTGAGGCATGAGGCAGACACTTTTTCCAACAGATACACTAGTTTTTTTTTTAATTTTTTTTTTTTTTTTAATCTTGCACATTCGATCATTTTAAAACAAGTCTGAAATCTGCCTTACACAGGCAGACACTGAGAGCTTAATAGTGTGATGAAGGTTGGGTCTAAAAGCCAAATGAAGAGCAATGAGTACAATCTCTGTCAGCATAACAATAAAGTAGCATTAAAGGAAGACACTGACAAAGAATGAAAGCCCTTCAAAGTCTTACATTCTATTGTCAAAGTATCACAAAAAATTGTTAGCGATTTGTGAATCTGAGAGGTGACACTTCTTTTTAAGACCCTTTTTGTCAGCTTGGAAAACATTTCTCATTAGCTACCTTCTGAGCAAGTCCTGCTCTTCATTCTGCATCATCTGGTTCTAATTTCAAGTTCACCTGCCTGATTTTTCCAGTTCATCTCTATTCCATCCCATGAAGCAAATTCATTTATTCACAGAAACATAAAAATACAGTCATGAACACACCAATATTCAGGCAAATGCATTGCATTACAATATGCAGGTGTACTCTCCCCTTTCACTTTGGTTGGAGTATAATGGATGCTCACCTTGTGTTCCAAATCCAGATTGTCAGCATCTCCACCAGTACTCATAAGGCTTTGTTCCTCTGGATTTTCCCCATTGGATGCTGCTTGATTTTTTTCTTGTGATGTAATCAGTGTCTCCAACTCCTGATGGCCAACCCTCGTAGAGGTTTGCGGGGCCACTGACTGACTGAGGTGGTACTGGAAAGTCATGGTGGAGGAGTCTAGGCCCCCCGGCACCTTCCTGCAGGCCCATTAGAGGAATTAACATTATGGAGAAGAAAATCATTTACTATGGTGTCAAAGCATACTTATGTAACATGGAGAAGTTAAATATACACACTATATGCATTTTTAACACATGGACATTACACACCTAGTGTCTCCTGTTGTCTGTGAGTGTGTGATAGTGTGGGAGTCAGTATAAAAACTGAAACGGCAGGAAATTCTCCTCTGTATTTTTGCAAGTTATTTGTGGTACTTTGGAGGTACGATGGAGATGTCAGCACAGGTCTATGTTAGAGCACAGCCAGACAGAGCTCACCGAGTCTTACTGCTGCGCAGACTGAGGCACATACAGAGGAAGATGCACAAGATGCCCAAGCACACCCCCATAATGACACCAGTCTCTGTGGAAACATCCAGCTCTGCACCTCAAACAGAAAGAAAGGAGTGAAGCAGACACAGCATATGCATGTTCTTGGCATAGAATATATTCACTGGATATTTGGACAGGGAGAAAGACAAAGCTTCCCTAATCACCAGGATGTGAATCCTCTGTCCCCAGCTCAGAGCTAGCTTGAACCCACATACAAACATCATTGATACTCTGCATTCATGGCCTCAGGCTTTCAAATGTTTTCCTTGCAAGAGCTCACCTTCCCTCTCTAGGGGTGTATGAACTTCCTTAATAGGGGTAAATGGCCCCGCCCCCACCTCGGTACATGCCCTCATTTTGAAGAGGTAGCGAGTAGCACTCCGGAGCCCTCGCACCTCTGTGCTGATGGTGGTTCCTGGAAAACACACAGAGTATCTCAACTGCACACTACACACAAGGGTGATTACACAGTATATTATGCACGTGCAGACATGCACGCACGCACGCACGCACCATCCTGAGATATTGTAGTCCACCGATTATCTGGCTGCCCACTGTCCTCAAAGTACTGTATCTTGTACTCCACTATGATTCCATTAGGCTCCAGTGGCGGGTGCCAGCTGACCAGCACTGAGGAGGAGTCCAGGGCAGTGAGCTGGAGCTCTGCTGGTGGTGTGGAGGGCCCTATGAGGCAAGAGAGGGACACAGTGACCTGTACTGGGGAGGGAAAGAACCGTAAAACTGTTGGAGTCTGATGTTGGAGTGTGCCAGCCTGCAGCTGTGGCACGGTATACAGGGCCAACTGTGGTTGCCAGGCTGTGAGAAGGGAAAAGGGCCAGACTGATCCATCTAGTTTTCTGAGGCTAAAAGGAAAGTTTGGTCATGACAGAGTGGAAAGTACACTTATAATGGGGAAAAACTCCCAGGGCATAACTCCAAAAATACATCTTCTGTCATACAACTCAATAGTGGCATAATACATTTACTAATTTAACAGGCACCATTGTCCAAGGTGAATTACAATGCTGTATTTATTCAAAACAATTCTCACATTTGCAGAGTTGTCTTTTATGCACATTCCTCACTTTCATACAAACTACATTCCAACAAGTCATATGTCACATGACTGCAGTGTGATATAAATTAGGCAGACCAGCTTTTTTTTTTTTTTTTTTTTTTTAAAAGCTCTGCTAGTATTCCACTGAGGTTTGAAATGGACAAAAGAAGTTGGAACTAGGTGTGTGGGTTTTAACATCTCCTGAACATCTGTTATCCTGGGCTTGTCATGTACAGTGCTTTTCATGGGTTTCCTGAGAATGGGGAGAAAAGCAAAAAAAGTAACAGTGATCAGTGGTCCTGTGGTTTAAAACCTCTTGTGGAGCAGGGAGGTCAAAGGAGAATGCAATGAATTTGCAAGCAAACAGATGAGCCACAACCAGGAAAATCACTCAAATTCAACATAGGTGTGCAGAATGTCATCTCAGAATGCAGCACTTATTGATCTTTGTCTTAAATGGGCTACAACAGCAAAAGATCATGCCAGATGCCAATGGTGTCAGTGAAGAACAAGAACATGTGTGTCCAGTGGGCACAGGAACACCAAAACCGGACTATTGAGGAGTGGAAAAAGGTTGACTGGTTTGGTGAATTCATGTTCCTTTTGCATCATACTGATGGAAGGATCAGAATTAGGCATAAGCCACACAAGTCCATGAAGCCATCCTGTTTATTATTAACAGTGCAGATTGGTGGTGTCAGTTTGGTCATTGCTTTCCTGGCCCACATTAGGGCCCTTGATTGAATGTGTGAATGGCACAGCATATCTGAACATTGCTGCTGATCAGGTTTATCCAGTTTTTCCACTGTCAGATGGACACACTCGGTACGTTACCATGCTGGTCCATTCATGTCACAAGGCACGCATTATGACAAAATGGTTCCAGGAACATGACAGCAAGTTTTCAATGACTCAATAGCCTGTAGAGTCCCTGGATAGTACATCTTTGGAATGAGGTAGAAAAGGCTGTTTGCACCAAGACTGTGTGACTGTTCCACTTGCAGCAACTACGCAGTCATTTCTAAATGGTAAAACAGACGAATTCATGCTGTCCTGGAGGCCAAAGAAGGCACAAAATGCTATAAGAGACATCTATCTAGTAAACCGGGAACTCACTATATTTTTTTATTTATACAACTGGATAATTTTTAATTTGTGTTAAGTATCTTGTGCAGGGGTGGGGCGAGGATTTCAACCTGTTTTTTCTTTTTGGAAGGCCACCGTATAAACACTACACTACCTAGTGCTCCTGCTGCCCATTTGCTGGCATCATAACAATCATGGTAAGGGGGGGGGGGGGGGGGAAAAAAAAAAAGGG
>UFQX01000340.1:198145-276575 GCA_900497675.1 Arapaima gigas | reverse complement strand
GGGGGGGGGGGGGGGGGGGGGGGGGGGGGCAAAGACAAAAAGGGACTCTGAACAAAGGGATACATCTGAGCACAAACAACACTCTGCAAACTTCACCAAATCTAGTCTTACTGTAGTCTCTAATGGAGTGTAAAAGTTGTTACTAGCTACTCACTGTCAGACAGCGTGGACTCCTCCACTTTACTGCTGAAGGGTCCACCCACTTGAAACCTATTGGTCTGCACTGCCAATTCATAGCGGGTAAATGGCTTTAGTGCCCCCAGTAGGATCTCCTGGCTAGAGCTGCAGGAGAAACAGAAAGAAGATCATTGGCAGAATGAAATAAACAATACATCATTGGTTCTCAGTCATGAACTCTGTAGGTTATTTATTGAGGCTATGCATGAAATGCCTGGATGTAACTGCTGCATGTACTGTGGTTTTACAAGTCAGCAAATAATTTTAATCACATAGCATTCTGCATCACTGGAGTATAAACTAAACGGACATTTGCATAATGTTTACTTTTATTAATTTAGCTGATGCTTTTCTCCAAAGCCCTTTACAATACTAGACAACTTTAAAATATTTATCCATTAATTTACAGCTGGACAGCTTTAGTGGAGCAATTCAGGGCAAATACTTTGCTCAAGACTACTAAAGTTGGAGGCGGAATTTGAAGCTGCCCCATGATTTCAGCAGGACCACCAATGGGGACTACCATCTTACCTAGTTAGTAAACGTGTGTGCACATGAATGAAAGAGCTGGCAAGCGGACCTGGTGTAGTAGGAGACGAGTGAGGCGTTGCGGAGGCCAGCTGGGCTGCATCGCACTGTGTAGTAGATCTCACCCATCGAGTGGCTCAGACGGGGCTTCTCCCAGCGCAGCCAAATAGAGGTAGAGTTGTTGGCAGAGGCCTGCACACTACTAGGGGGCGGAGGAGGTAGGAGGCCACCCATTAAGCCTGGAATAACATCCGAGGCAGTGGTTACCCCCTAACACACACAAACACACAGACTCTTGAAAATCTCCAGACCTACAACCTCATACCACTGGTGACAGGTACTTTGTCCGTCCTCCCTCTCCACACAGCAGTGTAGCCATCTGTCTGCTCCCTGTAGGCCAGCACCTTGACCTCGTACAGCTGGTCAGGGGCTGGGATATAATATACACATACGCACACATGCTGTCTGGAAAAGGACCTTTGCAATTCTTTAAAATAAATGTATTTTACACATATTGATACTTACTACAATGCTATACATCATACAACTTTATAGTAGTAGCAGCATCCCTCACCCAAAGCTACAACTTCATATTGAGTGACAGTCTTCCCCAGCTTGGTGGGTGGGCTCTCCCTGCTGTCAGAAGACACTTTCTGGCAGTACAGCTTGTATCCAGAGATTTGGGTGTGGTTGGGAGGAGGCTGCCATGTCACGTACAAGGAGTGCATTTTGGCTCTTACTTTCAGTTCAGTGGGAGCAAAGAGGACTGGAAAATGAAAACAACATAATTAAAAATATGTATTGAAAGAATGAACTGTAATGGTGAAAATAAATCATTCTCAGTTTAGATTTACATTTAAGGTCTAATTAAGTTGTACAAAATTCCACCATATACATGTGTGAAAAATGCACAAAGTAACAACTCAAATTTTTATTCTCACTTTCGGAATAATATGAACAATACAAACAATTGTGAAATTGTTCAGTTATCCAGGTTTTTATTATTTGCTTAAAAGCTCCTCATTGACCAAAAGACAAAAGACAAATGTGCAACCATTTGGGAAGCAAGTGCCAATCTGTTGTGCTCACCAGAACTGTGGTTCAAGTGTTCAGGGGTACGGTGCATGATCCATTCGGAGGGGATGCTGAACCCAGCACGGGTGCCTGCTGCCCCACGGAGCTGGTACAGCCGGTCAGGGAGCAGTCCTCTTAACGTGACCTGGGTCTCATTCCCAGCCACCTCCACAAAGGACACCTGATCAGCTGTGAGTCCCACATATAATGCACACAAACACACATGCAGTATGATCACTCATTGTCCAACAACTGTTAACTGTCACACGTGGTGGGCTGTCGGAGTTTGAAGGTTAAGAGACCCCTGACAAAAGACCAGTATCCTGTCATTTCAGATGACTTAATCTTTTGTATAATTAATACATAATTATTTAATGTTCACAAAATTTTATGCATCACAATGGGATAATGAGTCAAAGCAGGGGAAACTTATAGGTGGTGCTCACCCTCTTCCAATGTGCTGTATTCAATGCGGTAGGATGTCACTGCCCCACGGCTATGCTGGAGTGAAAGGGGCAGCCACATGACGTGGATGTCTGTGGGGGATGTGCTGAGCAGGGAGAGCTGTGGTGGGGCACTGGGAACTAACAGATAGAGGAAGAAAAAGACATGGAATTAAACAAACATCTCCTTTATTTTTGTTTCTGTAAGTCCATTTTTGTCCAGAAATTCTACTATATGGAGTGCAATGCCTTTCGCTCCTTTATCACTCACCATCCTCTAGCATCTTCACGCTAACAGGCAGGGATGGGCGACTAGCTCCCATGGGCGAGTAGGCTACCACGTAGAAGGTGTAGGTTGTGTGGGGTAGCAGCTCTCTGACATAGAACTCTGTGGTGTCATTGTTCACAGCAAACTGGTACTCTGTGGCATCAGGTCCTGGAAAGAAAATGGACGACAGGTCGACTGATTGATGGCCTGAAACAAAGCAGCTGGATGAAAAAGCGCCCTCTAGATAGTCTATAGACAGAAAAAGGATTACTTTGAAACAAGACATCTGTGGCTATCAAGGCTCTTTTTCAGGTGCATGATAACTAAATAATGATACATTGTCCAGAGTGCAGATTTCTACTCAAATGGTATACATATTATACGATGAAAGAAGGTCAGAATGTGTAAATAGCAGTGAGGCATACTTTACTTCCATAAAGAACAAGCTAGAATATTAAAACATTTATAGCAAATAAAGCTTTTACTGTATATTTTGCAGAGGATTATACATTGAACTTCCTTAAGACCAGTTTGGCCTTTTCCCAAAATTATACAGAAGGCAGCTTTACTACGGTTCAAGTTAAGTCCAAGAAGCAAAGCTACTTAAGTTATATGATCCGTAGTTTATTAAATAAAAAGACAAACTGTGCAGATTGTTGACAGGTTACTGTAATTTGCAGTGCTGCACCCTTGTTCAGTGTGACAGGATTAATAAAGAGCATTTTATGGCTTTTGTGAGCTTTGTTAGGCCTCTGCAATGCTGTAACAAGTTTTGGACATTCTTTGTGTTGCAGTAGCAAAGGGCCAGCAGTGTTATGGTGTGGATTCTTGCAGTGCCTACATATTATTTATTTTGCTACTAAAATAGAAAAATAAGTGGTCATCTTGGAAATAAAGAATAATAAATGTTTACATCTGCCACCTTAAAATATTATGTAAACATTGTATGAAGAATTGCTACCCTGTGTCTTTGAAATGTTTTTACTTTGTTTGTAGGCACTCATTAAGGATCTTTAACATATTACTTAATTGTATATTTACATTGCAATAGTAGTTCACTGCAGTGTAATAGAAAAAGGTAGTTCATACTGTACAGTATCTTTCCATACTACACACAAAAATACTCACTCGTGAGATTAAGTATGAACTATATATATATAGTTCATACTTAATCTCACGAGTGAGTATTTCTCATATATATATATATATATATCTCTATAGAGAGAGAGAGAGAGAGAGAGAGAGAGAGAGAGAGAGAGAGAGAGAGAGAGAGAGAGAGAGAGAGGAATATAGGCTCCTGCTATTGGGAAGTTCACTGTCCAACACATATTGAGGAACAGATCAGATTCAGAAAATGAGGAATGTCAGTACTATATATCTATTAGTTTCTTTAACAAACTTTAGTGTTGCAAAATGTGTGCCTTTTAAATTTCGAGATTGAAGTCTAAGAGTGCGAGATTGTTTTTTTTATGTCGGGGCACTAGAAACCATAGTGAAAGTCCTGTCAACAAGAATATCATTCATCATGCATATTAAAAATGAGTAACACCATTTAATACAAATGAAATGCTCAGCTATCATATTTTCATGATTATTACATAAGCACAATAGAGAAATGATAAATGATTCTTATTAAATGGCCTTGAGTGTTGATTTTTTTTCTACATAACATACTGAAAATACTAACAATGGTTTTTCATAGACAGACACTTTTATGAATCTAATTAATGTTATGTTACAAAGAGTACTAGTAACTACAGGTAACTATTGATACGTTTCTTTTTAATTCCCCATGTTTTGTGATTGCCATTTCAATGCAGATTAATAATAGCAGCACCTTGCTACATTGCTGCCGTCATTTATTTTTTTTTTGCAAGACAGTTCCCAGACCAGAGGGCAGTGATGGTTCACAATGCTAATGATACACACCCTTGTGAAATGGAGAACGGCCTGAGATACTGCAGTTAACACTCACTCAGCACCTTTTAGCTCACCTCCTTCCTGCTGGTAGTGCACAGAGAAGCCGATGATGTGCTCACTGTTGTGCTCTGGCCGCTGCCAACTCAACAGGGCAGTGCTGCTGGACCGGGGCAGAGCAGATAACATCCGGGGGGCACTGGGAAGCCCCTCGCGTACCACCACTGAGAGCTTGGCAGTAGCGCAAGCGGTACCCAGGCTGTTGGTGGCCACGCACTGGTAGTAGCCAGTGTCAGCCATACCCAGCTGATTGATGAGCAGGATTCCTGCACCCTGGGTCTTGACACGGCCACTAGAGCGCACAGGTGTGCCGTTTTGCAGCCAGCGTAGCACGGGTGAGGGGTCCCCTGAGCTGTTGCACACAAACCGAGCCGTATTGCCTCGAGACAGTGACACGGTTTCTGGGGGCTGCAGTATTACTGGAGGGGCTTTGAGAAATAGAGGAGAGGTTAACCAAACGAGTCATTATGTACAGCTTTGCAATTTGCCTTACACAAGGACACACGCAAACAAGCATAAAGACCCACACATGTGCTCACCTAGCACATGTAGTTCAGCCGCAGCCAGCACAAATTCCCGGGTTCTGGGCTTGTTGGCACGGCAGACGTAGACACCAGCATGGTAACGCTGTGTATCTGGGATCACCAGGTTTGTCTGCAGTACCACCACATCTGTGGCAATGGGCTTTCCATCTGTGTGGGGGATGGAGAGGAGATGAACATGAGAAACTGAGCCAGTACACAATGTGGGCTCAGGTACAAAGGTCAGAAGAAGTTGGTGGCTGGAGTGGGCACTTACCCTCACGGCTCCAGGATACGTATGGTTTGGGCTGACCTTGTGCCATGCACTCCAGGATGACTGTGCGACCCAAAACCACAGTTGTGTTCCGTGGGGGTTCTATAATCACCACCTCCTGCTGTGAATAGGACAGCCCTGCAGGTATCCACACAAAGCGTTTACCCACCATTTCTAATGTCAACCCTTAAGTTAAAGTAACCAGCAGGGGGCAGCAGCACAAAATGCATTCTCATGTACTTCACACAAGGTTCTCTGACACAAGAAATGGCCCTGACCACAGGTTACGACCTTAACTGTTATCGAGGAAAAGGGCTTTGCTGAATATGAGAGATGCTGCTTGGCAGGGGAGTGCACACACATACATTATGTATGTTTAAGCCCACTTTAAGCATTCAACTAATGTCAGCAGTGTTATCACACCCATAATGCATACTTTATCTCCAAGCTGGATGACTGAACAAGACAAGTAGGGCATAAGGCCACAGATGCTGTTCTAGCCACCCCGTTCCCAGTTGAAGTGCTTATCATATCATAAGAGCATTTCACTTGGAAGCAAAAAAAAAGCCTTTTAGCATACAACATGAGTGCCTTTCAAAGATCAACTGAAGTCTCAGTCTGCAATCTCAGTCTGCAGTCATACTCCTAAGATGAAGATACAGAGACTTTCCTCTCATACTGCACTTTCTAGTCCTACCACACGATTAACATTATTAAAGAAACACGAGTGGGCTTTATGGGAAAAAGTGCGCCATAAATTAATAATTGTAATCACATGCTGGGGAACTGGATTATGTATGAAGGCAGAAGGTTTTAAATGGGTCCTTTTCTGCAAAGTCAAGATCCTGCCTGCTGGGAGCTTTGTATAATGTGTGCGCGTGTGGGTTTCACAAATTCTCCTGATGGCAGTTTGCATGTTTGAAGCATATAGAAAAACATGTCTCATACAAGTTTCCACTATACATCTAACTGTAAACAGGAGGAACCATGCTGATGGAAGCAAGGTGCTTATCCATACCTGGTGTGACAGTAAGTGTGGCCTCCTGGCTAAAGACTTTGTGTACACCATTGGAGGCCATGCAGCAGTAAGCGCCCCTGTCTTCCTCCTGCACCTCCTGGATCTGCAACACCCCATTGGGGAGGGCAATGTACCTGGTGTGTTGGTGGATGATAGGGGGCAAAGGAACACAAAGCTTAGACCATGCAATGTGTCACATTTGGTTATAAATCTGAACCACCCTTCTTCTATTCACACCCAGTTCCTGTCACTGATGTGTAATTTATTTATGTTACTTGATGCATTTAGAGTGGTCATTCCGGGGGGAACAGCCTCTTTGTTTAAGCCCCACTGATCATCACATGGCCTGAAGGGTGTAAGAAGCTGTATACTGAGAGTTTGATTATATATTAATCTGCCCAGGATGCATAGGGAGACATTATGCAATTACTGATGTTATTAATTTGCTTACATGACACTTTTGCACAAAGTGACTGGTGTGGCCCACCACTGTAGACTGTCCCTCTGTTCAAAGATCAGAGGACAAACTGTGACAGTTTGTGGCTGAGGGAGATTCAGGAGAAAGGGACACATTAGATGCCACCTCCCCCTATGAGTCGCTCATCAGTCCATTGCACAATATGCCTTGAGGCCCCTGGCTGCCCTCCGGACCATAACTTGTCAATATTTGTCTTTTACTTCCTATTACTGTGACTATGAGAGGTTCAAGTTCCACTGCTGCACTCTGTTGCTGTTGGTTGCTTCCTCTATGAGGATCTGAGACACGGGTGCTATCATGGCCACCAAACCTGCTAACTCACAAGGTGTCTACCCCTCCTTTACACAACACACACTATGCCTTCAATCCTCCTTTACACATTTAAATGCAATTTCCCCATCCCTCCTTCAGAGAAACAAAAAGGTCTCCATTCCTCCTTCACAGGTCCAGAAGCTTCCAACCATATGGCTAAGACTTAGAAATTGTTTAATCTCAAAGACTCAGTGAATTGTCAAGACTCCTTCACAGATCCAGACAAAAGCAGAGGGAACCTGCTAATGAGATTAGCTGCTGACAAGTGAGTAATGGCAGCTCAGTTCAAGCAGGGTTGTGATTCATAGCTAACCGCTCTGTGATCATCTTTGAAATCCTCTTTCAAGAGGCACATTCTTGATTAATGATCTTGACATTTTATGTTCACAGACCTAGTCCTGTGCTGCTCCCTCTTCCCTTGCAGCACTAGTAAATCACTTCTCAACTGAGGGCTGTAGCCTGATATGGAGCGTGAGTAAAGGGGGCTTTCCAATGGTGACATCACCAGCTCCATTTTATGTGCTCAGAGGAGTAGAGTATGTGAACATGATCAAATGTGATTAATTCTCCAACAGCCAGAGTTTTCCATACAGGTCCAGATAAGGGATGGATAGCTGAAAAGAAAGAAGTACAGAAGAGATGACATAAAATGGGAAGGGCAGAAAAGAAGGGGAGTACGATTTGTGGTGGGGAACTGACCTTTGAAATTGCCCGCATCTCAACACTGTTCAAGAGACTAAAGCTAAACCAGACTCAATCCACAACTACAATCCAGTCTCCCAGCTCCATTTCTTTCATAAAACCCTGGAACACAAATCCGTGTAAGGCACCCTGAGAGTCCACCCGTATCTCACACCACATTATACACAAGACAAAGGCCAAGCAATGGTGATACTTCTCCAGGACTACAGTTCCCTCCTCTCTGGTCTTCCATCAAGCCTCTGAAATGCCAGCACGTGATTTGTATTCGACCTGCTAAAGTTTTCATATGTAGCTCCCTTCCTTATCTCGCTCCACTAGCTTCCAGTTACAACACAGTTGCTGTAACCAAAAAATGATTAAGGATCCCAACTCCTGCAGGACCTGATCATGATTGGTACGCTGCCCCACATTTGGCCACTTGTTGGTTTTGGTCTTAATTTGGTAGACTTACCTTCCTCTCTCCTTCAGAAATGCTAAATCCCTTTCAACATTCTAGAAAGGTCACAAAACTCATCTCTTTCAGACCCATTTCTCTCCTAATGGTTTTGTAAATAAGTCGAAGGCCATCTACTACTGTTGTCAATGGATTCATTATCTAAGTGGCACTTTTATAAGCGTGCTACTTGTGTGATATATACCAGCAAAACAACTATATCTAAATTGCTTCCTCAGTTCTTGAAGTGACCTTTTTAGGTCTCTTTGAAGTGAAGAATCCACCAAAAAGTAAATGTACCATCCTGTACTATGCCCTGGTTCTGTGCCAAAGTGAATGTGGAGCTGCAAACCTGATGAGTAAATACAGGAAAGTGAAAACAGTCCTGTGACCTTTAATCTCTACCCAGAGCAAAGCAGCTAGTGGAGCAGCAAACACACACACACACACACACACACACACACACACACACACACACACACACACACACACTCACACCCTATAGACTTCCAACACGAATGAAGTTAATATCTATTCAAAATCATATATTTGCCTGATTTCTTTTAAAGGAGCTAATTTTATCATCATCATTTACTCATATTTTCCTTGACCACCTTAACAAGGTAGTCCCTCTTTGGGAATTGCTAAGTGTCTATATGCAAATTGTAGAAATGAGCAAATCTCTTTACTTCACTCTAGTTTTACTCCACTATTTGCATGCAAACTGCAACAAGTGACATTTCCAAGGAGCACAGCTGAATTACTTTATTAGGGGAAATTAATTAAGGTCACAGGTTAGTTATTAAGCTAGAAAAAAACTGCACAAATTGCATCATTAGCATTTTGTGAGAGAGGGTATGAGATCTCTTCTTTGCCTTAGATTTCTCTCATCTGTATTGAATGAATAGAGGTTATATCAACTGCATTACAACTCTGTGAAAGGGGTTTGGTCACCTGTCCTTGGGGGGCAGACGCTTCCGATCCTTCTCCCAGGTGATACTAGGCACAGATAGGCTGTACACCTGACACTGGAACCGTGCCACACCCCCTACAGTCACTGCCTGGGCCTGTGGATGCCCAATGAATCGGGGGGGACCTGTAATGTGAAGAAGGGGCCATCAGATGGATTCCACAGCAGGCCTTCTTCAGTCAGGAGCTCTTGATACTCACGAGCAAGATGCAAGCTGAGGGTACGGCTGACAAGGGCTCCAAAAGGGCCAGCAGACACACAGCTGTACTCCCCTTCCATGTCCTCCGTCATATCTGGCTGCACAAACAATGAGCCATTGGGCAGCAAGCTTACGCCATCCCCATCAACAAGGGCTGTCCCACCCCGCATCCAGGTAATGTTGGTGGGTCCATCAGTTGCCCCCAGGTGGCAGTCCAACAAGAGGGGTTGTCCTGGCTCCAGCACCACGTTCAGAGGCCCTACTCCACAGCTCAGCTCTAGTGACCTCCCTGAACAGAGGGAAAGGGAGAGGGACACACAGTTGTAATCTTTGTATTATGCTGTTACTGATGGTGCACTTTCACCACCATGACATTTTTGGACCAGGTTCACAAATGGACACTTTACTGACTGCTCATAAGTACTTTTTCATTCAAACTCAGGTTTTTGGCTAAGATTATTTGAAAAATACTTGCCTCTGTGCAGATGGCACAATGCATGCATGTGCACTGCTTACACTGAGTGTTTCATTAAAAAACACAAAACAAAGAGTGCAACACAAACACAAACTAGGATATTTTGCCAGCAAATGCTTTATCAACAGTCCAGGCACCACAGCACGACATCTCCTGTCCTGTCAGTTCATTAAGTACTCTTATTGCACATGTACCTGGCAGTCTAAGAAGGGATATGGTTTCACTTTTGCATGCCACAAATATTTTTGATTTTTTAAATTTCCCAACTCTTTTGCTTATTTTTAATTTGTAATGTGATATTTCAACACGTTTATACTAAGATAACTATATATTCACATTCTGAGGCAGTTCCAACTAAAATGGTACCTATCATAGAATCTCACAGAAGGGGACATTTAACCCACGGTTAACTCACAAAAGAGGTTACCATCAGAGCTTTGGTCTCCAACCCTCAAAATAACAGGGCAACAACTACAAACCAGTCATTTTCATTATTATTTTAGGCTTTGTATGAATTCATTAGTTTGACTGAAATGGCCCCATCCATTGGCTTAAAGCATCTGTCCACCACAACTGCAACTGGTAAGACTGTCACTGAACAGCGCACTGGCTGTCCTCCACTGTTGCCACCCGCTTAGCCCATCACCACGGTAAAAGAGTAACCCAGGCAAAATCAGTGCAGCCAAAATCAACAAAACAATATTGGAAACCCTTTCATAGAGGTGGAGGAAGACCAGTTTGCCTTGTACCCCCCTGTTAATGACACAGACAATAATTCCACTTTAAAAACCTAACATCATGCTCAATAAACGAGACCTCTAGATCAGTGTTTAACAAAGCAAGAAGCGAATCTGGGGAACTGGGTCAGTTCCAAGAACACCAGTCCTCCCTCAGAAGCCCTGCCACAGATTCAGGATGATTCAAGGGACTTTTTAGCCCAGAGGATTAACATCTCTTTGGTATGAAGCAGTGTGCTAATTCAGCATACATTGGAAGGCACAAAGCTGATTGGTACTGGTTCTCTATCTTTAAGGTGTACATATGGAAGGTACTTCTGAAAAAAGTAGTAAAATTCATTGTGTTCAGTGTATTTGTATTTCAGTGTAGCTTTTTACATTTCCATTTTTATTGTTTAGCAGGTGTTTTTCCTCCAAACGCATCTTAAAATGTTAAGCTATTACAATGATTTACTTACTTATACAGTTCGGGAAATTAGGATAAACACCTTTCTCAAGGGTACTACAGCAGGAGGTAGGATATGAAACTGGGTGCTTCAAGTGCAAGGCAGCAGTTCTAACCCCTAAGCCACCAACTGTCCAACTGTATTTCATAAAATCTTCCCAGAAGAAAGCCCTTATTATGAGTTTTTTTGTTTCTCCATGTCCTCCTACCTACACACAGTTGCTTCTCGTGCTATTCAACTCACTCACAAAGTAGGAGGACAGGAGGGTGCTCTACACAAAATAATACCATACTCACACAGAACTATGAACAGGCATTCTATACAATAGAACCTCAGAGAGAATCACATGAACTCTTACGTATTCTACTTCAGTCTGTGTGTAAGGATAATGGCCTTGCTGTCACTTTTATACCTATTCCCCACCCCTAGGCAGTGATAGTAACAACTGACAGTTGAGAGAATGAAGTAAATAAGAGCAAAATTGCAGGGTCTGTTAGGATGGTGACTGCAGTGTTCACTTTGCTTCATTCAAAGCCTTAGAAAGATGTAGTCATCAACAGTGCTAGATCAACTTTTGCCAAAGTGATCAGCCACTTTGCTGTCGTCTATGGTTTATGGCTCTGCAGCACTATAACTGTACCATGGCTTCACTTCTTACTACAGCACCTTTACCTAAAAGGGAGCTAGCATACTGCTAACCTAAATTAAATTCAGTAACTATTTACTTGCATGAATGGTAAAAATGTTGGCAGAATGTAAATCACTTTGGATAAGAAAGTGCCTGCTAAGCAGCTGGGGGACGCAAAGTTCACGGACGAGGGTAAGTCAACATGTGAGTCAACAGTTGGCAAGTCTGCGAACACACATGAACACAAAGCTGACAAAACTCTAGTGTACATTTTTGTGTGTTGAGGATTATTTGTGATGCAGCTAGTACTGCTCAGTATGGACTCTTCCTCTCTCAGTGATGATGTTGCTCTACAAATCAACATATCCCAGCTTTCCGCTACATTGTTTCACAATGCATTCACATTTTTATAGTTCACTTACTTTTTTAGCTGAGAGGAGAGATGAATGAAGAGTTGCAAAATTCAACAAGAACAGAAAGTCAAGGAATCTTTCATCAATGCTTTTCTGAGCTCAACAGAACTAAAAATTCAACCTCAACAACCCGTAACAAAATCATATCGATTTTCAAGCTGAATTTGACCTAATGACAACTCCTTGTCCAAACTTTTAAGTATAGGGTGATGTTTTTTGGTTGCTGGAAAACTTGAAAATCTATATTTATGTATTGACTTTTTCAGCACCTCAGTGAGTCTTTGCTGGTGATATAGTTAGCATTCAATGCTCCTAAACAGGAACAATCTTTGAATAGGTGTGGTCACTCCATGAATGATGTTTGGAAGAAACATGGTTGCTTCCTCCACCATACAAATATGCAAACTTATGTTTCAAAAACAAACTAAAACATCAGCTTACAAAAAGATGCACAGACACAAGCACTTGTGCTTTTACACATTTTAAAGGTAATTGAAGAACTGTATACCCTACGTTTTCACCAAAGTGCATAGCAAACTTACACTATTGATTGCATGTGAAGGTAATACATAATGGATTAAATGTGATAATGCTTTACCTAACAGACAGAAAAGGTATGTTCATGAGCTTTTATGTAATAGTATAAGCATAATTATATCATGTGCAGAACAGTTCCTGGAAAAAAAAGCAATTTGATCTACGAATAATCCATTACATCAGCTCAGATGAAAGTATTTGCCTAGAACCTCAGCAGATGTGGACAGACAGACAGACAAAGCAGGCAAGTAGGCAAATAGACAAAGGCACCATAAACCTTTGGAATCTTGAGACAAATTCAATCCAGCAACCATCATCTCCAAAAATTTCTCTGCCAGATTTTTTTTCCAGTATAATTTAAAAATCCTTTATCATTTACATGACACTCAGGGTTCATGCCTAAAACGTTTTAAATACCGCTCAATCATAATCATCCAATAAAATGCACACACATAAACAATCATATGTGATCTTTCTTCCTACAGTATGCCTCATCCACATCTCCAGCACTTTCCTAAATCCAGCTTCAATAAAGCCCCTGCTGTACTTCCTTTTTGCCCATTGAACCCTGGTACACATGTACAAAACAGAAAAAGGATGGTAATGGACTCTATTGGTTCCCTTTGCACAGATTTCAACAGCCCTATAATGGACAATCATATGACAGCGAAAAGGAATTTTCTCTTTTTATAGTAGTGAATGAAGTTCATCTGCACAAAAGACCATTATCCAGAAGAGCCTACAGTACAAGGACATGATTGGTTGTTGCTACTCTACAGTACAGCACTCTTACATATTTACCAATGTCGGTCAATAATACACTTACGCCAAAAACTACTTGATATTTTTACTGCACTTATTTAAAAACTGTGGATTTTTCTGTTGAAACTGATGGACAAACATTTATAAAGACCTCAAAAAAAAGAGTTGTCAGTGCTCACTCATGCTGGAAAATGATACAATTTCAAAAGATTTTGGCATTTACCAATCCACTGTCAGGCAGATAGTGAAAAAAAAAATTAAAACTATGGTTAATATCCCCAAGAGTGGCTGTCCAACAAAATCATTCCAAGAGCACAGTGTGTAATAGTCTGGGAGTTCACAAAGAACCCCACAGTAACAATGTAGTGTGCATGGCTGGGTAGCAAGGAGGAAGCCATTCATTTCCAAGAAGAACATCGCTGCTCATTTGCTAGTTTGCTAACAACCACCTGGATGAGCTAGAAGACTACAGGAAGAATGTTCTGTGGACAGTTGAGTTGAAAATAAAACATTTTGGCCTAAATGAGAAATGTTACGTTTGCTGAAAAAAAAAAACATGCATTCCAACATATGGTGATGGCAGCATAATGGTTCGAGCCTGTTTTGCTGCATGACCCATGGCACTTCAATATCACAGACTATGCCTGCTTTGCTGGTGATTCAACTGGGAGAGGACTGCCTGAGGATTATCGTATTAAGTTTCTGGAGACATGCAATGTCATGTAACAACTTCTGTTGCACCTACAAGAGCCTGTAGACTTCACTTGGCTACAGTAAATTTGTATTGGGCTACTTACACATTGCCAGGATGCCTGAGCCTCGAGGGAGGGGCAACATGTGTTTGTTTTTCCCCCCACCATGATGCACTTGTCAACATGTAGACAATGTTATCTCGATCAAGTTCAGTTTCAGTACTTTCTTTGAACTTCTCCAAAAGTGGAAAGTAAAGTGCACTACCCCACTTCCTTTACATAAACAGGATGGACACTTTCAAAGCACAACTTTCACAGCAGGAACAGAAACATGAGGAAACCTTTTGTAACTTTCTCACACTACAAGCAGGAATCCTCTGCAGTATGTCACGCTATAACCATAATCGACATGCAACTATGTCACACTGCAGTTAAAAACCCAATGCAGCTTCATAACACATTACTCTCAAATCACCTGTGCAACTCCATATACACCTGTACCTTCTGCAACAAACATCTAAATTATTAATTTTTGAAGATGTATGTGTTTCAGAAACTAATTTACATTTAATGAAATTTTCTTACCCCATTATATTTTCTGACATTTCTCTTTTGCATGGCAAAAATGGCCCATGTTTCTATTTTCTGCCACTAATCAGTAGTAAAACACACCCCAAAGGAGAAGAGAAGGGTGGTCTTAAGCATCTTGTGCATTTCCCAGTATTTTTTTTCAACATTAACAATTTTATTAGTTTCAACTGAAAATTTTACAGAAACTGTCCGACAAATAGAAGTACACGTTTATGATTACATTTTTGTGACCATAAAACTGAAACGTGACACCATGTTTATGTGATGAGTCAGACCCATCCTTGTGACCCATAAAATAAAGCTTAGATTTAAGATAAATTACTTTTTAATAGTTTCTTCTGCAACATACTGTTTATTCTACACTTACATTATTTTATCCACCCGTGGCACCTGAAGTGCAGGACTGACATATGGCACTGTCTCCTGTCTGTAAACATAGTAAATGGAAGGTTGTGGACACGGTGCATTTTTATTATCTATTATCTCTTTTTGAAGTAGACTTAACCTTAATGTGGCTTCATACTAATAAACTAAAATGAAGCAGATGTCCGGTTAGTGGTGCCTCCTGTCTTTTATCTCACGTTTCCAAGGGAGAGGAACAATGAGTACCTGCCTTGTATGAGCAGTTAAAAAAAGAAAATAAGTCTTGCTGCAAATTTCTAATTCATGAAAGCCCGAAGTGATGTTTTAACAAAACCTTGCCCATGAATAACTCAAGGGATTAAACTAATTTCTTGTTGATTTTGACGTAGTGGGTGGATTTATGAGTAACTCCAAATTATGAACAGACTTCAGAACACTTTTTTTTTTGGTACACAGAAGTACAATTGTTTAATAAACAGTTTTGGACTGTTTAACACGCCATCAAGTTGTGTGAGAGACGTTTACACAAAAAGCCGCGAAATTCTGCAGCTGCAACTCAAAGTTTCAAAATAATCAGGTTGCTTGAACCCGCGTCTCCTGCGACGGGTTTATTTACCTTGAAACGAGCGACCACAGAAGCACAGCGAGAGCACACAGAAGAGGGAGATGTTCTTCAGCGCCATGTCTGTCCTCGTCCCTCGTCCCGCGCAGCGGTCTCTGTCTGTGCACGTGCGCACCTACAGGAGGTAGCGCTGCACGCGGACGGAGCTTCAGGCGGCTCACTAGAGTCCCCGACGCACTGTGCTCATCTGACACCGAGGAGCCACCGATCACTCTCGGGGCTCCTCACACTCCTTCGCCGTCTTGCTCACACACTCGGCGCACACGCAGTCCCCCACCCACCAGGTGGGTGCCAGAGCACGGAAACGCCCCCTTCCTCACGGCGAGTAGCACCTTCACAGCATCACTAATAACTGAATCATTCACACTTATGCACGTGGCAGACAATTATTAAGTGGGCACTATTGCCCGAGACGAACAGCAATATTAAGATGAACTTTACATTTATAAAGCAGGAAAGCTTTCCTACTGTGAGAGGTAAGTGCTGGAATACAACAGTAAATGCTACGGCTGTGCAGGAGTCGAGCTGAAAACCTTCACAATAAATTTCAAAAGTACTAAACAGCACCCTACATTGTGTCCCCTGCTTTCAAGTGAGAAGGGGCGCCATTTTCCAGCCTTGACCTATAGACTGCTTGTAAACAATATGAACAAAGAGCAAAGTCGTTTGGATGGGTAACCTGCAACTTGAAGGGGGTTGATTCGGGTCTGGCACCTCAGAGCTGTAATGCTCCCTGAAGCAAAAACATGCTGTCCAGTAGGAGTATGCAGGTATATAAAAGATTAATATTATTACATATTTATTACAAGAAATCCTTGTCATTTTTGTCGAAATGAATGGTTTGCCTAAACAGGTTAGATCAGAACTCAATATTAATCTTTTTCTAAAATTACAGCTCGCTCAAGTGAGATCAAGAAAATTACCCCACATGTCTTCAAAGGTTCTCCTTTTAGGGTTTGTTGGGAAAGTGTGTTTTACAGGGGACTGAATCGGTGTCACACTCTTTTTCTGAACGTGGAGTTGACGGATAGTGAAATCCATGGTGGATCCACAAATTCTCCTTTGTGTATATTCAAGACTGCTGTGCCCTGTCAACACAAAAGATTTAATTTGCAAAAGAAATACTTTCATTTTTATTTATCATTCCCTGCTCTCTTCTCCTTTTTCAGCCTTTGTCAGTTATTTCTGACATTGATCAAGAAAAAATATTTTTCACTATAAAACTGTTGTGTTGACAAGCCCCTCTTCTGCTTAGCAGCCTGTCAGAATATGGGCAGTGAAATGTATGGTTGAGATTTAATGGGGTGGGGGAGCAGCACAAAGCTAACCATGACACACTGAAAAAGGACACTTTTTGAACAACCCCTTTCTGAGGGTATTCTAAACCATGTAACAAAAGACTTATTTTACCATGTGGAATGTGTCCTGGGGTACTCCTTTTTCTTTTTACTGGTGCAATGATGGTAGTTTCTAAAAGTCCATGCAGTGGAGGAAGAAGGTTATGGGGCAGCTGGCCTAAACAGATTTTCCCACATTTTTTTTGTTCAGGTTCTCCCCTCGCCTACACCCTGCAGCCAACGCAAACAGAGACTGCTTAGGAGACAAACCCTTCTATTACAACTCCAACTGTGGCCCGTTTGCCAATGTTAATGAAGGTACTGTTTTGGCTGCCCACTTGCTGCTTTGCCCCTCCCACCCAGCTCTTTCTGCTGCAGCAGGATCCGAGAGATGCTTGGTGTGAGACAAGCAGTCTCCATGGAGACCAAGGCTTAGCGAGACATGGTGGCCAACACAGATCGCTGGGCAGGAGGCTGGCACTAACGGTGGTTAAATGAGAGTGAGGAGCACTGAGAGCTAGGTGGATGCTGTTCCCAGGTCTGGAGGTACTTGGGCACAGGTGTACACACACCTGTTATATACAAGCCAGAGGTCTCCATTCCAGCTGCAGCCAGATTGAGCAAGCAGGTGCATTTTGTCCCAGGGAACTGCATTGTACTTTCAAGTACAGATTCACCCTGCTTCTGTATGCAAGATCAGGTTCTTTGTCAGAGTAAAAGACCTGCACTCACACATCTACTCCAACAACACACAACCCTCCAGGTGTGCCAGAGATGCATCCAAATTAAGCACACCTAGGAATCATATACCCATTTATTATAGTAGATTTTCTAATCAGGATCACAATGACCCAGAAGATGGAAAGCACCAGGCAGAATATCCAGAATATATGATGCCCATCCACTGCAGAGCACTCACAGACACACACAAACAAAGGGCAACTGAGTGCGAGCAATTTACCTCAACATGACTATTTTTAGACTGCAGGAGGAAACCTATTCAAACATGAGGAGAACATGCAGCATTGGACTCAAACCCACACTCACAGAGTTGCAATATAATAGAACGACATCATCTCCCAACAAATACTGAGACTATACTCTATAATAAAGCTTGCTGTATTATTACATGTGGGGGTGAGAAAAGCGAATGTACATCATTGCTGTAGGCATTTAATGTGACTATATAGTGTAGTCCTGCATGCAAGGTGCTCAAGTGAGGCTTGGAGCACATGGCTGGAGCTGGGTGGAGGGGCAGGGCAGACAGGGGCGGGCAGAGTCCCACTTTTGGCTGCTATAACCAGTACTCCATGGGAGAGCCTCCTCTCATCCTAATTAGCTTAAACATAGATTGTGAGTCCCAGGAAAATGCAGCCACCCTGTGAATGGAGGGCTCCTGCTCGCTCGTGTAGCATGGTGTCTCAAGTGTCCCATCAATGGGCGCCTTGTTAGCCAGGACAGGGGGAAGAGGAGGGCCCCCACCAACACACACTTATCTGTGTTTTGGCTTTCTATTGATGGTGCATGTCATTAGGATTGGTGTTAACAAGGGCCTGACCCAGACTGTGGTTGCTGAATATTCATGAAACTGAGTGGGGAAGAAAGAGAGAGATGTTAAATGGAGGAATGAAGGATGATTGCCACTATGTCCTCAATAGGCAAATAAAGCTGAAAAAAGGTTTCTACACAGCTGTAACAAAATTCACAATAACTGTTCTGGACACCACCTGTGAGCAGTACTTGAAGTGGGGAAGAAAACAAGTGCCAATGTTCACCCTTATTGGCATGCTGGTGTGCATATTGGCACCTTCAAACTATTAACTACTAAGTGTTGAATTTTAGCAATGAAAAAAACTACTCGGAGATACTGCTAATATAATATACAGCTATACCCCGTTATTTGAACTTCTCATTTTTGGAATTCCCGATACAAGGAGCATTATATATTAATACCCGGCTCTGTATCTGTTCCAGCCCAGCGAGTGCTGTCCCAGCGAAGCCGAATCACCTCGGTGAAATATTCGAAATTGGCATGAATATGACACTAGGTGGCAGCAGTGCGCCCAGCATCTGTGTTCTCAGTCTTTGCCTTGGGTGGCCCCTCTTAAAACACATTTTGTGCTTTGTTCACTCCTGTTCGATGCAACATTTCCATTAAAGTTAATTCTGAATGACAGCTGTTACTTAATCCACATTAATGTAATACTGTAAATGTAAGTCTGATTTGCAGATTCAAATGCCAGATACACTTACAGTTGGTGATAAAAGGTTGAAAATGAGAGGTGGTCCACTTTAGTGGACAGCAGAGCAGGACTCGGTGTAGACACAGCAGAGTGACTCCACTGAAGGTCACTAGTAGGTCCCAGATAAGTTGAAGGTCCTGGAGAAAGTGTCCAGAAAATGTTGTGTAATGATAATGTAACCTAATGAACACAGCTCATTTGAGGGAAATTCTTCAGTGTAACCTGCTGCTACTACTAACAGTCATAGCTCATATGACCTGGATTTGTCCATGGATCCTGAGTCTGTTTAATGTTTGGTACTGTTTACCAGCAGGAAACTGGGTTACTGGAACACCATAGTTACAGTTTGCAGGTATTACAGAATTGTTTAGACTTTTAAGCCCTGAGATGTAAGTCATCCAATAAGTTAACTGTGTGAAAAGCCCAATATGTGGGAGTGTGTTCTTCAGAGCAGTGCAAAGAAGTTTGACTGCAAAGGGAAATATTAATAGAGGATGGTCCCCAAAACAATACAAAACATTCTTCACTAGTCAGAAACAAATTGTAGTATGTGTCAAAAACTAGCCAGAAGTAGTTAAGGTGAAGGGGTCTTGCATTCACCATTCCAGATAAAGGCATGTAATGAAGGAGTGCTGGCCTGTCTTACTATGTCTAGCCTGTTATGAAGGTCCCATCATAAATTACTACTGCTACAGCTTTTCCAAACACATTTTCACCTTGCTAAGCAAACAAGATGCACGTATGCTATTAAATGCAACAAAATAAAACCTGGTATTGTAATCTTTATTGCTGCAAAGCATTAATTACTGTGGAGATGCCATGTGGGCTTATCATGATGGCACAAGATCTTAGAATGAGGTTAAATCCTGTTGTAAAACACTGGTGCCGAGAAAAGAATTCATTCAACTCCAAAAAGAGTCATTTTCTAGGAAATGCACCTCAGAAGAAGACTTAAGCAGCTGAGGTTGTAATCTGGGGTAAATGGACCCCTGGTGTTTCACCATGCAAAGTGAATGATTAGTTACAGATCAGAAAGAAGACCCAGAAGTAAATAATCAAAGGAATGCCATCACAAACACCCCAACCATGACACTTGCATAATACATTCTATGCAATAAAACTATTTACGCCTTTCAATTTTATATTTTGTGACTAACCAGTGAGCAACTGTCACAAAGGTTAATGTTATAGTTAAGACCCAATGAAGAGCAAAAATTAAACAGATGAATGGATGACATAGATGAAAAAAGTACAGGTGTAAAATGTGTGTGGCAGGTATATATTAATTCATTCACTCACACACACACACACACACACACACACACACACATATATGGAGGACTGTAATTCTGAAATGTGTGCTGTTAACTGCAGGCACAAACTAATTATGTAGACACACCTCCATAACATGCAGGTACCTGGTAAAAATAACTAAGCAGAGAGACAGGTGGGGACTGCTCTGATGGTAGCAGCAATGCAGAAAAACTGGAGACTGAGCCTCCTCCCAAGTGACCCCTGGGTTGGCTAGCCCACAGGTTCTGCTCACACGACATAAGCTAAGGAACAGGAGCACAGTCAACATGGATCATTTCACTAAGCAATTGCCAATTTAGTGTTTTACCATTGCAGCTTGTCTGTCAGTGTCAATAACTCCTTAGTTCTTTGAATTGTTTTGATTAACAATATAGCCACAACTGATGCAAGGTCAAAGTCTTCTAATGTTTCTCTGTGTACCACAGAAAAACAAACACTGGAGTCTTGCAGCCACTTTTCCATTCACTTAACTAAGAACACATTTTATTTACCCTTCCTTTAAAAAAACTGGAATCTCCTCTGTGAGGTTCCCCCAATCCTCATGTCCCCATGCCAGTCCAGTGAAATTCACAGGTCACACTGGAGCCTGTCATGACGGTGTGTGGAGTGTGTCTCCCCCTGCTGGAGAGCCACTGAAAGTCTTGACATCAGGAAGCGGTAAGGCAGGTGGCGGTATGAGAGCCCAGGTTCTCCTGCAGGTAGTAGAGGAGGTGCAGCTCATAATGTTCTCCAGACTCAGGCAGGCGGATGCTGTGCCTCTCCTGTGGGTACAGCTGTAGACATGTCAAGGAGACAATTCCATTAGGACAACAGGTATTGACAAAACCATTCTGGGGGTTGGCATTAGTAAGACAGTAATCTACACTACTTCTAAACAGATTTTTACAGTCATTCTGTAGGGGTTGTAGAACCCACATCCTGATTATAAAAACTTACCTTTTATCCTTTGGGCTTCATTTAGATTTAATGGCTTTGTGTCTATATGTGGTTTCTTTCATCTCTTCCTATGTAACTAGTGTGTTGTAAAGGTTCCTGACACAAGGGTGCTCAGATGTAGCTTAGGATTTCTGTTCTGGGGAAGAGGCCTACAAATAACATTATTTATTAACATTCATTGCAGCCTCTCTTAGTTGCACTGATGACACAGTGTGGAGCTCACCTGTAGATGGTAGGGCTTGCCTGCGCGTACCAGCAGGCTTAGCAGCATGTTGGTGTGGGTGAAATGCACATTCTCATCTAGAATGCCGTGAAGCAGCAGCAACCGGCCAGGCCTGGCACACAGGGGTACAACCATGGGCTGTTATCACTGGTATTTTCATCATCATCACACTGGCTTCTCGGGTTAAGAATTTTGACAATTTATGTTATGATTTTTTTTAAAGATACAAATATGTATCTGCTGTTAACATGCATATCAGCTTTTAATTCATTTTACTTCATTTGCCTATTTTCTATTATTTCTTCCTATAGTAGAACAAATGTGACCTGTGTTTTCTGGTCAACCTCATAAACTGTGATAGAAAATACCTAAATAGGAGTGTGGGATCAGTTTAATTCACCTACTTTCATAATTTTTCCAAATTTTTACAGCTTGTGTCTGGTGTTCGTATGTGTTAATAATCAAAAACAAAATGATAAGCAATATATATTTAAGGGATGAATAGAGACTCTGCATTTAAGTTTATTTTATTTTTGGTCACCTTAAAGTTTTTTTATTTTAATGCATCTGAAAATGAATAAAGATATTTAGAAGTTCTACTATGTTTTTTACTATAGCAATATCTGAGAATGAATAAAAGAAAGGCTCTGCTATTGCACCTTCATCATCATTTCCTCAGGATAGATACTGCTGAAGTGTCATTATTCATGACTGTTTAAATGAACTTGTGAAAATCCCTTTGCATTGTGCTGTGTGTGTTCTTGCAAGCATGTGTAACATGGCAGCACTTACTGGGAGGGGAAACGGTGGGCCTGCAGAGCGACAGATCCCAACTGGTAGCAGTCTGGGTGGAGCACTGGCAGACCCATATAGCGCTCTGTGTAGCCTGTGTCATAGTGTGTCCACATGGTGACCGGCGCTCCTGCCACTGCCACCTGCAGAGGGACTCAGGCAATCACTACAGGCATCATGTTCTACTGGCAGAAACACAGGCCCCAGTTATGAACTCAAATCTGTGGAACAATGGTACCCTCCAGTAGAGGTACAGCATTCCAGCTGTTAGGAGTGGCATAGATTAATGGTTTTCCTTTTTAATTGTTTATTTCCTAATTTGGATGCTGTTTTGTTGTCTATTTTAGGGAAGAATATTTTACTGATTACAGGGCAGTCTGAAAATATTTAGGGACAGTGGACTTCATGAACTGCCGAAGGACTGGGGAAGGGCTGTCTAATATCGACTTTGGCACAACTGACCTTGAAGATGTCGGGCCGCTGCAGAAGGCCCATGAGGGACAGAAACCCTCCGTATGACCAGCCATGGATAGCCACCCGCTCCATATCCACAAAAGAGTAGCGTGAGGAAAGGTATTCCAGGCCTTCTACCTGATCCTCAATCTCCACCTGGCCCTGGGGAGACAAACAGGAGGGACATGACCATATATGCACACACAAACTGCACATACACATACTGAAGAGGGATTAGATAGAGGAATAATAACACAGGCAGACTTGTGCAAAAAAAATATGTATGTTGGGTATCCCACAAATCGGAACAAATAAGGACGTTATTGTCAGACACTGAGGTATCAATGTTCTATAACAACAGTGAATTCCACAGACCACATACTCCCTGCTTGAAAACCCACCCCAAAGCTCAGCACTTTCAAACCCTGGATATGTCTGGCTCACCATGCGACGCTTCAGTGTGCTCTCAAAGGCCAGTCCACGGTGGCAGGAGCCACGGTTGTCCACGATGACGACACAATAGCCCAGTGAGGCTAGGGTATACAATCGCATGTGCTTCAGGCCCTTGAAGCGGCGATTCACTAACTGTACCTGAAGTAACAGAAGGGTCAGGTTTTCATAATATCACATGAACATCACATCCCTGTGGTGCAAGAAAGTAAAACAGCATCTTGGAACAGAAGCAAAGTTTTGAGGAAATTAGCTTAAAAGATAATGAGGGTACCTGTGGTCCCCCGTACACGAAGACTACCACAGGGTACTGTTTCCCAGACTGCAGGTTATGGGGGCGATACAACATGCCATACAGTGTATGTCCTGACCGACTCCTGAAGGAGAACACCTCCGGGGGGATGTAGTCAGGGGGGCAGACTGCAGTTTTGACAATGCACAACAGCAAATTTTACAACTGCACTACTACTGTATCTTTAGTCCTGTGACAATAATGAAGAAAATGATAACAATCATGAAAGCAATATTTTTATTCTTTATTTAGAGGATGCTTCTGATTAGGACAAAAAATTACATTTATTTTAAACAGATTTGTGTTGATGAACTAAATTCTTTAAAGCTAAATGTAAATAAGGATGAATGAAAAGAGGTGAAGCATACTTCGGTACTCCATGAGAGAGGCCCAAAACTCTCCCTGGATATGTTCTGGTTTCCGCTCCTCTAGGCTCAAGCGGAAGAGATGAACACGTGGTGGGCTTGTCTCGTTGCTGAAGCGACTAACGTACATGTCCATCAGCTGAAAAACAGGGGCTGGGTCAGGAGTGGGGATTGGCAAGGGTGGCAGTAGAATGGGCATCAAACAGCCTTGATAATGCAAGAGGAGAGCAGAAAGGCAAAGGGAAAGAAAGGCTGAATCACAGAAAAGGGTGACGTCATGTTGAGTGGACCTCGAAAATCAGCTTAGACTAGGAAGCTGTACAATATATGTTTTTGATGAGAACAGCACAAATAGGGGGTTTATTAACACCCATTCTCTGCATAAAGAACCATCTATGAGGAAACCAGTATGACTTTAAAAACCATCAAGCCTAAAACCCATGCTCATCTATGAAGTAACCTAGTGTTTGTGTGACACTGGCCAAAATGTGTCTACTGACCTGACTAATGCGACACGTATGGGAGACGCCAGGTTTGGTGATCCTCCAGGGCTCAGCAGGCCACACCCAGCTGGTCACATACAAGTGGTGCTCCAAGGGACTGTCCCGGGTACCCTGGAAGAAGAGGAGTCCCCTCTCCTCATCCACAGTGATCTGCGCACACGGGGATGTAGGTACAGAAACACACAGAGAAGGGCATGATCATTGAATATCAAGAACCTGCTATCAGTATCAATGCTTATCCTTTTATCATTTTATCTATTCATTGCAACAACAGTTTCATAGTCACTTTCATTTTCAGTCATCAGTGCCTTTTAAAAATACATGGACAACTAAAGCACAGCAAAGTGTACACTGATGTTACACACCTATGGTATCTGTAGTTTTATGGTATCTTCAGTACTGATTTACTAAAATCAGTACTGAAGGTCTGCACTGGTGCAAAATCTGACAAGCTGGGACTTGTGGTACTGTGTGTAGGTTTGGGCTGGAGTTCTTACATTGGAGCCATGCCTCCCTAGTACCTCCCAGTCTCCCCAGGTGAGTGCTACCTGCTCCTTCACCGGACACAGAAAATCACCTCGGTGGAAGCACAGTTGGACCAGGCATGAACACCAAAGACACCACATCCTTGCATCCTACATTACTAATATATACACCAATAAATCTCTATAGCCTAAATGCTAGCGCTACCTGCAGTGGCACCACCCTCTCTGTTGGCCTGGCTCCAGCTGGCCTGCAGTTGGGCTGTGACCCTATATAGGTGTCTGAAGCCTGTGTGCACCTCTGAAGCCACGATAACACTGATCTCTCCATCCTGTCGCTGTGGCAGGAAATGCAGAATGTCGTGGGTCTGTGAAGAGGGAGTCAGTAGGGATTTAGACACAGCTGCACTGCAGTTTGATGCTTACTGTTGCGGGTAAGATTCACAGTGTTATTAGTTTGTTACATTTATTTTTTCTCAAATTTAGAGCTTCACTGAAATGTGTCACTTTTAGAGATGAAAAATGCATTTTCTTAACCACACTGGCACCTGGAGTTCAACACCATTATGACTGGTCAGCCTTACTCCATCATACAGCCTTTTTGTTCCAGCACTCTCAGAAAACAACCCTTTCCCAAAAGGAATTTCTCACATTGATCCAAATATCAGTGCTCTCCTGGTAGATGATGAAGGGAGTGACGCTGTCAGGGTCTGGACGTATATCAGCTGGGCTGTCATCAGGGACAAAGAGCGCCAGTGGAAACAGAACCAGCTGCTGCTGGGTCTGGGCACGATTCAGTAGCAGCGCCCAGGCGCTGTACAACACAGCAAGCACAGTAAAAGGTAATAACTTTACTTCAGATGGTCATCTTCCATCTTACTCATTCTATTCTAACAGATTGCTCATATTAAAAACTTCACCTGGCAAAGCATCTGTGTGAACTTCACAGTCTTTGCTGATGTTTATTGCCCAGCAAAACCTTCTATTATTTATAATTCCAGAAACCCAAAAGCACTACACTGCATATTTTTGTTAGACCCACATGAAAGACACAATCATTTTTTCAGTGTGTTTACTGAATATGAATTGTATTTTTCTCAATTACTTATTTTTGAAAATTTCTGTTGCAGTAAATGCAATATGTGTTCCTGCTATATGGCAGTAAAACACCATCACAAACAGTGTAGGAATGTTGTACATTATGGAATCAACTTGCTTTTTTTGTCTACAGCTCATATCTGGTGTTCCTGAGTGCTGGCAATCAACATGACAATTAACATTTTACATGATAAATCAGTAAACAACAAACATTAAAAAGGAGTTTGTGTACTTTTAGTTTCATTCATTTTAAATAGGCTATAATTTTAATGTGGGTTGAAGTACAAAAATTATAAAATAAAAGCTGAACATGAAACAATATTTTCCATTATTGCAACTATACCTGAAGTTGTCTAAACCTAACCCATGAATATATCAAGGAAAATTAATACATTATTAAATATTATTATTAAATAATTATAATGCTTTTTACTGAGTGAGTTAGTGGCAAAAGTGACTGGATTTATAATCAAATGGGATTTATAAACAGAGATCTAGTACCAATTGTAGCATAAGTTGAGGATCAGCGTACAAGGTGAAATGTGCAGTGGTGTACTCACAATCGCCCATCTGATGTCCAACCAGCCCTTGTGATGTACTCAGTACCAGGAAAAAGTATATCCATTGGTAGAACCAGCCTATTGTCACGAACACTGACCACCTAAACACAACACAACATAACAAAAAAACACACCGACACAAGAGCCCACACAAATATGAGACATACAAATACGACAAATGCAAGATCTCAGAGAGCTGTAATGGCCAATTACATTTAAACATACAAGACATTTGACATGTTCAATGCACCTTTAGCCATATCAAGGACACATTCAAATACACAACAATGTGATCACATAATCTGTCAGTTTAATTTTAAACAACTATCAAAAGTGCAGAGAAATGTAATTACTTTACATACCTTTCCATCAGAGCTGACAACCACCTCAGACATCTTGAGAGTGGACTTGGGATTGCCAGTTCCTTGATACAAAAAAGTTTACAAACCTTTGCAGGAGAAAACACAGTGGTACTGCCGGGCATGCCTAAGGGCTGATCAGTTCACACTCACCAGCCCTGGGATACCTAAAGGACTCAGTCAGTCGTGATTCCAACAAGGGGGAGGTCACGTTAATCACCTCCACTTCAGACTCATCATTCTCCTCATACAGGATCCTCAACATGTTAGAGCCACTCAGTACTATGCCAGGAGAAAAGAATATGTCACCGGACCAATGCACACCTAATTCTAGAAAACACATAAGAAAACTTAACAGGAGAACACCAACTTCATCACACTGACCAATAAAACACCTATCCTGCACGTCTGATGTACTCCTTTCCCCCAGTTTACATTACTCAGAATCTAAACCACAGCTTTACTTCTTTATACAGTAAGATATGTAAAACTCAGGCTAGCTAAAATTAAAATTTAACAGAAATTCCCCTCCTGTAAATTTAAACTGCAACTTTTAACTTTCTTGGTTCAACAACATCAAAGACTGCCTGTTACTTAAGTCAAGCATATAGATAATAAACAAGGAAAAAATGAAAAGTAAAATAAAGGGAGCTGGGGATAGACAGAAATGGAGCCCTGCAAAACACCAACCTTCTTCTGCAACAGGGCACCACCAGTATCCTGTGTAACGGTCAAACTCCTCTTGCATCAGGAACGAGGCCACACCTGCTGATTTTGGGTCATCCTTCAGATTGGGTAGACCTGGGGATACCATTGGGGAACAACAGGTACATCGCTACTGTGAGGACAATCACCTTTACCATTCCTGTAAACTGAATGCACAGAAAAGCAGATGACTACAATAGTTTGTTCAAGGGAAACTGGGGTAAATTATACAGTTCCAAGGATTCCCAGAGCTGACTATATATCAATTATATTGAGCATGCTACTCTTGTTACACAAGTCAGTCACACAAAAAGCAAAAATGTGCAAGAGGCAATTAATCACTGTTTCTCCTCAATGGAGACTTTCGTGAAGAAAATAAAAATACCTTAGGTAATACTGGCATAAATATGATATTTTCGTGCCCTTATCTGTATTGAAAAGATGTGTGGGAACATCACCTTTATGGGCAAATGTAAGACGCCTCTCTTCCCCAGTTTCCAGATTTCCAATCCAGATGTCACAGCTGTGAATAAAGCAAAACCAGGTGGGGTCCACAGGACACAGTTTTGGGTCCATTCGGATATTGGGGCAGGAAGTGGCCACTTTGATAGCTCTTAGCGGTTGATTCTAAAGAAAAGAGAAGGTTCGAATGTTGAAAAACCATGATGCAGCAGTACAAAATGATACATCTATTTGAACACATATGTGTCTGTCTGCGCATTTAATTACAGGTATCCCCCTACTTATGAGCATAATGCATTCCTGGAAATCTGCTTGTAAGGTAAAATCTCATAAGTCACAGATCTAATTACCATAGTACTTAATAGCAATTATAATACCGATGAGAAAAATTTATAAGCGTCCTTGAGCCCACAGATTCACACTATGTAACATCAAAATGGAGTATAACCACAGCATTCACAGTAATATAATAATAATCTACTTGCACTAGATACATTGAGATGAGATCACAAAATTGCAAAAGAGAATAGCAGAGCTTCTTCACTGGTCTGGCTGTTTTGTCCCTCTAGGTTACTCACGACAAATAATAAAAGATTAAGAGAGCTCAGAGATTCAGGGTGCATGTTTTCCAATCAAACTTTACTTAACCCTAATGATGCATACTCACGCATATATAAAATAGAAAAAAAAATGAATCCAGGTATATATATAAACTCATGAGAAAACAATGGTCATGCCCCCACCGTGAAACCATGTGGGCCGCCATCCCTCACAGTATAGATGGAGCCACCAGCCTGGAACAGGAAGGTACCACTTGATCGATGCAGGTCATAGGTTATGATCCCCTGTGTGGCAATTCGCTTCCTCTCTCGTAGAAGCTCATCTTCGCGGTAGTACTCTCTGTAGTCGTGGCTCTAAAGAAAGATTGAGAAACAGGAAAAAAGTAGAGGAAAAGAGAAAGGGAAATTCATGGGAAAAAATAAGAAATAAAAAAAACAGTAATTTGTTGACTATCATTACCTGTTATAGTACAGCTACACAATAGTAATCTTTTATTTTAGTTCAGTTTATCATAATTTTCCATATTTTAAAAGTTTAAAAAATCTGATTTAAAAAATTCCATTTTTCATACATAAAATAGACTTTCTGTATTTATTTGTTATTATTAAAGGTATTACAATCTATTTTACATTATGCTGTGCATGCCCAGTTTTCAAACTGTGTGTGTGTGTGTGTGTATATATATATATATATATATATATATATATATATATATATATGTAATATACAGATATGCAGTTTTGTTATAACACAGCTAAACTTTTAATATCATCAAGTAAACTGAAAAACTAAAAAGAAAAAAGGTATTTAGGCTAAACAAAGCTCATGTCTCTGGACAGATATGATCTCCCTACTCTAAACAGAGATTGTGGAGCCTGGTGTGTGTGCTGTGCTGTATGATGCCCTGTGTTTGTGTGTGCTATGTGGCACAGTGTGATGCTCTGTGTGTATGCTGCAATGCACAGCACAATGCCATGTGTGTGCTGTGCGTGCTACAGGGTATTTTACATTACAAGTGATATTTGTGGAGGTTGGTTTGGGATTTTCAGAAGGGCTGGGAATCCATTATTATTTTTCTATTTTAAAATAATGTAAAATAGAATCTCAGTATATGCAAATTCAGTTTGCACAATGTTTTCAAAATGAATTAAGCGTGTAAACTGGTGTGTATCTATATTGTATGAATGCCTTCTTACAGAACTGTTTCCTTAAGCACTCCATTTCTCAAGAAAGCATCTTGAGCACCATTTGACATATTACTGTATTCTGAATAGACTTTCTTTGTAACTTCAGCAACCACATTTACTTTATCTACCAGTTGGGCAGTAATCCTCAACTTAACGAATAAGAGTATCTAAAAATGGAATGGTTGCAGTTACCAACAGTGTTTACCCTCTAATGTGCCATCAGTATGGCTGCTTTGGCCCATTCAAAAGCAAGGATATCCAAAGCAAAGCATAGCATACACAGTAGGCTCAACTGCAGAAGAGGTTCTGTGACATAGGTGTGCACCACAAGACTGAGCTCACATGAAAGTGCAGCAACAGGGGCTTCCAGCTGAGAAAGAGCAAGGCATGCTTGTTGATCTGCTTGGGAATCTCTGCGTAGAACAGTGAGTTCTCTCTGCCTTCAGTGGACATGGCTGCATGAACACACACAGACAGGTAATACTAACTTATTTTACACCATCCTTTATATATTTAGCTGATAGTCTTGTCTCACCATTGTAACATTAGGCAGTTTTATGGATTCCTTAAGTAGGTATTAGTTTAAATCAAATTTAATTTCCAACCTGCAGCTTTACTGACACAGCTCAAACTCTTCAGTCACTACGCTAGTTAAGAAGTGACCTGATGGAACAGACAGAAAAGCATGAGTCTAATAAGAAGAATCTGACTGTTCAAACGCTTACCACTGTCTCCTCAGACAAACAAATGAAGACCAGACCAAAATACTTCCAAAGCACATTTTTGATTGTTTCAGTGAACCAGCTGGTAGCAAACACATACACAAACACTAGGCTTCCTCATCTTCCTCACCCAGGAAGTATACTCTGTGAGAGTGTAGCCCGTCTGGGTCATTCTTCTGTACAAACTGGAACTCGTGGGGAGGCTTGGGCACCATGTGGTTCTGAAAGCCCCGGCTTTCTGTCAGAATCTTCCTGAGCTCACACCAGGAGCGCTGCTCCACATAGAATTTCTCAAGAACCTTCAGATCTCCAAGAGGGAGGCTGTCCTTCTCTTGTCCCCTGGCACCTGCCTCATTGCCTTCCCACTCCAGATCCACGGCAGGCGATGACATAACTGCACTGCACTTCCACACAAAAAGGTAAAAGTGCATTTATAAAGATGAAAATTCCAGCACTTTATTTGTGGCTTTTCTGTAACAAGGTTTTCTTTTGAAGTAGCTATCTTTGACCTTGTCCATAAATATTCATTTCTGAGGGTCCAAAAACCTTCCCTTTGCTGCCCCATACCCCAAATAGTTCATCTGCTGTACTTCAACAGCGGAACACTTTTTTTTTTTTTAAAGAAATTGACTATTTTGAGTCCACACTTCCTCCAAGGGGTTTCTATTAAATACACGTCAAAAATTTTTACTTAGGTTCATGTAGTCAGTTTTGTAGGGTGTTCTGCTTTTGTCTGCATTTTTGCGTTGAAACTGTCACATCCCTAACTCTAAAGCATTCATAAACCAACTTTTCGGGAACACAGGACACTTATAATAAACATACGCATTTAATAAAACACATTTAGTATTTAAAAAAAATTATCTTCATTTTTCACACTTTAATTTTTTAAGCCAAAACCAAAACAGAAATCTATACGATAGGATTACTTATAACCAGCAAAACCATTCAAATGAAATAACACTTCTAAGCAGAATTAATAACAGTTTACAAGCAGTTTCGTCAGTCAGCGATGAGACCTTCCTCCTTTTAATACAAAAGACACGAGAGGCTCTGTCTTACGTTGTGTCCGATGTCGTAGGTACTAAAATTGAAGACCCTATACTCTAAAAATAATACTTATGAATTAACCAAATGTTAAAAGTTTCTTAACCCTAACTGCACTTCCTGACTCTGAACTTAGCCGTCAACGACTGTAATGAAATCATCGGGAAAAAGAATGAAGAGGTGCTCGCAGCGGACATGAAAGGGATGGATGATGTTAGGTGTGAAATAGCGCGCCCCCACCGTGCGGGAGGACAACAAACATATTGTATTGCAATAAATCACAGGGCGAATCTCTGATTTATAAATCACACGTTTCCATGATAAATGTTCTGGTTTGGACACATCAACAATGACAGGAACGAACATACCATTTACTTAGAAATGCGAATTAATATAACATTAAATACCATTCAGCAGTGATGGTCATCTGTATGTTCATACATGGTGCTGCCTCCCCGCTGGTTCTGTTCTGAACCCGCACGCATGTCACTCATTTTATAAACGTATCTCATGTATTCCTCTCTCATTATTATTATACAATTACATCTTAAAAATGCAAACATATATGCAGTTGACATATCTGTGAATTTAGAAAGAAATGTACATTTTTTATTTGCAGTCTTAGGGAGATGAAGTGATGAAAATTAGAAAGTCATATTATTCCTACGTGAGATGTAATAATAATAATAATAATAATAATAATAATAATAAATAGGGGTTGGATTGGGCAAGGGTTCGATTCCAGCTCAATCTTTGTGAAGTTTGTATGTTCTTCCCGTGTCTGTGTGGGTTTTCTCCCACAGTCCATATGGTTTTCAGGTGTCTAAATTGGCCGTTGTGTGGTGTGTGTGTGTGCGTGCGTGTGTGCGTGCGTGCGTGTGTGCGTGAATCGCCCAATCCAGGCTCTAGTTTCATTGCCTGACGCACTTTAATTTCCGGACCGCCGCGAAATTTAAAATAAAATATAGATTTTAAAATAAAATTTAAATACATGTTCAAATTATTTGTTTCATCGACCTGTTACTGCTAACGGTGTGAACGTCTATGACTTCAGTACCGCGGAGAGCAGCACGTTGAGTTTGCTCCTCACACGCTCTGGGGGAGGGAACAACGGGCAGGAGTTATCGCGAGAGTCAAGCCTCAAAGTCGTTGGCCCGGAGGTGCTATGTTGGCCGCCCAACCGACCCTGATAGGAGGAACGGAACGGAGGACGTTATACGCCCATAGTCGACCTCGGCGAAAATAAAAAATAAGCCGTAAAGACAATCCGACTGTTTTAATTAGACGAAATCCAGTCTTGTTACTCGTCGCGGTCAATAGATGCGCAGTGATCGAGTGCAGTGAGAGAAGCCCGCGGTGCACAGTGGGACAGAGTAGGAGGTAAGAAGATGGAGGCGCTCGTAATGCTGCGTCTCACTCCAGCGGCGCGATTCAGGCCGCCGTGATGATTTACACATAACATGATCAGTGTGATTTCTTTGCATGGGGATTTTCACCGTTTTCACCGTTTGGGTTGGGTGTTCAGTGCGCAGTGAAGCTCAGCTCCGTGCTCTCCAACGCTGTGGTGCTGAACTGGTGGTCCGAACCCCCTGTTTATCTGACTGGACACCGCTCCTCCATTACAGCCACACGGAGGATGACATTAGGGTTCCAGCTCGTATCTCACACGCAATATCAAACGAAACATCGCTCCTTTTTCTTTATATTGTGTCTGCAGAAATTGAGCTTTTCTGTTACCAGTGCTTTTGCCCGTGTTAACATGAACATCTGTACAGCTGCAAAGCCACCCATTTACACTGTCTTCCATTACCTTCAATAGGTCTGTCCATGGCCTTGTCTGGTGTCTTCTAATAGATTCTGCTGGCCTGTTTATGGTGTTAGTCACTGACCTTTCCATTGTTCTGTCTGTAGTCTACAGAGACTGCACAGCCCTCATTTCGTGTCCACACAGACCTGTCTGATCTGACTGATCTCTCTTTCCACACCAGTGACAAGGAAGTTACTATTTACTGTAAACAGTGCAGGGCAAAAAACAAACATTAAATTAAAATAAAGTAATTCTAACATGAACACAGCTATATTTATAAGCACTGATTCCCAAAAAATATAGTGTTTTTTTTGTATGTGTAAACAAAAGCTCCTCTATTTACACAAAGAAAGCATGGCTCGAGATGAAAAAAATGAAGAATATGGATTGGAGAGATATCTTCATATGTTTCCTAGGCTCCAGAGGAAGCACAAAACTGAATTACACACAAGGGCAGTGGAATAAATCCAGGTGTCTTCATGGCAGGTAGGAGCCTTACTTTTTTTACTTGCATGTGTGGGAATTTGAAAAACTGTGGATGTTAGTGAAATCTGGTAGCACATTTTGAGTTCTGAATTTCTATATTATACACAGCACAACGTGATGCCAAATGTTATTAATAAATGTACAATATGGTAGTTAAGGTAAATAGGATCAAGCCAAATTCAGCTCAAAGTGAGGACTTGTGTGGTTTTCTGGGTAAGGGAATGAACAGAAGTGGTTTACCATTCCTGTATTCCAAGTATTTGGGTTGCAAGTACAGGAAGAACATGCAAACTCTACATATTCTGAGCTGGATTGGAGCCTACATTCAAACACGCAGCTTATTGGCTGTGAGGTACCAGCTTTTGCTACTGTGCTGCATAAATGTAAACTAATATTATATATAAATGTGATTGCAAACCTGTGAAAACTCAATTTACACATTAAGTGAGTTATAAGTACAAGGCTCAGTATTTGTTACAATCTTTAACAAATGATACAACAATACTTCCTCTTTTGGGATTTTTACTTACAGCTCCTAAACTTCTTGCACTGGTACTGAAGGCACTCTCTATTGTATTAATAGCCAGATTTCGAATACTTTATGAAACCTAAAACTCAAATTTATGATCCAAGCACTAGGACTAAACTGAACATTGAGGTGACTTTCAGTGTGTTAGTGATTAGTTATGCCAGTAACCGCATGTATTTGTTCGCAACTGTGAAACTTACTGAACAGCTCGGTTAAATAGCTGTCTTGTGTGTTGCAGAAAACAATTTCCCTCCATTGCCTCGCTTCATTCCCCTGAAGCCGTGTTTCTACCAGGACTTCAATGAGATCCCCGACCAGCATCGCACAATGTGCAAGAGGCTGTACTACCTGTGGATCTGTGAGTATTTTCTACTGTTTAACCCTTCTACTAACATCCATCCATTCATCCGTTTTCAATGAGCACTTCAATTCAGGTTTGCAGAGGTCCAGAACCCATCTTAGAAACATAGGGTTAGCAACAGACTACAACCTGGACAGGATACAAAAATTGCAAGAGTCATGAATTCAACAGAAAAATGTCTTTGGACTGTGGGAGGAAACTGGAACACCAGGAGGGAGAACATGCCAATGCCACAAAGATTGTGCCAGACTGGAGCCCCCAACCAAACACACAATCCAGGAGCTGTGAGACATTGGGAGTACCTGTTATGACACTATGCTACCCTTCGCATTTTAACATAGTTTCATAAAAGCTAATTCAGGAAATGGGGTGTACTTTCTTTGAGTTTGGTTCTTTGTTGTGAAGCCTGTTTGCCTCCCCGTATCTTCTATAGTGGTTTTCATTTCTCGTTCCAAACCACTGCCTCTCAGTGTATATTGGATACACTTTAAAGGTGAACTGGGCTATTTTGGTAAAACGGGAAATGCACTTTTAATCTGACCAAATGCCTTTCCTTTTTTGCAGATTCTCCTTAAAAAGGTAAACAAATAATAAGTTAAGTGCCTTGGGTTTTGTTTTGTTTGATGAGATAGTGTTTTCCCGCTGCTAACTACCAGGCACAGTGTGTTTTTAGTAACAGGTGATTGCACAGCTGACACTCTTTGCTTTTTCTTCTTATGCTCCTTGGTGCTTATTTCTTTCCAGGCTGTCCATGACAGCTGTAACATTCAGAATGCTGTGCACTCTCCTCATTTTACTAACTAGCAAGTCACATTTCTATTTCCTATTCAGCAACAACTGTTCTTGTCTGAGATATGTTAGCTAGCTATTGTGTAAACTGTTGCTCCTTGTCATGTTAATAAGATTTGATGTCACATTCAAGATTTACATAATTATACTGTAAACCATAGTTTAGTTTCTGTCTGTGACAGTTTCTAAAGACTGATGAAGCTCAGTTTTTTTTTTGGTCCTCATGCTTGCAGAATTTAGTGTTACCACAGCAAATTAGCTAATTCTGTAGCTAGGTAGATATTTTAGAGCTCAGGGTTACCTGGAAGGCTACTCATCACATCAAACAAACCTGCAATAGAGAGTCTTTACCTGTATTTGTCTACTGTGTGTTAGAGGAAAATTTTAAACCAACAACTACACGCTAATGAACCAAGTGCTTCTCAGGAACAAAAGATATATTTGCAAGAATAGTTACATTTTCATATTTTACAATTTTGACATTGAAATCCCATGCATAGCATAATATTCAAAGAAGTTTCAAAGTAGGATTTAAAACAAATGAACATCCTCTAAAAGGGCCTCGAACTGAAATTAAGGTTGACTGATAAGTACCCGTTCATACGCCGTCAGTAACTGCTTGTCCTGCTCACTCACAGTGGACCAGAGCCTATCCCAGAAGCACAGGGAGTGAAGTAGGTCAAAGGTGTGAACTCCAGGCAGACCAAGCTGAAATTAAAGCTATGCCTGGACACTACAAAGCACCACTATGCTGTGCTAATTGCTAATAGGTTTGGCTAAATGGCTGAAGACACAGGGAATGTGAGGCAGGTTGTGAATGCTTTACTATGGTACACTCCTGCCAGTGTGCTCATTAACGATTTCTGTTTGCTCATTTTCTTTAAAGTTTGTCCTGGGTGTGTGCCTCAGTCTGAAGTTATGCTCTCCTGCAGTGAACAGTGCCACCCTCGCAGTCAATCTCATCGGCTGCCTGGCATGGATGTGTGGTGGGGGCGGAGCCACTAACTTTGGGATGGCCATCTTGTGGCTCATTCTCTTCACACCCTGCTCCTATGTATGCTGGTTTCGGCCCATCTACAAGGCATTCAAGTGAGTGAGCTGCAGCCAGGCCAATCGTTCAGCGGTCCTTCTTGTAAAAATATTCTCCTGATTATTACATTTGCCTCTTATCACTTATCTTTTTTTTCTTGTGAACAGAACAGACAGCTCTTTCAACTTCATGGCGTTTTTCTTTGTCTTTATGGCACAAGTAGTGATCAGTGTCATCCAGACTGTTGGCATCCCAGGCTGGGGTGTGTGGTAAGGGCCCTGTTATTTTGGTTTTACATATTTTATTTTCTTTGCAGATGTTTTTAACTCAAAGTGCACTGTACACTTTTAAACAGTGCACCCTTCTCTCTCTCAGTGGCTGGCTAGCAACCATCACTTTTTTCAGCACCAACATTGGTTCAGCTGTGGTCATGCTGATCCCCACCATCATGTTTACTGCAGTGGCCATCCTCTCCTTCATCGCTCTCACTAGGGTAAGAGACGGCTGCACGAGAAAGGTTACATCCTCATACATGGGTATATATAACATTTTTATGCATAGGTTTATTTCATTTCCTCCACAAGTGTTACTTGACAGACACCAAACAATGAAACTCAAAAGTTCTTAATAGTCAACAAATAAGATACAGATTAGTTAGGGCACATATGGTACATACAATCAAGGGGTAAGCGTTAACAGAAGCAAAATACTACTCTCTCTGTTATTGTAACCCACAATATACAAATGAGCAAGTTTTCCCAACACTGCTTCCTTCTTTTTGTGAAAAATTTAGTTTTCCTTTTAAAAATGTAATCTCTTCCTCATTGGCTGCACCTGTTGCTTGTTTCTTTGAAAAAATCACTCCAGGTGTAACTGAGAGTCCTTGGAGGGGCTTAGTGTGGTTAGGTTCCTGCCTGCTACAGGGTATTAACACACAATCTGTAAAACAAAACATGTACTTCCCTATTCACTTAAGGGTGGTAAAACCTTGGCTATACTTCTATAATAACAGATTTGGTAAGAGTACTTAAAAGTGTAAACTTTGCTACAAATAACTTATTACAGTGGATAAGGTTGATGGTTAAAGATATGGTCTTGTAATTTGAAGTCTGCTTAATCTTTACTGCAGGTCCACAATTTCTACCGCGGCACCGGTGGGAGCATGAGCAAAGCGCAGCAGGAGTGGGCCACTGGCGCCTGGAAGAACCCCCATGTGCAGCAGGCAGCGCAACAGGCAGCAATGGGGGCTGCCCAGGGGGCCGTGCACCAACAGGCCCCACAGTATTCAGACACACCCAACTATGGCTAAGACAGCCAGATGTAAGGGGGGTAGAGAATGGGAGGGGGATTGGGGAAAGGGGACGTGGGTGGTGTATGAATCACAGGGTCAGCAGGTATAAGGTGCCTGTTGAGAAGAAACCTTAATACCAACGTTTTGTCACATACCCTAACACCCACTTCACAAAAAGGGATACTTCTGATATTTTTTCAGACTCAGCTGAAATATGCAGCACTGTTTTGTTTTTCAGACCCTGTAATTTGCAATCTTAAGTGAAGGTTTTCATTGGCATAGACTCAAGTGAGAAAGGCTGTCTATAATCCTGGACAGGTTTACCAGATTTGTTGAAAATGACATTGTTTCAAGTCCACCAGCCTGTGGCTGTGCTCCAAATGCTCTTCTGTTTCCTGTTACCATCCTGCCCTGCCTCCACAGTTCACTGCCACTCCTGCAAACACCTGAGAGCTGCTGTGGGTAGAGACCACAAGCAGGGTCCTGACCTAGCAGTCCAAACAAGCTCCACAGGTTACTTATGAAGACCAGATGACATTGCAGCCGGCATAGTTTCCAGTTACTAAACAGCCAGATTACATTGATGGTATAATCTTTGTGAGATCTTTTGGAAATGTGGGGTTTGATTAATTTTCCAGATTTTCTATTTATCAGACACTAGATGGCTCTGTCCTACACATTTTCTAAGTGACACTCCACACTTTATATTTACCTGGCTTTGTAGAGTCCTTGACACTACAGAGGACAGGCATACATAAATCAGGAAAGCAATAACTTTTTTGCACATTTGACTTAGTAAGCTGCATGTTCTTTTTCACAATGCTGCTGTGAGCTTATGTCATAATTACTGTACTTTGGCACAATACCATATATGCCATGACATACAAGATCTATTGCAGTAACATGATTTTTTTGGGTTAATTTGAAAGATTTAAAGCCTATGATGCAGTGTAAACTATAACAATTTTGTTGATGAAAAATATTAGGAAACAAAACTTTTCGCAATTATATAGACTGCAATTTGGAATTGATGTGGGTGTCTATAAATGAAATTTTAGTGGAATTTTAGTCATGCCTTTGGAAAAATATTAATGTTTTTGTTGTGATTAAGTGGGCTTTAACCATTCACCTTGTGTTTTTATATGTATTTACTGTATTTACAACTCATCAGAAATGACATTATTGCCTTAAGATTACAGTTCTGTTAAGCAATGTTAAGGTTAATTACTACTATTTATTGGCTCTAAGTCTCTGTTCACTAAAGGCCTCTGTCCCAACATGGTAGTTAAAAGGAAGCAAGAGGCTTTGCTTGCAAAAATAGATGTACGCTGTGACTAAACAGTTTCTTGTGGGTAAATATATCAGTGGCAACACTGTATGCAAGACCGTCCATTTGGTCTTCCTGTTAGTTCTGTTACAATATAAGAGTGTATGCAGAGTTTCACAGTTTTTCTCTATAAGGATTTTAGTCATTAAGCACGATTTGTTGTGATAATGGAAACCCATATATGTAAACTTGCCAAGAGAAATGAAGTAATTGTTCAGAAATGGAGTTAAATATTTGTTTCAGATTTAACTGTGACTACCCCATATGTTCTAATGACGTGAGACCTGTGGACACTACTAATTGTGGGACTGTTCAAATGTTCCTGTGAGAAAGGGCAAGCAGAGGCTTTGATCTGTTGAGGACAATCTAATTCATCTCGGCATCCAGAACATGCCAGTGTTACCTTCTCTTTCCTGTGACAAGCTCTACTCCACAGCCCAGTCACATGAAAAAAAGATTTGTGTATGAAAGTGAAATTTGAACGTTTCTGTTAACTGAAGTTATATATATATAGAGCACATTGTCATATTATCTGTGTAAATTTTTGTGTAAAAAATTACCCCACAGGGACACCCTCTGTAACTTCGCCTGTGATGCCAATGGTATCTCTGGGTTCTAGCCGCGTGTGTAGGAACTAGCAGGAGCTGTGTATGTGGAAGGGTGGTGGAGACAGCAGGGGTCACTGGGGGAAGTGAATTTTTCATCTAGCAGACAAAGGGGAGTGTCCTATTCTCCTGACAGTCCTGATATATTTAAAATATGAATTATACAATTAAAAGTTGTAGGCTGTACAGAATGTCATCAAAGTCTTAACAATATCATGTAGTGTGACTATAGTGCCAGGAATTTTAATGATTTGTGAATTGCAGGTGCTGTGGTACTCATATGATCATTTCTGTTTGTGTGTTCTTAATTAACATGTACAGAGACCAATATATGTCAAGTGTGTTATTCAGTAGAAATTTAACTGTGAAGCGATGCTGTTCTCTGTGTTTGCTGTTCTGTGGGTGTGGGCAGTGGGATTGGTAATGTGATGCGTGGTCCAATTCTTAGATCTCCATTTTAATCATAGAGTTTTGATGCGTGTAACTCTGTTACTAGTGTACCACAACGGTTTCCCTTCTCTGTTTGTGGGTGCCGGGAAGGGGGACTTAAACAACAATCAGAATTATAACACCAGGTATAAAAAAGGAGAAGGGCAACTCCTGGTGACTACTGGGGGTTGCCAAATGGGAAGTAGATGGTGTATAGGTGTCTCCATTATGGGATGTGTTTTTGGTAATGATGAGGACAGCTTGCTGTCATACACCATCTTTCCAGTGTCGCATGGGTTAAAAAAACAAAAACATGCAGCGATCTAGAACTAACGAAAACCTGAGCTGTACACAATATAGCATGGTGCTGTAAGGAGTCATTTGGAGAGCTTCAATTCAGTGTGTCTTGTAAATAGCCAGTAACATGCTGAAAACAATTGCTTTGTATACTTTTAAGCGAACAAACCCAGTGCTGCCTGTGTTAGTTGGTAGTTTAGACTATGCCTGATGTCCAGTACTACAGGAGATATGTGAGCGGGATGGGACTGGATGGAGGAGTGAACCTGTAGAGACCTGGGTCTGTTTAACTGCGCCACTCGGCACTCTGCCATATACATTCACCACGATGGTGAAAAAGTCACTTATGTACACATGATTAGAAATACTACCATATATACTGCTGCTTCCCAGTCATGTAGTTGTTCCTCTTGATGTCAATTAAAGGATTTATTGAAGAAAAGGTAAATTTATGCTGATTCAAACTCCTAGATATGTTTTTAGATATGCCAATTATGTGCCATGTCATTTTCCTTTAGGAAGCAACCTGTTAGATCAACAATTTTTTTTCTACATTTTTTCCTTTTTTTCTGTCTTTTATCTTTTTAAATTTAATTTCATTCCTGGAAGAGTATTAAAACTGATGTTGCCCCTTGTGTCATATCATATTTAGTTTATTTCATGATGGAAAGGTTGACATTTTTAAACACTTTGTTGATGTCGAAGGTGACACTTGGATGAGGTGTGCATTTATTTTCTTCCATTCTGTACTATTCAAATTCATGTTGGATTCATATGTTCTATTTGACAGACCTCTTTCTTTTCTCACAAACTATTGTGTTTACAGGTAATTAGAATACCGTTGTTGGCACTAATGTTTTAATTACTATTTTCAGTTTAAACTTGAGTAAACTCAAGCTTCCAGTGAACCATTCGTTTTAATTCTTGATGTGTGAACCAGAAGGGGGCAGTATTTTATAAGTGCAGGTAATTTCAAGCAACTGGCTGATTCACCAATTTACCTCTGGAAGAGCTGTCTGGTGTTTTGAAAATGACTTACATTCTCAGTTTCCCCAGATTCAGAAAGAGCCAGAGACTGCAGATAGATGAAGACTATTATCTGCTTGTTTCAAAAACAGCTACAACAAAAGGTTTAAATCTGGCAGAGGGTGTTTGAATCAGTATTAGAGTATTCAATTTAAAAGCACAAAAATTATATATGTCTTTGTGTGTGCTGTGTAACTCTTCCTTTGCCAAATGTGATCAGATGACTGAGTTTGAAATAAAATTAAAAATATAGACATAGTCCTGGAAGTGTGACTGCAATGAAAACATAAAAACTTCTGGCAATTGAAAGATTGCATTCAGGAAAAAAATATGCTTATAATATTCTGTTTACTGTGATAGAGAGAAAAGAAGTATATTAAAATCCATAATGTTGACGGTCAAACAAAGAAAGCATTATGTATGTCAGTTTGTCTGTTTGATTCCTTGTTAACACTGTAGTTGACACTTGTTCACAGTGTTATCTTGGTTGTATATAGAGAAGTATATAATGATGTATAATGATCAATGGCAAAGATGCAATATTGACAACTCACTGCAGTCAAGAACATGTTGGGTTTGAACTTTGACCTCAATACTACCTCAAGTCAATATCTTGACCGCAAAATATATATGTAGAAGGAATGAGCCAGATGGAGAACTGCTTTCGTAACAGTAGAGGAGTGAACAAGTTGGAGAGCTAGAGATGCACCTTGGGGACAAACCAGTAAGACAGCCTGGCCTTCCAGCTAACCTCTGTAATCATGTTGTGCAGAGCTACCACTGGTCTGACATCCCAGGGCTGTACCATGAGGGCACTACTGGTGTGCAGAAAAGAGAGAGATACGCTATAAAGCTTTAAAGCACGGGGGGGGGGGGGGGGGGGNGGGGGGGGGGGGGGGGGGGGGGGGGGGGGGGGGGGGGGGGGGGGGGGGGGGGGGGGGGGGGGGGGGGGGGGGGGGGGGGGGGGGTCATGACACCAGTAGGGGTCGCCAGAGTTTCCATTGGGAATTTGATTTGAACGGTGTAGAAAGTATGTATCAGTGATTTAATTAGTAATCTAGCTGCAGGTTTGGTTTAACACAGACTATTGTTCTGCAAGTTTTCATGGGAGCAGACCACCCTTTGCTGAAAAGAATTTTAAAGTGTTGTCATGTAAAGAATGGTATGTATAACATGTAAAATGAGTTAACTGGGGAAAAAGGTGTTATGACAACCATTTCCTTAAAGGATGGCCTCTTCAATTTTTATTGATTACTATCCATTTTTGCATCTTTTCTGTTGTGGAAAATAATAACCACTGTCCATAAGATTTTACACACCTGATTGCTCACAGGATGGACATGGTGAGAGAATTATGGGACTGTTCGTGGAGCTGACACTCACTGACCTTGGCAGTGAAAAGATGACCGCTATACATAACCTATATTTTTTCATGCCTCCTCTCTGGCTACTTTGCATCACTTCTCCTCAGTGGTGTCCATGGCAACGGGACCACGTTAGCTTCAGGTGACTGAGTCTTGGCCAGAGTCTACTAGGTGAGCTGCAGGAGACACGGAAGAAGGCTGGAGGTGCTCTCAGTGCCACCTGAGTCAAAGCCATCTGTGAGGTCCAATGTCTCAAACACCTTGATCTCTCTGGTGTTGCAAAGGCTCAGCATCATTAGCAACAGCAAAGAGGTGTGTTTTCAACAAGCAGCAGAAACAATACACTGGTGGATTAGATGTCAAGTACTGTACTGGATCACAGGAGATGTCATGGGACCACAGAAAGTATTCATAGAGTCTTTTGAGAGTGAGTGTGCTTTTGCTGTGCAGTTCTCCAAAGTGAGCCTGTGAATGGATTAAAATAGACACAGAAGAAAACAACATAATGTTGGGAGAACCTCATTACATGTACAGGTGTTGGGTCTAAAAGCACCTGTTTGATGGTTACAAGAAGAAATGCATTTGACAGGACTAGAGGTGAGCCCAGCAAAGACAAAGGGAGCAAAGCCCAATTAAAGACGCCCACCAGGACAAAGATGGCTCTATTGTCACCTCGGCTGCTGTGCCACCTTCAAGGGATGTTACATGCTTCACATGATAGCAACTGTTCTGGTAACTAAGGATGGAAATGGAGGTGGAACAACAGGAAGACCATGATTATGATGACATCATGTGTCAGAAAGGAGTGAAGGCATTATGAATTTGACATGCTTTTGCTCAGCTTCAGAACTTACCTCCCTGCATGGTCTTTCGAGAGAGTAAACTGCGGACGTTACTCTGCTTCAGGAAAATCCTAGCCATTTGTTCCAGTTGCCTGTGGCCCTAAATATGAATGTCCTGCCTTCATGTCCTGCGTTCTGTAGATGAAGGGCCTTAATGAGAATTTATAGGCCCCCTGCCAGAGCCCAAAGTCTCAGGGGAGCTGTGCTATTTGTTTACAGCTCTGAACACATCAGCAGTGGCCCATGAGAGGGAGAGCGGCTGTGAGCAGAACGTGTCCATGTGGCCAACAACATAGCCAAGCAGATGCTTCCCAGATGGTGGGTGGGAGCAGAAACTCATTGGGTGGTGTGAGCGAGTGGGTTGCTGTCCGGCATGTCCCCTCTGCTGGTGAATGTATATCATTTCAGCGTTGCACCACCATGCATATACTGCATTGTCATTGTTAGCAGGCCCCAGCTTTGGCCATCTTCATGTGGACCCCTTTGTTGTTCCACCAGCAGTTTTTATTTACCTTCTGACAAATGTCTTTTTTTTACTGAAATCACTGCACTTAGGAACTTAGGAAACACAATCTGGCCAGAAAGTTTAGTGGACAATGGTATGGCTACTCCAGTTGTGTTTAGCAACTTGGCTCCATTTTGATTCTCTTTATCATGTACCCTGGATTATGAATGGTCAAGCTACAAATTTTTGAATATCAGATATTTTCAGGTTTTTCCATTGGATATTTCTAAGATTTCTGTTGGTATCAAAATGAATGTAACCTGTATTTATGCAGCCAGAATAAAGAGAATGGGGGAGTGGGGCTGCCACAGTTCAGGTTGCTTCCACAGTGTTTACAGCTTGTGTCTGTTGTTTCCTAATGTTTTTATTTAAGTATCTGAAGTTTTTACAGAACATAACCTGCAAATAAATCAAGGTATGTTTGCATTATTAGGCTTGAACTGATTCTGACTTGGTGTTGAAAAGAAATAATGGAGTTTGAAACTGAATTTACTGAGTTATGAACAGAATACCATTCTCAATTGCATTTGCAAGTTCAGAACCAGTACAGTTGGTATGTACACTTTATATTTTTTTAAGCATAACTCAAGTTCCTCTGTTCAAGGATGGTGCTAGGTTTTATCTACTTGTGGATCTGCTGCACAACCCAATACTATAGTTTTTATAACTGTTTGCAGTACTTTCCACAGGTGCTATATTCTGCTGTTCTATGTACCTGGGAGGCTCTTCACTTTCACTCTGTAAGAGTTTAAGTTATCTTTCAGAGTGAATTGGTAAAGGTTCAACCAAACTTTGCAATCACGTCGAACATGAGTCCAATAAGAGCTCATCTACTCGGCATGCAGAGTGTTAGTCATCCGTCACAATAGGAGAAAAGATTTATCACACTAATGTGCCTACAACATGCCATGCATTACTGCAGATATGTGTGAATAATGACAGCAATTAACATGGGAGGGCTTGCTGCTTGGCAACAGTGGGAACCCTGCAATCTGTGACGGACAGAAAGGCTCGTTGAAAGTAAAGTTTGTTTTCATAGTGCGCTCAGCCAGAGGAGTGTAAAGGTTCTCAGCCAAACCCTCTCCCAGATCACCTCCAAAAAAAAAAAAAAAAAACAGGACCACACGTTTGCTCTCTTTTCTATGGCCACATCATTTCTGCTATTTTATGGAAAAAAATTGCTTAATGTTTTAAACAATGTTTTTATTATTATTTTAACAAATGCCAAACGTATTTCAAGCAAATTCATCACAGTGACACATTTTTAACAGTTATGCTTAAATAAATCATGTCAAGGATTGTCTGGCTTTTGAGAAACATCAAAAATCTTTCATTTCTAAGGTCCTGAACTCACAGTAAAGCAACAACTGAGTGAGTCACCTGAATGCAGGAAAAACTTGAATAAGCATTGCATAGACAAAATAATAAACAGTTCACTGATAAAGTAGAATATATATGTAAACTGTGCAATTAAAAAACTAGATGTATTTCATTTCAGTTTATTTGCAGATGTAATTATAACATTTTCAAAAGATGCTCAAGTGTGTGTATTTTCAGTAAGAGTGGGTATTAGAGGTCAAAATGATTCATGATCATTCGTGACAAGGATTTGTGGTCCAAAACAGTAACTCCCTTATGGAGAGGCAGATAAAGACAGTTTGCAGCTTCAGGACCTGCAGCTGAAATGGCCTTGAAAGAGTCCCAACAGTGCTTGTCCTCCGTTAGCTTTCAGCTACTGCTAAAGTGCCTGGACACAACCGCAGCATCAATCAAATCTGACAAGTATGAATCTCCTTTTCTCAAGTACAGCAAAAGGTCAGACACAGTACCAAAGATCTTTAAAACTGAATTAAGGCTGATCTTTTTATGATTTAAAAACAATCAATAGTGAATAAAGAACAAAAAAAAAACACAAAGGATCAAAAATGCACATGCATCAGTGGGTCAAATAAGTACATTCTTACAATGATGATGATGACCAAAAACATTTTGGCCTCAGTGCTCATATGAAAAGAAAACTGAGGTGTGTTGGCTGATTGGGAAACCAGCATGAGGGCCTCAGTTGTGAAAACATGGACCACAAGGAGGTCAACATCTTCACACCTCTCAGCTCTATTCTGTTGGCCCTCCAATTCATTCATCTTTATAGGAGGGTTCAAGAATACAAACATGATATATGTAAACATAAAAAAGAGCTTATTATAATTGTCCATTTTGGCTACTGAACACAGAGGTCTGTTGTTCCAAAGGAACTGGTGAAGCCTGCTGAAATGTCACCTCAGCCCACACATGATGCACTTCTGCTGAACCTTGATGCATCTGGGCTGGTTTAATGTTTATGCCGGCCCAAGCTGGTGAATGGACTGACTCCAGAGGAAAAGATCAGTGAGGTTCACACAGCATAAAGCTGTCCACAACACATGCAATTTGAAAACATAATAAAAGCAAAGAGGAATTCAACAATATGGACCACCAACAAGATATTGTTCATTTCACTGGGGCTCATGTAAATACACGTGTGAAGTCAGTCCACTAAAGGTCCACAAAACATTACCAGCAACAATATTAAAAAGGATTCCTTTCAATCATAATCCAATGTACAGACAATCCCCTGAAACACTCACTAGGGTGTGTGGCTGCAGGACTCCAGTCAAGATCTCCAGAGAAGACAGAAAAGACAGAAAGAAAACATAAAATCCAATCTTTATGATTAACAAACTAAATGTGCTGTATGTAAGCCTTATTTACATAGCACTGTAGCAAACGAAACAAAAGCCGATTCATATGCTGGTAACTAAATATAATTCTAAAGTATGAATAGCATTATGCTCTGCTGTCAAATATGGAATAATTATTGTCCAGTTGGTCAATTAAAGTCGTCTGCAGCTCAGTTTTAAATGGATAATAATATATCAAACCACTATTAACTGAAAGTCAGAACTCATGACAGTCAGCACTATTCTAAGATTAAGACTGAAATGTTTACATTTGTTCTATTTTCATGTATCAATATCACATCACATTACATGTGCCTTACTAGAAGATCTCTGACATTTTAGAAATCTCCTTGAAATCTGGTACATAATGCATAAATACTATATTACTGTGTTTGATTTTCCATGTAAAGCTTCCATAAACAAACCAATTACACTTTAGATTTGCTGAACTTGATAGGGGGGGATGTGGGATACTTACTGTGATAGCTTGCAGTTGGTGGCGGTAGCAAAGCGGCCCGTGTAGTGAATATTACATCGCACTACATTGTTGGTGAAGTCCGACTCCAGCACTTTGTACTTTGGGTTCACGTGAAGCTGAGACATGATAGTGGGAATCAGCTGTTACCCTCACACACACAGGCAGCACTGAGCCACCTGGTACCATTATATCATGCTTTCCATTTACCTGGCAACCCTCTTATTTAAAGTGATTAACATAAAAAATTTCATACAGCAAAGCAAGTAAACGAAGCAGTTTCAGGTTAGGATACCTTACTTAAAGTTACAACATCATGAAGAACCCTGTAACTGTAATAAGTGTTCTGGTCATTGAACCACCATCCATTGCACCATGGACCATCACATCATCAAATCTTGCATTTATGATTAGTATGAAAAGTGTAAACAAGTGAAAGGAAAAATGGTTTTCTGTGGTCACCTTCAGGATATAGTTTCCTGGCTGAATGTCTGTGATGTCAATCCACTGGCAGTCAATGTCAGCATTGTAGGTGTCATAGCAACCTGGACTCAGGCCCTGAGAAGACAGAACAAGCACACAACTCACCCAGGCCCCTGAACGTTTTAATCACACACAATACAAATATCTTTTTTCCACTAACAAATAATATAGACACGGAGAGGTTCATGCATTAAGGGTTGTTTGTGCCAGAGCTAGAACACACTAAAAAAATTACAATGAGCCCTTTCCCTGTAGTGCAGGATGAGGTGCTGGGTGTGGCACTGGGCGGGGCTAATCTACCTGAGTGTGTGCTGTGCAGGCGTAGCGCTTCAGGTGGCCAAAATCACAGGTGGTGTCTTCCAAGCAGAAACTGGCCTTGTGGCCTTCTGCCACCTTGCGACCAGTGCTGACTTCCAGCAGGTCATAATGGCTAAACTCATCCATGCTATGGTAGTGTCTGTAAGGAAGTGAGACAGAGGGTATGGACTCAAAGTGAAGGAGTGCAAGGAAAAGCCATTTGCTTAGGTAAGGTCTTGAAAAAACGTTTTGGTTGCTACTTTCCCCAAATACCGTTGGACAGCCTGGTTTATGAAACTGTTCTGACTTCAGGCATGACTTTATTGGATTTACCTACATACTAGAGTAGATTAATCCCTATTTCATTAAATTAAATTATTTAAGATGATCTCATTTAGAATCTGATGTTTCGTAGTTGTCAAATGAAATGGGAACATTAAAATTAGACCAAAGAAATTTAATCAAACTAACACAGCTTTCTGTACTGACTTTGTAAGTGATTCAGATTCTGGCAGTTTACTGAATCTTTCACAACAACTTACATGTTCCATAATATGATACAGTTTGGCTGGACAGACTAAGCCTAGCATCCATTGCAATATGCTTTTCTACTACTCAGAAAATACAAAAGAAACTTTAATCTGTTATAAAAAGCTTCTGGGTACAATGTGGGGTGGAGTAAAAGCAGAAGTATTTGACACAGCCTTCACATTTCTGCATCAGACTGCCGCCCAGGCTACAGAAATCCTGGAAAGCCCCTGAGTAAACAGCAACCATGAGCTCTACTTCATTAGGTTAGAGGTCACTGTGGACTTAGAAAGCCAAACCTTTATAGGAACTCACATAAGTGCTCAGGAACTGCACTGAAAAGCCCACAAACCCACAGCCAAATCTGCATGCTTCTCAACACTTCTTAACATTTGACTGGCGTGAAAAGAGAGTGCCGGCCATACAACCATGGCAACTGCATCATGACATCACCCCACTTATCTGTAAATGAGGGATGGACAGGAGTTACAGGACATGTTGGCTCAGAGGCCTTCAAAGACTCCAGAATGGAAAAAAGTGTAATTGAAGATGTAGCAGGACATGAGTAAGTATGAGCAACACACAAAAGCAACCAGAACATAGAGAACATAGATCAGCTATAAATATGACATGGCCTACACTTAAAAACCAGTATACAGTAGCACACCAGGAAATTTGTATGGTCACACTTTTTATAACAAAACCCTAAACAAATAAATACTGTAATAGTGATTTTCACAGGTATTCTGGGCAGTCACTGGAACTTCATCCCTTAATGGTTTGGTTTTCTCCCTCTCTTTGTGGTTTAGAATTTTTTTTTATTTTTCTCACCTCAGCTGCCAGCTGGCTTACTCTATAGTTACAAAAACGGTCACTTTCTGTCACTCCCTGGAACATAGTTTTGCCCTCAGTGTCACTGTGTGAGAAGATAGCTCTACAAAAACAAATTGAATTGACGTGACTTTATTATAAATAGATGCAAAAGACAGAAGAGGCCACCCTTACTGTGGGGCTCACATGCAGAAATGCCCTCAGTCCATACTCAAGCCTGTACTCACTGGTGGCAACTATGCCACTCCCAGGTGTGTCGGGGCCGGTTGGGCATGAAGTCTGCTGTGCCCTGGTTCTTCACCCGCTGAGGGAAGCGCAGCAGGACCCGGATGTCATAGTCACTGACATCTGAGCCGTAGGCAGAGCTGTGAGGACAGAAGGCACGATGTCATAAGGAATGCTCTTCAAGGACGACACTGTGAGCCTTGTGTCTGTGAAGTCTTACCTTTAAAGAGAATTGGGATTTACTTCATATTTTAATACATTTTAAATATTTGTGTTGGGAAATTTTAAGCAATGAAAAAATTTCAGATAAAGAACTACAGACTGCTTGTGAAATTCAACATTAAATTTAAATTGCAAATTAAATGCAGCCATACTTCTGTCAAAATACAACGATAGGTTCTGCTATCTGTCCAGGTGAACAAGGAGGTATAGATTACGGGGAAGAGAACATAAGATGTCTCACATTATAAATAATAATTATAAATGTAGCAGTTTGGAAATCTTTTGTTACATGCACTAATAAACACAGACAAAGAAGTTGCTGACAACACCTGTACCAATCTAAATGAGAAACTGAATGATCTGTGCTGCTTCCTGGTGGTTAGAATGCAGTATGGCTTGTCCCGTAGACTTTGTCATGCCTGCTGCAGAGAATAGCAAATTACATCAAGCCATCTGTCTGTAATTACTGATATACAGTACAGAGCTAGCAGGATGTGGGGGAAGGGGGAGTATGAGGAACCATTTGCCTGCCATTTTTAAAATGTTTGCTAGAGCCAGCAGTGCAGCTGCCTGCAATTTCTGAAATCCTCCTATGTGAAGAAGGAGAAGTAGTATGGAGAAACACAGAGGGAGGAAGGTCAACAATACGCCCTGCAACCAGGGACAGAAAAAAGGAGAAAATCACAGATTCTGCTAACCTCCCTGAGACTGAAGTAGCTAACAATTTCACCCAAGGTGACCAGAATGTGATTTTAGTTGCACTCAAGCATTCAGTTTACCTGTCTTTTAGTCCTACCAGTCAGTTCTCTGGAAAATACCTTTTTCCATGGCTAAACCAACTCAGTTTGATGTAAGATCCAATTTATTAGATTATTCATACTGCAAACCTTTTCTAGTATGGTGTGAAATGTAATGTGAAATTAACTGCATGGTACAAAACAGTGGCAGACTCAGACTAAGAAAAAAAAACACAATAGGACACTGGAGTATGAGTGCAGAGGTTAAAATATAGTAAATGTAGTAAAATGTGAAATTGTGTTGTGATGGAAAGGCAGTCTGTTTGATCTAGGCAAACACAAGAAGCAGCTGTGCTGATAGAGACAGAAACAAGTATGGATTAGAACTAGGATCTCTACTGTGAGGAGAACAGTTATAGTGGCAGAACATCCTACAGAGCCTCACTGAGAAGAAAGGAACCCCCTGGGGCACATGACCACTCACCTGGCCAGGCAGTTTTCCTCTGCAGCACAGCGGAGAGAGTACATGTGGGCTTTTTGGATGTATGTAGAGGCCTGCACATAGTTCGGGTCTGGGACCAGGTCTGCCAAGCCTAGAATTTCACACCAGAGTTAGCATCAAGGTAGTGTATAGATGCTAACCATCTGCACAGTCTATGACATCCAGTGACCACAGCTTAACTGGAAAAGCAGGTTTACAAAAAAAACAGCTGGATGGATAGATGGATTGATGGATGCTTGAATAGATGGTTGCTTGAATAGATGGATGGTTGGTTGGAAACCAGTGACCACTGACTGCTGTATTGTATCAACACCTGGCTGCTGCAATGAAATCACTGCTGACAAAATGCTGTGATGGACTACTGCCAAAAAAGCTTCAAAGGTTTGGGAAAATTTGAACAAAAATGCGCTTTCAGTCAATTTAATTTGTTTCCCTCCTTGTCATAATGGAGGTATTTCTTCAGAATAACAAGCGTACGTCATTAGCAGCTGAAATTTGGTGCTGAAATGACTCCAGTAACAGAGCTCAGCTGTTAGGCTCAGTAGGGGGGATTTGGTGTAATCATCGCTCAGTAATTACACCAGGTCCCAGATTACCATCATCAGGCCATGTAGCCATAGGATCCTGAGAGGAACATTGTCACCCCAGGGTGCTGGCATGTGCACCAGCGACATGGTGGCTCAGCAGGTAATGCTGGTGCATTACAGCACCGGAGCTATGCGTTAGGGAGTGTATTTGGATCTGGCTCAGCCTGTGTGCAGTTTGCATGTGTTTTCCCTGAATCTGTATGGGATTCCTCCAGGTGTTCCAGATTCTTTACACAGCTCAGAGACATGTATTTTGGATGAATTGATCACTTTAAATTGCCCATAGTTTGTGTGCTTGAGTGAGTGTGTATGTGTGACGTTGCTCTGCCATATGCAGTACAGTCAATAAGTTATAACCTTAGCTGCTGTGTGACATTGCTGTAGTTACAGTAGAACCGTTATACCATTATATAGTAACATGCAACCTCAGCAGAGTCGCATGATGGCAAATCCTAGAATTTGATGACTGTACCATATAGACAAATGTTGCACTGAAGAGAGTTTAGTGTGATATGTCTAGCAATCTTAGTGACCCTGAAAAGGTGTTAATTGTTGTTTGTTACACTGGAGAATAGAGTGTGCAAAACTAATGAAATGAATAAATAAATGAGATATAAATATATATCAGAAGGGAGATGATGGGTGGATAAGTACATAACACAAAAATATTTATTATTGATATCTGTAATTAGGGCACATTTCTTATGGGTTTAAGCTACCTTAAACCCACAAGAAATATACAGAAAGGAATCTGAATCTGAATTAAAAATATGCAGTATATATAGGAAAGTGACTAAGGGTTTTACTTATATACGAGAATCTGACATTCATAAGTTTCATATATGAAATAAATTCGTAATTTAAACACAGTTCTCCAACTAGAATTCATCTTGTCCAGATGTTTTGGGGTGTACCAGGTAAGACATTTTACATTTTTATGTGTCTATTGCTCCAACAGCTAGCAGGCTGTAACATATTTTAACACTAGCTTGTAAAATAATATTTTAATGCTGTTTCTGAACTGAGCATTAGACTGCAGTGTGGAATTAACGTAATGCACAATGAATATATTTTAATCAGTATCTACCTAGTTAGAAATGAGGTCTAATCTCGTTCGCTCAGAGGAAATGAACAGCTTGATGTGTTTAATGAGAGACACATCAGTCTAATAGCTGTAGCAATAATTTCATTGCTGTAGCATCGCCATGTGTAATTTTAAAAATTGCAACCTGTAAGGTGTGTTAAAAGCTGTGAATATGGAAAATGTAAATTTTTATCTAACTGTTTCAATTTAATATATATATATATTAATATATATATATAATAATATAAAGAACCTGAAATTTCTTTACTGTGGTCAAGAACCAACTAATTTGATTTAAGGAACACTTAAGTGACAGAAATGAATCTCTGTTTTAATGGTTTAAGCCTTAAAAATGTTTTCAGAGATGCAAATATTGCACTCAAACAAATAAAGATTCATTCAAGTTGTCCCCAATGTTCATATTTGTCCTCTTTTTTAGCCCATTGTTGGAATGTCTGTCTTTGTGGGCATTTCAACTAGGGTGCCAAAAAGCCTTGCAGGGGGAGACCGGAAATGATATGTTGTTAAAGTAATATGAAAAAAAAAACGTAAATTCTTTTCTCAGTCAGGTATGAAGAAGGTAAACACTGTTACAATAATACCTAGTGCTTTGTATACATTATTGAGAAATGGAGCACTTAATGAAAAAGCTCTATAAGAAATCATTAACATAGTATATTGCATATAGATTGACAACTGTGCATGCACAGCATAATGCAAAATATACTACTTATACCTTATACTTATAGTGAATAATCACAGAAAATTGTATATTTTGTGGATAACAAATATAAAAAAGCGAAAAAGTTTAGAATTTTTTGAAAATGTTTAAAATTGTGGTAAATTTTTAATCGTGTGACAGGGTATAGTCTTCTAGTCTACCACTCAATGATTCTGGGATAGGTTAAAGATGGATGATGGATAGACAGAGGGGAAATTTATGTCATAAATTACTAAAAATGGGTAAAATAACAGAATGTTATTGTGAAACAGTGCTATAGGAGGTAGTGTTCATTGAGGTAGTAGTACATCCACCAATGTAAAAGTCAAAAACAAAGCTCCCTATCCAACATTTCCTACCCCATCTTTCAAAAATTGGTTTTGACTCTGCTTTTGTTTATTTTGTATTTTAATTTACAGTCTTCTGTCACATCCTGCGGCACAACACAATGTTATACCCCAACAGGGAAAACAAACTGCGTAAAATGAGGAGAGGTAATGATGACAGTGGTCTGGTTCAGATACTTCAGCATCTATAAAATCCTGCACAATCTGGGAAATACAAAGGAAGGTTCTGTGTAAGAAGTCTTGGGGAAACAGGCACCCTGTGCTGGAAACAGCATGGCACAAATGGCCATGGCAATATGGGAAAAGTTAACCATTGCATCACCTCTTTACGGTTTGATTCCTCCTGATGTAAACAAGAGCTGTTTTTTTTCATCATGGAAATGTGAAAATCTGATAATAAGGGCCACACTTACCAAGAAACTGCCTGTTGAACAACACTGACCACTGAACCATTTGAAAAAAACATAGCAAATGTGTTTTCCATTATAAAACAAGTCTGTTCTTTTGGCTGGATTTTCAAATGTATTGCTCAGAATTTTTTTTTTCATCTCTGCCTTCCCCCAGCCCTGCATTTAAACAGCATTTTTTTCAGTTTCCTGAGGTACTGCACCTCACATTGCACAGAACTTTCCACTACCACACTCTCTATGAATGCTCTCCCTTCCTCCCCACCCCAAGCCATGTTCTTATATTAAAAACATTTATAGTGAAGTATGCCAAAATGTAAAGGTTCCCAAAAATGTCATAGTGTCTCAAAGACTTGTTGAGATGTGAGTTTCATTCAGACCATAGTGTACTGCACCTTTTGACCTCTGCATGACTGTTGCATGAATGCTGAGACCTGAACTTAAGCCCCTCCGGCTGTTCACACATGGCCTCCTCTAGCAGGGTCAGGAAAAGGACAAGTTGATTTGAGTACTATTTAGTGCTTGCATGTTGAAACTGGGGGCCTGAACACTATTTAGTCTCACTATGATTTGTGAATTTCACAGCTATATGAGGTATAAACTACAACAGAACATAAGAAAAAAAATGAGACAAAAATAAGTGTAAACTTTGCAGGCATCAGCGTTCAGGTTTCATTATGTATTTTCTGTAAACAAATCCAAATCTGACCTGTATTTTTTTCATGGCCTTGACATGGAGCTCAGATTTGCTGTGCATAAAGTCAGTACCCCAAGAGCTGTGCTGTGAGTTGGGTGTGTCACTTAGGCCTGGTTATGGCCCAAATGCCTGATACTGTGATGGAAACAAAAGCTTGCTAGCTGCCCAGTTTCGTGAGAACAATCACAGGCCAACTAATGATAAACAGCTTTATTCGCTGGTTCAGTGAAAGGCTTGAATGACTAACAGACAGTCTGAAAAAAACATGAAATACAACCAATGAAATCTCAAAGAGGGTATACCAGAAAGTCATGCCAAAAAAATGCAGTGTGTTTTGTGTTCTGAATCGTATGGCCAGCAATATGGAGGAAAGAACACAATCATGCTGTGTGAGAATATGAATGTGTGGACATAGTTACCTCTCTGCTGTGGACGATACCTGCTCACCACACTGGTGCTAGGGTTCTCCGCAGTGTTGGGGGAGATGGGGTTCCTGCCTGGGGGGATGGGCTGGATGAAGGGTGGCTGGGGCTGCACTCTCCCAAATGGAGGGAACTGCTCATACTGGGGACTGTGCAAGGGTGTTCTATCTGCCGCCGAGGCAGCTGGATCAGGGGCTGCAGGCTCTTCGTTGTACAGGCTGTGCGTATATCTGCGATCCAGTCCATCCGAAAAAGGTGGCTCAGCTTGGGTGCCCATGAAGGGCTGGTAGTAGCGATAACCATCCTCACTGTAGTCTGGCAGAGAACGTGGTGGGACTGGTGCTAGACCTCCACCACCGTATGCTCTGTCTGTATAGCTCCCACTACTGTACTGTCTTCCTGTGTTGGTTGAATAGCCAGTCCCCCTCTGGAAAGGTGGCTCAAACCCCTGGCCTGGGGTTTCCTCAATGCTGGGGTCAAAGGCCACAGGATAAGGGGACTGCTGTGGAAAGGGGTACTGTGGGTAGGAAGGTCCATTGAATGGATGCTGAGGCAAAGAAGATGATGATGCAGAGAAGGAAGATGATGATGAAGTTGATAGAGAACCTGTGGAGACTCTGAAACGGGCACCAGAAGATGGCTGTAAGCGGCTGCCAGCATCACTCATTCCTGCTGTCCCCTGTCGCCAGTTGTCTGGAACTTGCCCAAATCCAAAGGGGTGCCGGGCCTGACCTCGCACTGTCTCGGTCCTACCCCTTGGGGGAGCTTGCCGACGCACATTGCCTCCCTGGGGCCGGCGAGATGAGCTGGGTGGCCGATCAGCCAGCAGCACGCGGTGACCATTTTCCTGCTCTGGGCCCCCAGCAGGAACATACTCAGCACCACTGCTGAGCAGGCTGTACAGCCTTCCATTGTTCTCCCACTGGATCATCTGTCTCCAGGGCTGTCCCGCATTGTCAGTCTCCTGGGCCTCCACCTGGCCAGCCAACAGCATCCATACCAAAACCATCCAAGAAAGCATGGCTATGCAAAGTAAAGTCTCAGCCAGCAATGAGTAACAAATCACAGAATTGATGAAGAGGGTAATAAAAGTATAGGCAACAGTGGAGAAAACCTGTTGAGTATAAAATCCCTTTGAGTGGCAAGGGGCACCTGATTAGCAGGGCCAGGGATGAGGATCTTCCAGCTGGTTCTTTCCATGCACAGCCCTGTGCCTAAGAGGTGGGGAGGGTTGTTCCTAACCCTCAGAGGTAACAGTCACTCCTAGTCCATGTCCTTCTGGAAAGCCAAGCTTTGCTGTGTGATTTCTGCCTGTAATAATTCTTCCAGCCTTTCTGGGTCCAGAGCATCACTCTCTGACTTCTGTTTGCAGCTGACCGCTCAGCTAAGCTGTGGGCTCAAGTGCTGCACCAGCAGCTTACACAGGCAGCAAACAGTATCAAAGTTTTTCTTTCTTTCTTCTCCTCCCAGAGAGCTCCCACATGGCCCTAGTGCTAGTGTAGTTTCCTGAACTGCAATAGCTGTGCCTCTGTGGATGTTCCAGTGTCAACATCACCATCTGTAAAGGAATTCCAACCCTCACTGCTCTGTCTTTCAAAGTGTCTCTCCTATCTTGAACAAGCAATGATCCAGGAAGCAGCCATGCAGTAATGGACTCTGTTGGCCATGTAGGTGTCACACAACCATCTGGAGTACAGGCTTTTATTTCTTGTATTTGAAAGGTCATACGATCTCAAATAAATTTAATGGTGTTCAGTGATGAATGTAAAGAAGAACCATCAAAAATTATTAAACATGGAAATAAAATAGGCCAAAATCAGCTGTAACATTTACTATGACATTGAGAGACCATGCAACATTCAGTAAGGAATAAGATCAGAGTGGCTGACAATATGACTTCCTGTGATGGAATGAGGAACTTTTTTAATCACACTGGACAAGCAAGGATGTTCCTGCAGCCCGACAGTCAATAATGGTGTATGCTGCTATAACCAGTTTGACTATAGAATGTATGGTTACAGAACTAGCTCAAGTATTAAGTTGCCTCCGCTGCTGACCTCCGTCCCCCAGACCCCTTCTCATTTTGCAATCTAGTAATCATTAAGTGTGAAAATGACTCTTCCCACGACTACTCTCTATTCCCACCCCCTCCCTCGCCATTCTTGGCACTGTCCAATGATTTTTGGGTCATGTGAAGTATTGTAAGAGTCTGTTTAAACAAAGATCTGGTCTCTGGACCCCAAGTGTTTACAATAACATTATAAAAACAAGTTTTAAAAAAATAAAAGAGTAAAAAAAAACAACTCATGGATTTATTAAAAACATATTTCTGTGCTGATCTTTGCCATGAGCAATGAAGGATTTTTTAAAATGGAACCTTCGTTTGAAAATTGGATTTTTTTTCAGATATTACTCAGCCATCTAAATCCTCCTCGGTCCAAACATGTGGAAGAGGGGAAAGTATGACTGCAGTGATAACTTAGATTAAGGTGAGCGCTAATAACAGATCTCTCCTCATTATAAATGTCTCATGAGAGCTTGTGCTGCCAATCCCTGTGCCAGAAGCAGCCAAAATATGCCAGAGACCAAAGATATGACAAAATTCCTGAGCAAAGGACTGTATGTCTAACTGGAACTGAAGAGCTTGAAATTCCTTGCTTGAAACAATAACTACTAAAAGAAAGGGATAAGTCGTGTTAATTGATAAATTTGGATAAAGGCAATCAATTTTTGCTGAACATTCTTCACAAAGCCAACATTTTTTCCCACAGTTATGTTACACAGTAATTGTTCAGTTGGCTAAAGAAATACGGCTCAAAAGCAAAACTGTGCTGTAACAGTACCTGAGAAAAACAAGGAAATATTGACATGACCATACTCCACATGGATGCACTTCACACATTATGTTAATTCAATGGACACACTCATTTGCAGCTTCAATTGTTGTCACAATGCACACAGCCCTTGATCAGTATTCACCTGGGAAGTGTAATTGGTGCCACACAATGCAGGAGAACAACCCCAGGCAGTACAAATCTGCCTGTTTCTCTTCCCCTTAGGATGTGACTGTCAGAATGACTGTGGAACAAAACGTCTGGCTTCCAGCACGTTATGTTATAAAGGAAATATTTTGAAAGGCAGTTTTTTGTCTGCTTGAAATCACATCCAGGTACCCTGTGGCAGAGGTGCTTAGCAAGCTGAGCTGTTGCGGCAAACATGGACCCCAGGGAAAGGAAGCACTCTAGAGGGACTGGGGGAAGGGGGAACATGCAGAGAAACACTGTACAATGGGGAACTTTCACAGTGAAATACCTTCAGAGACCTGGAACATTACAAAATAAAAAATGTCCACTTAAGCACAGGTGCAACACCAATGGCCAAGGCAGGAGCCTATACAGTAGAAAACAAAGCCACACAAACCAGTCCAGCAAGTTGTGCCATATTAAGAATACACATTTGCAATCTAAAGGTTGTTACTTCAAGTTCTTAGAGAGGCCCTGTTATATAACTTATTGCTCCAGCAAAGTATCAAGCTCTGGACATGTAAATTATCACATTTGATAAAGAACATAGTAATAATAATAAGAGTAGCACAATTTTTTTTGCTTAGTATGTGTGAGAAACACTTTTTAAGCGTAGCATCCTTGAGTGTGGAAAGTCAGTGTGGTCCATGTGTTTTAAGAATTCACTCAGTTCTTTGTTGAATTCAGAATCTAAAATGTTGCAGTTCCGTATTACTTCTCTTTAAGAGCAAAATACTATTAAACTCTTAAAAATGTTAGATACATACAGGCAGAATGATAAATTCAGGACCTACTTCAATACAATACATGGTAATGAAATGGGGATGAAACATATTAAAGCATAAAGTTGTGAAAAGAACTGAGGACAAAAATATTTTACTACAACTGAAAGGGACCAACAGGATAATAAGAGAGAATTGCTAACTGCATTATCTGTATCTCTGCATTTTAATCTGTTTTCAGTCTACCTGCTCTTGATATTTTGCCCTTAGCTGTGGAAAGGTCAGCACTGACAAGGAGTAGGCCTTTACTGCTGGGTCTGTCTGAGACTGAAGACCAGTTTCTTTGCTGATGGATTATAATAACAGGTCTCTATCTTACAGTGTGGACCGCTTCCTCTCTCAGTTTCTGTTCTGCTAACCTAGAAAGACTTAGTGAGCTGTCTAGGGGCACAAAACAAAGGTTCTCTGTATTCAGCTTAGCCAGTATGAAGCTTAGCAATGAACAATAGTGTAAAACTGACAAACAATTTGATTTTCAGCACCTGTAATGAGTTCCCTCTGTACAGGAGGTAGAGGACTGGAAATGAAACCAGTTCCACCAACTGTAACGCCCATTTGAACATCAGTTTTAGGCTTTGTGAGATAAAAATCTCACAAATTATTGTAAAGGATATAAAAATGAATGACTTCATTACTTCATTTTTCTATCAGAAACAGTTAGATGACAAGTGAATAAGCTGAAACAAATATGCTAGTTACTGATGAAATATCAGCTCTATCTAATGAAACATCAGTTCCAGCACTTGAGCCTTTTGAAAATCAAACTGCTGTTTAGAGCACTTAATTAACAGATTATTTATTATACAGAAATTAATTTGTTTTTTGTAAATTTTGGAGGCATGTATGACCCTGAGTGACACTGAAATTGTACCCAGTATTCAAAATCTGTATGGAGAATAAAATAGGAAAAAAATATAAAAGGTACTGAGGTATGGTCTGGCCATCCGAAGAAAAGACATCTTTGTACGTCCACTTGCATATGCTTTTGTTGGGGAAAAAAAGTCAATTAATGCTTCAGTGAACATGTCCTCTGGCATTAGCAAAGGCTAGCCAGTGGTGCTTAGTTAATCTTTTTTGCATGGTATGGGGGGACCATTGTTGTATAAAGGGGTGACCGATACATGCTGTTAAAATGCCAGACACTTTCCAGTCTCAGAGGGAGGTGATTACTGCTTTTTTCCTGAGAGTTAACAGTAGGGCCATTGCTGGAATTGAGACAAGGCCTCCTTTATGGAGGCAAATTTCTGGAATTAGTCTGATTTTATGTTGCCTCTTAAAAACGCCACTGCTTTAGCAGTCACCCAACTTCATGGAGACAGGTTTTACTCTTCCTCTCATTCCATAAAAGCAGTTCACAGTGCAATTGTTCATCTGGAAACATTGCAGGGCCAGGTGAGCACAACTCAAACAGCCTGAAGAACATGCTGCACCTGTAAGGAACTGTCTTGTGACATTTTCTTCTGCCACTGACTTTACAAAAGCATCCATTACAACACTAACCTGTGATGATCTCCTACTGACAACTACTAACAGTCTGTTGGACAGGACCTGATGAGCACTGAGAAAAGAGGTATCATAGCTGCTGGTGGTGAAAGACCCAGAATGTTTTGGTTGAACAGGACTTTCATTGTTTGAGATGCTGAAAGAGGGCATTGATCTGTGCAGTGCCAAGAGAAGGTGAAAGAAACCTGAAGGTCTATATAAACCTTTCAGTGCATTCCTCCTGCTTGCAAGGTCTGTTGTGAGGAAAAGGTGGGAACAGAATTTGCACATGTTCCATATGAACATCATGACAAGATCACGTAAACAGCTCACTTCATTCCATAATCTACAGAAATACAAGGAGTTCACCAGATATGAAATCTAAGCATTTTCCAAGAGCACGGACTCTTTGATCAATCCCTTTAAGGTATTGTACTGTTACAAGTTTCCAGATGTTGGACTTTCAAAGCTTTTTGATGGTATAAGGAACAAAGAAATAAAGAAAACTCAATCTCACCTGGCCATACTAGCTGGCTCACCAAGAAACATTGAAACTGTAACAAGTTATTGTCTTGCAGGAGGTGAAGTTAGACTCAAAGGCAGTGCTTTGAACCCTGGGCATGCTGAACATTGTGAGCAGGTTTAGCAGATCAGCTATAGGGCCTCGTGCTGCCTGCCAGCTGTCCAGGAGAATGCATTTTCTTCCAGAAAGAAATAGTCCTTTGATTTTTGTCCATGTGTATTTTAATGAAAACAGGAAGTCTTTCATAAGGAGCCAGTAATGAATGCCGACTTTGTTGAAGGCATCTGAAAAAGTTACATACAACACAGGTCTCTTGGACAGAACGTGAGCTCCAAGCTACAACAGGCACTACACAAGGAGACTGCAGTGACATCCCAGGACCTCTTATGCACTAAGTGAGAAAAGTTTCTCAAGGTTTTTCCTTCCTTTTGATTCTTTTGTTGTTTGGTAACCAATGTAATTTAAGTCTATACTGCTAACAAATATGTCATATCAAGCAAAGTATATACACTGCTGACAGAATTTTGAGGTATGGTAAGTTCTCCATTATAAAAGGATTATTATCCTTTAACAGAGTCACTTACTTGTACAAACCTCTATCTTAAAGGAAGCGCCACTACTTGAAATGTATGGATAACCCTGATAAAGTCTGGTAGGTAAGGAAGCACAGCACTCAAAATGGAATAATTCCCAGATTTGGAGTTAGAGGTCTGAGCTTTTCACCTTTGCATTCCTGAGAAGCAATCTTTTTTCTGCTCAAACAACCTCAAAATTTGCCACTTCCCTGTAAGGTATACTAGTGTAACCCAATCCAAGAGGAAACCAGATTGAGAAAACCTTTGTGCAGCTGACACAGGAATGTTGAATCCAAGGGTGGGTGTTCTGAGTCCTTGAGGGTCTTAAGTAACAGGCATCTTGCCAGCAGGGGTGCAAGAGGTTGCCAGTGACTCCTGTTTATGTGTTAGTACAATGTCATACCTACAGAACTCACACAACCAGTCACACAACTCCATGCCTGACACATACTGTAAGTGGTGGGTTTTTCATTTGTCAACATACTGAAAGGGGCAGATTTTGAACAAATGAAAAACCCTGCAAGCAATGAGAAATGATGGTGCAGACATCACTTCAATACTAGTGAGATGAAGATAGCATTCATATAGAAGGTTGTAGAGTTTCACAGCTCAGCTGCCCTCTTCTAAAGACTTATCAGGCCCTACTGGGTTTGGTGTGACCTCTGTTGTGTAACAATACCCAACAACCTGATGTAACTTATGCCACAGGAATCACATTGGGGGTTCAGGGAACCTGTAAAGGTGGCAACAAAGTGCCATTTTAAACAATGGTTGGAGCACAAACTTTGGAGATATACCTACAAAAGAAGAAACATTCAAGAAATAGTTGAAAAAAATCAATGAACTGAGCCTTTCCTACAGAGCTGGGACTGGAAGTCTACTTCTAACTCAGTTTGTCTGTAAATCCAATCATTATGTCACAATCAGTAAAAATGTATTAATGCCTGTTGCGACTGATTCATTACATGCAGTTCACATCATCTTATTTTGATCACCGATGCTCAGGAACATCAGACTCGAGCAGTAAAGCTTATGGAAGGACAATGAATCATGGTGGTTCTACACTTCTCGTTTGAATGCGTTTAACTAAAGGTTGAGTGCAGAAAGTAAGGCTGTGTATCAAGTCAAGAAAAATCAGTTTAGTTCATTGTGCATTGTCCTGCACATGTTCCTTGAGCTCCTTCAAAGCAAATGCAGGCTGTATAACTCAAAGTCCCCAGGGAAGGCACTTGGGCAGATGCCTCATAATCCCCTATGGAGTTCCACCTACTCTCCTGAATTCTGGTCTCAGCTATGCAACCTTAACAGCAAACCATTCTTTGACCTCCCCTGTCTCTGCCTGGAACAGCAAAAATCGACCTGATACTGTTTCTGGTGAATCAGGTGATCTGCACATGAAATTTTGCCAGGAAAGGAATAACAAGGTAGACAAAAAGACCATCCACCAAAAAAGAAACCACACGGGCACTCTCATATGCACACACCCAACATGGCACTTCGGTACACATTGCTATTAAATTCTCCATCTGCCATTTCGGGCCTCAGGGGGCTGACGCTTGCCTGGGTTTGTTGAATGACTGGATGATTTAGGGTTGCCCTTGGTTCAATGTCTGGGAGATAAGAGCACATTGGCCAGTTCTGTTTTCTTTGTCTGTATCTACAGAGCTGTAATCCAAAGGAAATAAGCGTGCCCATTTTCTGATGTCACTCACTCATAGAGTCTGCTGTGGCTATAATTGCCCAATTTTCTTGCATTGGTCTGCCAAAGCACACAGACTCCATATACATACAGACCCTCTATGGTCATTTGTCTATCTCTATAAATTTTTATTTTACAAGCTTTATTGTTTCATGTTGTATACATTGTTTTGAAGGTTTCTTATTTGAATCTACTGTTAAATTGGCAGTGCTAAATAATAAGAACAGTAACAAAATAATCTGTCACTCCACCGCAAGGCTCCTTCCAACCCACTGTGGCCTACGGTATGCAAATGTGAGGCTTTATGGCCTGGTGTTGAATGTGAAGCTGGCTTCTAAATTTTACACTTTGGTGTCAAACTTCCTGAAAATTGCTGAGGAAAAGGGATGCACAGAGATCCTGAGGTACAGGCATGGTTCTGGAGTGAAAACAGAGGATTTAACAATCCTATCACTGACAGGAGAGGGCGCAGCATGCCGTAAGTCCTGTGTTTCCATGACACTCTCATGGGTGGGGATGGCAGCGTCTTATCTGTGCATGATATATGTGGTGTGGCGGATGACGTTTGCTCCCGCAGCAGATTCGCTGTGAATGAGAGCATGAGTCATATGGCTTTTGGGGAAATGAATAAATGCGGAACGTGTCCACCGGGGAGGCACAGTCACTGATGATACAAGGCCAGACTCCACTATTTTTATTACTATCATCACCATTATCATTATTGTTATTTTGTTTCTTAGCTGTTGCTTTCCATTCACTTTCATAGCTGGATATGTATTTTAACTGGAATGATTCAAATGTCTTTTTCAAGGTTGTTATGGTACCACCCCTCCATGGAGCACAACCAGGTACAAATCAATTTCAATGACATGTTCTCTCTTTACAAAGGTCCCACAGGACAACCATGACTATTATTAAAAGCCAATCATTATAATATTAGTTCGACAACCACAGTGTATTACTTTGGCAAATTTAACAGTTTCTATTGATCACCTAGTTCCAAAATTCAAACACCAGGTAGTGTGAGCATCTGGAATTCAGACATCAATGTTCAAATATACCCTTTAATACACATGGGGCTAAAGTTTTCTGAAGCTTCGAAATGCTAAAAAATGAATGTGATTTCTTATTTTTGAGAACATAGAAAAAATAAATGTATGCATTTGTCCATTGTAGCAAACTATAGATGTCTAGAAGGACTTTACATAAAAAAGATAAGAAGAATGGGCCTTACCATCAGTATAATGTTCTTTGTAAGTTCATATGTTAAGCCCCCTGGTTCCCTTCTTTTCGCAGTTTCAAAACTCACAGCCTCCACAAGCAAAACAGTAACGAATCCAAAAGAAATCTGTGTGTTAAGCAGTGCCAAGGGTCAGTTGTCAGGGTCAGCTCTGGCTGATGATCAACAGACAGTCCGGTTTAGGAAAATTATTTTAGGGAGAATGAAGGCGAAATCTCTGGAGGACCCTCATGATGAGGAGAGTGTGTGTGATTGAGGTTGGATCCACTCCAGTTAAAATGACTGGTTCTGATGCTCTATTGCTTTATGACATTTTTGTCATTTTGCACCGTATTAAATTGAAATTCTCTTGCATATTGCACAGAGCATGAAGAAAACAACAATTCTGACTGTTTTTTTAATAACTAGTAACCCAGTACAATATCAGCTTCATTTCCACACTTTCCACAGCAAAAAGTTAATGAGTGAAATTACAAGGAAAAAACTGGCAGGTAACAGTACCAAAGATCAGGTCCTCTTTCTGAGCATAAATACAGTAATACCACAGTTAGTGCTCTACATGTGCCTTTAAGAAATGGAGGCCTTACTGAAACAGTGCTATAAGAGACCGTTAATAGAGTGTATTGCATAAATGGACAGCATAATATAAAATAGCTCAGTTATTCCTGAAAGTAGTAAATAAACACAGAAAACATCCAATTTTATGGACAACAAATAGAAAATTCCAAATTCCAATTTCTTTCAAAATATTTTCTGAAATTAAAAAATATGCATAAAAATTATTATACATTAATCAAAGGGCTAAAATTAAACAGCACTGTCATGAAACAGTGCAATAGGAATTTTATATATGTGACAAAATGGATCAACCTGAGCCAGAGAACTGTAACTAAGGGGTGGGTGTTGTGATGTCAGATGTGCTCTGACTGCAGGCAGGGCATAACGAATGCTGCTAGAATTTATTATTCAGGTGTCAGCTAAAGATCAAGATTCTTAAACTAGTGTATTTTAGGACACACAAGCACCAGTGCAGCCCACCTTTGCACAGCCCACCCTCCATTACATAAAGACATTCTTTGGATCCTCCAAATGACTTGGGAATCAGTTTCAATCCAATTTGATGGAAAAACAAATAAAAGCAGAACAATTTCAAAACACGTATTCAGTAAAAGACAATAAATAGTTTTGTTGGAACTCTTTATTTTTTTTCACTACTTCAATGTGCCCTTCAAGAAAGCACGAGAAGAAGAGGTGAATCAATAAAGGGAAGGACATATTCTTCTTCTTGCACTTGCTTCTTATTGTAGGTCTTTATCCCCCCGATTACAATTCAATCTCAGCTCCTTTCCAGCACAAACTTGCTGGAATGTTCTTCAGCTAAGAGATAAGAGGACTGACCTTTATTTACCAGCAGATTACCAGAATAAGAATGCGGAATACGTCCCTGTCGCCACACAGAAAAAGGCACGGAAAGGCGGCCTCTGGCCCCTGCTGCCGAAATGCCATCCAGACCCTGCAATAAATCATATGCTCCCCCCGATGGGCTTGCTTACGATAGCGAGCTGTATCTCTGTCACTTCCTTATTTATCTGAGTCTGCGGCCTCCTCCTTCACCATGGTACGGGTGCCTGCTTACTGCGACCAGCCAGATGAGCCGTTTTATCCAGGGCGTTTGTGCACCTGAGCTGTGGTAATAGAGCAAGGCTGAGCTGAATCCTCCTCTGACACGTTGGTATTGTAACTAAGAGCTCAGACATGCTAATAAAAACAGAAATGATGGGCTGTGTGCCCTCATTCTGAGGAGGGTAATACGCTTGAGCAAAGCCCATCTTTCCACCAAACTGAGGAATTGGTTAACGATTCGTACTGCGACGAGGATGAATAAAACAAAGGACGGCAGCAATCTGAAAGTTTATGGAACTCAACTGGACACCTGTGAATGATTATTCTAATGAGCAGTGCTTTGGTAAGGAAATGACACGCTTGAAATGACAGCGAGAAGACATGGGGCATGGCAAGAAACAGACTGCAGTCACAATGTTTTAGATTGGCTTAATTCTATTGCATATGCATACTGATGGGGTCCCTTCACATTGCAAAGAGCACTGCTCCACAGGACACTGCTCTGTAAGGACTGAATGGTGGCGAACCGTGCTGAATCATGGCAAGACTGCATCATTGGTGGTATGTGTAACAAAAAGCAGTCAGTGTCAATGAGCACAGATTGCATGCATCACAACATTATAGATACATACCATAAAGTCACTACCTATACTCACCCTTGATGGCTCCCTGTATTCAGGGCTGACTTGTGTCCCCGCTTTTTAATTAAATTATCCCCGACTGAACCGATTTAATGTGCTGCATGACTTCATTTGTATTAAACAGTATTTACAGAGTGCAGCCAGGACAACTGGTTTAAGTTTTGCATACTTAAAAAATGAGTAACGCTGGATTATTTTCCACACTCAAATGCAGAACTGGGAAAAAGCAAAGCTCCTCAGATTTCAGACATGAACTCTTTTGCCTCCAACACGTCGGTATATGCAGCAGGGACACAGATTGGCTGATGGGCTCCACTTGACCAGATGCTGAACTGAAGACATGACTTGGGTCACTGGGAGGTGTCCTTACAGCACCTGGCATAGACCTGCACAGATGGGATAGGGTATCCAAGGGGGGCATACAGGTATCATAGTGGTCAGTGGACATGTGGCCACATGAAGGTACAGTAACTTTGTGATCAGTAAGGTGACATTGCTTTTGTAAACATGCAGCTGCAGGCCTGAGTGATAATAAAAACACATGCTGCTCTGAGTGAGGGCACTGAGCTGTGCTTGTAGATGAATTCAGTGGCACACTCCATCACCCTTTATCACTTGCCCTTTCTGCGCCTGGGTTTTTTCTGAGGCCAGCTGTCCTTTGCCAGTCCTGTCGCAGCTCGGCATGGATCTACACCACAAGGCATAGCAAAACACATGTGATCAGCACAGAAGCTGAACAGCAATGATCTCCCTGACATTTATTTATGTGTCAAGTAGTCAGAAGCATTCCTGTTTATTCTTGAAGTAGGCACACAAATAAGTTGGTATCAGCCTTCCAGTTCCACTTGGGGCTGTGTTCTGACAAGCAAATGTCCTTGACACTGGAGGCCTAGATGGAAGCCAGATGAGGGCCAAACTTTGTGGACTGTAGGTTCTTCCTGTGAGTGTAGATCAGCTGCTAGCATGATGCCATAAGTGTTTTTCTGCTTAGAATACTTAAGGTTTCAATTGGTAACAGCAGCCCATGGAGTAAAGGATCTCTTAGAAGAATTTTAAGCGAGTGGCACCTGGGAAAATATAAACTATAAAAACTGAAACACAAGTTGGCTCACATGCACAGTGACTTAAATGTTGTATTATTACATCCAATATTAGCTAGAAGTAATATCACATATGAGAAATTAAATTTGGATGTCACAGTGGTGACTGGAACCAGATTTGGTTATGCAACATGTTCAGGACCACAGAAATAACTAAGTTTTTTGAGGTCTTTGCAGGTTGTGTGCAGGCACCTTCAAGCTCCACAATACAGCCCTCCATGTTCTGTTCGGCAGGGAGCAACGTGACTAGCCTTTGGTCCTGCACATTTACAAATGGATGGTACACAGAAGGTCACCCTGTGTGAGGTAATGGCCTGGCCAGGCCCATGTACTCAAGTAGACGTGGAGGCCAGGCAGTGAGCATCACAAAATTGAACCCATTTCAGACTTCTAGATGAGTCAAGTGGATATATTTAAACCCTGGCTGTGCTTTCCTTCTGTCTATCAAGTGGATGGCACCTTTGTCACAGTGCATAAATGACTTAAGAAAACATGGTCAGCTGCCATCATGCTCTGTGACTTGGCTCCTGCTCAGTGTCTGCACCAGTCCTACTGGTATGAGGAGGTGGGGCAGGCACTGGGTGAAGAGCAGGGTATGAAGTGTACATGTATAACACCTTCTTCCCACCCTCTACAGGCCAGTCCTCCCACAAGGCCTTAAGGCTGTTATACACCTCTAAGAGCAGGCAGATGTCATATTATCATTCTGGAAGGACATGACTGTATGTGGGAGCTGCCAATTTCCCCAGCCCTGGGGCTCTCCCTCTGGCTTTCATTAATTCTCAGTCAGGGTCCCTGCCTTTCTATCCTGTCCAGTAGATGGCGATGTCGCCATGTCTTGGTGCTTCAGTTGACCTAAGGAGTGCAATCATATATTTTCTTTGCTTGATTAACTTCTAATGATGCACTAATAATGTTGCCAAATGCACAGGGTGCAGAATCTCTAATTATGCCATCATAACTTCCTATCACCTCTCAACAAAATGCAAGCATTGTTTTGCCAAAGATGCAGAGGTCTCGCATTGGGTCAGTACAATTATTTTGTTCCAGAGAAACAAAAATTTTGTGACCTAAGCAGTTAACCTGTTGACAGATGCAATTATCGTACAGTTGTATTGCTTATACAAAACAGCTGCTATACAGTCATCAACTCAGAATGTTATTCAGTGCACATTCAGCATGCACTGCACAAGAAAATAGGAGTCGAGATTAGATGGTCATAGTTGAGAGACTTGAGTGGATGTTGGAGTTCAGCTGGAGCAGAACGAAAGCATCAAGTGGACACGCTGGCTGAGGAGAGAAAAACTAGGAGGCCTGGGGAAAGAAAAATTCATCTTTAAAAAACCCAGGTAGTTTTCCGCAAACCTGAGCTGCACTCCATATGCTACTCGTGTGGGTTTCTGAGCCGGAGGGTCTGAGGATTATGCCACCAGTTAAGGAAGCGCAGCCAGACTGGGAATGGGCTCACTGGACCTGGACAGAAGTGCCACCGAGGACACTTCCTTATATTTATTTATTTTGTGAACACAATAATCTAACGCTTTTTAAGAAAATAGACAGCTGGAGTACCAGAGTTCATGGGTGCACCTTGTGGGATTGAAACTAACGCAGTTCTGGTTACAAGTCCAGCTCTTTAAACAGTAGACCCCCTACTACCCTGGACTTGACAGACACAACCTCTAATTCTGGCTGTCCTGTAACAAAAATGGCTTTCAGGGGGTCCATGCCTCACTATTCCCATAACTGCCCTGCTCAGGTCCTGCAGTGTTTTAACACACCCTGGCGGCCGAAGAACATGGAGAAAGGCCTGACCAACAGTTACACGTGCAGGATGTGAATGGGAGAAGCAGTAGTGATCAAAGGATGCAAAACATTTGATCTGGCCCCCTCCAACTCCTCCCATGGTTACTGTGTAGTTACCTTAGTTGTTCTAGTTAGCCACAAGTTGCTTTATGAAAGGTTCTGGTCAGTTGAACCGGACCTTATGGTTCTGTTCCTGAATATTTTTTAAAATACATTTACTATGACTGCATGCTCTTAAACTGAAAGTTCATTCAAACAAAAGCCAAACTGCATGATCCCTTCACTAGTTCCCTGATGATTTATGAAATTATCTATTGATTTGACTCACACAGAATTTATAGGAACAAAGAGATTAGGAATGGTATATATTTGATGTTACTGTTCTGTATATGTACAGAATTTGGTATATTTTAGAGATGTACACCCAACCAGTGATCCACACCAGGAATTAAAACATTTTAAGCAAGATCAGTAGAATTCTACCATGATAGTATGGTGATACAAGCCAACCATAAGCAACAGTGTAATAGCCACTTTTTCAAACAAATCGGCATCAACCACAGTCTCAAAGCTCAGTAGATGAGTAAAAAGATTAACATACTGGACAATGAAATATGAAAACATTTTTATATTAAGTCAATATGTCATTAAGGCATTAGGGTTTTTAATCTACAAAACAGGAAAACTGGGTGAATTGCTAATGCTACTTGCTCTTAATACACAAAAAAGATGCCATAAATGTAAGCATATAGTAATCTAAAGTGCATCTTTCCCTTAAGAAAAGCATTTGCAATTATTTGTGTTCCAGTAACATGAATTATTCACTGCAAACTTCCAGAGTATAAATGCTTGTTATTTAACTGTTTTCATGACAACAGAGGTGGGGGTAAAACCACCATTAGGAAAATGTAAATGACTAGCTTAAAAACTCAGGATGTCTAATTCCTGGGCAAAGCAAACAAACAAGTAAAAAGTAACCTTGACCGGAATCTTTCAATGCATTTGATGATTGCTTCCATGGAAACAGACTCTCACTGTCCTTTCAGAAGCCGCACTTCCGATAGTGAATATACGTAAACAGGCTGGGCCTTGCTGTCTGCCATTACCAAGTCAATACTGCCTTATGTGTCTAACTCACTCAATCAGGCTGAATTAAGCCCTAATAACAAACCCAGTGTCTTAAGGTACACTTGCATGAGCCAGCTTTCTGGAAAATATTTACTCATGGCAACATCCTAGCATATAAATTGACATCCTTCAGAAGCTATATTATCGTGCTGCAATAGAGCACATTTCCTTTGGCCACAGCACTAGAAGCAACTTTCTATCCATAAGAACTTGGAATTTCCTTTTTTAAAATGTTACTTTCATTTACTCATTACTTACGTATAACCACTTTTCTCAGGCTCCAGATCCTGCACTATCTCAGAAACAGGTGTAGGCAGGATACCAGTCCATTGCAGGGCAATAATACACATTCATTCACTCACATACCCACACTACATATAAATGAGAGTCACTATTTCCCTTAAAACGCACATCTTTGGACTCTGGGGACAGCAAGGTGGTGCAGTGAGTCTTGCTAGTGTCTTTCATTACCTAAGCCGCATGATTGGACATGGGTTTGGTTCCTGCTTAGTCTCTGTGCAGTTAGTATGTTTTTCCCATGTTTGTGTGGGTTTCCTCCCACAATCTGAACACTTGGGCTTTAGGTTAATTGGTAACTCTAAATTGTCCATGGGTGTTACATTGCCCTGCTGTATAGATGGGTGAAGGATTGTAGGGCATTTAGTATCATTTATCTAGCACTTGGAGAAAGGTGTCAACTACATACTACGTAGTAATCGCCATAAGCTGCTTTGGATCAAAGATGATGCTAAATAAATAGATGTAGATGTAGGAGAAAACATACAAAATGGAACCCATGTCCAACCCTGCTATCCAGTATACCACTGTGCCACCCTAAGTTGTCTTCAGATCTATTAAAAGTGTGAGATTAATACCTTTTGCTATACACCCCTTTTGTGGTTGTGCTTCTGACATCCGCAATTAGAAGTATTCTTTTGAAAAGAGGCAGCGCCCTTTCATTGGGCAGACCAGAGTGTTTTGTTGGGCTCATAATTTACTCTCCACAAATCCTTTCACCTTGCACTTGTATGCTCTGGCACCCAGGAAGCACAACATGATCTTCATGATGGAACACTGCACATTTTCACTGAGTAATTTTATAATGATTTCACTCTTCCTCTGTCGGCCTGCTTCTTTATTTAGCCCTCTCTCTCTCTGGGAGGGAAGAACCAGACAGAAACAATGGATCACTGCAGCAGCCCGTGCACTAGGTGAGACTGACAGCAGCAGGAAGTAAATGACCCACTTGACTGATTCACATGATGCAATGCTGCCCCTGGAGGGCCAGAGTGGTAATAATGAAATTCACACACTGGCTTCAAGTGAGAGAGACATACAAAAGGTCCTGCTGCTAGGGGGAAGGCGTTGGTACGTGTAAGCTTTGCATATGTGTGTCTTCTGGGTGTCTATATGTGACTAGTGTTGTGGAGTATTTCATGCATGCATTCTTCTAAACACAATAAAAACATTTTTGTACTTTTCTGTGTCTGTCTGTGTTCCTTGTCCAGCAGAACTAGAGAGCAGGTGTTCCAAAGCTAGACTTGATTATTCGAAAACACAAGGCACATCTGTCAGAAAGCTGATATGGGAGTTTTTTGATTTCCGTTAACACTACCTGTAAGTGGAGGGTGTTGAGCATTGAGCAGCAGAACTCCTCCTTTTCATTAGGGAGCCTCACCTTGTGCCTCTGATATTCCTAAATACATGCGTTCGAGTGCTGATTCGAAATCACAAGAAAGGATACAGGGTGCCCACTGGGAACACCTGCCGATACACTGGGTGATAGTCATCACTGAATGAAGCAATACTAATAAGAAAGCTTTCTGGATGCTGACATGGACAGGCCTGCAGACAGCAAAGTCACTAATAGTGGCTAAATTGCCAGCTTGAACAGAAAGACCTTGAGAGAACAAAGGGTGGTGTTTACAGTTCTTTACACCATCAGCGCAAGATATGGATGCAGGCGAAGAAAATTAGGCCTTTTTGTTCCTTTCGGGGTCCTGGGGGTGCAAAAGCAGAGCAACATCTCAGCAGCAGCAGCAGCAAAAGCAGCATCATAAGGAGACTAAAAAAGTCATAAAGGTTACTTAAAGGCCAACAGTTAAATTGCAGACACGCAAACTGTGGCCTTCACATTTGAAGCACCCAAAACAGACATTTTTTTAAAAACAGATTAAATTATTGTTTTTATGGGGAGAGTAATGGGTTTTGAGTAATTGGGGAGCAATTTCTAAGGAACACACTATGTGAAGGTAGATAAAGCACAGCCTCTTGGGCTATTGAGTAGCCAGCACTATGCCGATGACAAGGCCCCTGGGCCGTGCCAAAGTGCATTTCCATATCTGCTGGTCTGCAATGTCACCTCCACACTGTGACTCATCGGCAAAAAACTCCGCATCCACTGGGGTGTCCTTGCACCCGGCGACGAGGAGCCAGGAGCCATCATCTTTCATCGTAATGGCCGTATCAGGGAATACTAAAGAGCCATCTGCTGCCGCTGCCAGCCCGTTTCCCAAGGAAAAGGAGCATCCTTACCAGGCTGGTGGGGGGGAGCTTCAGCCCACCCCCAGGTTAGCGCATGCTGTCACTTGTAAAATAAAACAAGCCCCTTTTTAGATTGTGTGTATGTTTGATCAGATGGCTTCTTTGCAGGCTCAAAATTTAGGTTTGAGTCCTCAGTCCAAAACAATCTGTCATAATTGACTGGGAAACTGGGACTTTACCACACCTGCATCATTCTGTTTTTATTAAGCAGTGTTGCTGTCCTCTCGTGGGCTGTACAGTTTTCTGTCTTCCTGCGACCCATGAGTGCAATAGAATGAACAAGCAAGTCCCATTCTGTCCACTCCAGTGGGGAAGTGTTTTAGCTTATTATTCATTTCTGCCTTTTTCATAAACCAGGACAAATTCTTCTGTATCAGATGACATTATATTTATTCACTAAGATGCTTTTTTCCAAAGCATCGTATACAGATTACTATGCAGTATTTTGTTGACGCTTTTCTCCAAGGTGACTTGCACTGTTAGATACATTGCTATAAACTCACTACTAATTCACCCATCTATCCGCTAGAGCAATAGAAAACATTCACACACTCGCAGACTACAGCCAATTTAGAATCACCATTCCACCTGAAACACAGAGGAAACCCATACAAACATGGCATGAATTTCACACAGACTGAGCAGTGATCAGTTCCATGTGCATTTGCACAGCCCCAGGGAGACACCAGCACTTTATGGTGTGCCACTGTGCCACCCAGCAGTCTGCCACAGTGACATTTCAGCTCAAACATGTCAGGTACCAGATAGCTCCGTTGATTTCAGAAAGTCATAGAAAAATTGAGTGTAGGAGACCACAACAAAAAATTTATTTTATTTTTTTATAAATACAAGTAAATTTTTTACATCTCCTTTGATTTTTGAAGGCGCAAAATAATGCAGTGATAAATACTGTAGAGGTTTGGAAATGGAATCTATATTCAGTACGCAGCCATCATATCTAAATTTGCTGATAATTTTACCCAGTCAGTTTCTTATACAGTGTTATCACCTACAAGGGCAGCACAGTATAGCCAGAAGGATGTTCAAATAATGCAGAGCTTAGTGTGAAGACGTTCATATATGCATAAAAGATTGATAACTTTTTCAAGAGCTCATTCTCTCTTTCTTGCTCTGTCTTTCTCTCTCTCATACACACAGAATGATGTTAAAAAGAAAGTACACCCGCTTTCACTTTCTTGATTGTTTATAGAATGAAATAACTAACCCTCATCTAGTTCTTAGTAAGTCCAAGCAAAAGAAAAATCTAGCCTTGTGTGACCAGTAAGGCACAACTACTGCATTCTCACAAAACAAGAGAAATAACATCTTAACATAGCAAAAATGAAATAATATGCCTCCCAGATGGGACAGAAAGTAGAACCTGTGTAAGCAGTCAGTAAATAAAATAAGTCTGATAATGGTGTTGGTGATAGACTTGTTCCAGGGTCTACTAACCACTTCTCAGCTGAAATGGAGGAGGCTTCATTGCTGCATCTCGACATGAGAGCACCCCTCAAAGCTGTCTTACCGCTTTCAGTCCAATAAACATACAAAAAGAGTAAACTTGCACACGACTCAACTCTCTTGGTATGATGAAGATGCAGAAAGACGCGATTTCTAGAGAAGAGATGCCCCACGATAAGCGAGTGACAAACATCTTGATGGAAAACCGAAAATGTCAAGTAGCTGTTCATTCATTCAAGATGCTCTATTTATTGTTGCTCCCCACAAAACAATCTTGAAAGCAAATAATAAATAAAGAAATAGAACAAAATGACAAGCAATTAACAATCACTCATTAAATATACAATGCAGCTGTCAAGTCAGCCTCACTGCCGTTATGGTTCACGACAAGCATTAAAGTCCAAGCACAATGCAAACCGTGTGGTAGCTCAGAGACATAGAAACAAGTGAAAGTTTCAAAAATAGTAGCAACCTGTAGTAAAATAAGCACTAAAGTATTTAAGAAGTACTCTCACTCTTACATCTCTGAAGATCCCAAGGCTTGATGACTCAAGTCACCTCACCTGTGGCTTAAATCACATTTGCCTGGTCTCTGGCAGTTATCCCAGGTGATTAATGTTTAATTGCAGCTTTAAAAAGTGTCCCCTGTCAAAACATCACTACCTGCGAATGAGCCTTCATGACACCAAGGTTCTTGTCCCCCTATTCCCGCTTCTGATGGCCCTGGGTCCTTTGAGTGCTGCCTTATCTGGCTGGCCCTGAGCAGTGTTCCAAAGTCTAGTCTTCATTAGCACCACTGAGCCAGCACTGAAAAATAGATAAGGCTGAGCCGCTCGGCTAATGAACTCAAAACATGTTGAGCGGTGGAAACATTGCAGGCCGGGCCAGCCAGGTAACAGTGGACAACTGCAGTTTTTTTTTTTTTTTGGAGGGGAGTGATTCAACAGGAAGTGTTGACTGAAGGAAAAAAAATGCAAATCCACTGTGCAGAAGTCCCCCGACAGTGACCATGCAACCCAGCCATTTCATGGCTTGCTGATTTGACGGGGATGCAGTGGTCTTTCCAGCAGCTGTCATGGTGACAGCAGATCTGAATCCACACCCTTCTCAGGGTTAGAGGCAGGGACCTGGGCCGATGCCATAACCCAGTCAATTGCATACTAGACCAGAAAGCAGACAGACATTGTGGACCAGACGTTAAGAGATTCTAATAGCTTCACGTCTGGAGGAGTACACATGCTGTGCATTTATGCATGCTTTGTTCTTCAGTTATTAAAGGAATTAATCACTAAGACAGTAAGAGAAACAACAAGACTAAAACAACAAATATTACCTATAACAATGATAAATAAAAATAGTACTAGTACTAAGCTCTTATTAATTTTGTTTTTATCTGTTCATTACTTTTTGCCAATTTGTTTGACCTTTAATTGATAAGGCTCAAATTCTCTCTGCTCAAATAGAGGTGACACATTAGAGGAGCTGGCTCAATGCTGGGTGTAGCCCAAGCAAGAATGTTAATGGTGGCTGGAGCAGAGATTACCCAGGTGATAATAGATTCATTCCCGGAAAGACAGGCAGCATGTTGGGGGTGAGAAACAATTTCCATGCAAATAAGCCACAGATATAAACAAAATGAATGTAAATATAAAATTTCAATTTCAAGCAACTCACATGAACTCCCTCGCACGGTCCACTCACTCGCTGTTGGTGGTCTCTACAGGGCACAGGGTTTTGTGATGTCCTCCCCGCTGATGGTTAATGCACATGTTTTACGGGGCTGAGACAGCCGAGGCATCTTGGCTGTCCAGCACTGCATGTGTACCAGGTGCACTTATATAGTAACTGTGTGCCGCGTCCATCTCAGATTTCAGCTGCAGCAGGAAAACTCTCATTAAAATAGTATTTTCAGTTGTTCTTAACCATCTGCTACTGTTTTACTGACCTGTCCTGGCATTTTTATACTGAGGGACAGAGGAAATTGCACTGTTTCCTGGATTGGGCAAACCCTCTCCTTCTAATCTAACCAAAGGATGGCTTGAATGGTGTCACACCATGTGTTCAGAAATCAACCTCTGCCTAAGTGGTCTATTAGTCTTTGGAAAAATGGAAACTGAGAAAGGATGGATGAAAGAATGGATGCATGTGGATGCATGTTTGTTTAGAATTACAGTCATCTAGTGTAACTGGGTACCTTGTTAATGTCAGAAAGAGCTTATGTTTGCAATCCACTATGGCCCATAAACAGCCCTATGTGTCTGGCTTAGGGAATGCCATGCGAGAGTGAAATCATCTGCATCCTGGGACAGCCTACATCCTGGTGCTCCAGTGCAGACATCAGCTCTTTTCCAGTCCCTGACAATGAGCTTTACTTGGAGCTCTGGAGTCTGCAGGAATTGTTTTCTACACCTGGACCTGGGGAACATATGCTTTCAAACAGGAACAGCAATTCTGTCGAACACCACTCCCTCACCTTGCACTCATTTCCCTAGATGTCTGTGATGCATGGAGGCACATTAGTGTGCTTTACCAGGCAGATGTACATCTGTGCATTACTCACAAGCTCTGGTTCTAGTTAACAAAATGCAAGGAGCCATTGTAGGAAGTGGAGTATTCATGGCTGTCACATCTGTGGCGGCTTTCCTTCTGCCTTACAGAAGAGCCACATATCACAAGACCAGAGGCAGCTGGAGAGGACGGCTGAACATCAATAACCTATCAATACAATGGTAACCTGCTGGGGGAAACTCGGAAACTTCCTCCTGGCGAGAAAAAGTATTAAGTTGTCACTGCCGCCTGGAAGGCTGGATTTAATAATGAAGTGATTAAGGTCAGAGAGGACGCAGAATAATTTTATCCTGCAAAATTCACAATGACCCTGTGTTATGGGAAGAGGAGGCAGAGGCTGCGTAACTGTTCTGGACCTTTTTTATCCAGCCTGGCCCTCTTTGGTATTCAGGGGAGAGCCGTGGGAGGTTGGAATCATGGTACCTTTTCAGTACACGAAACACGTCCCAGCGGAAACCTCTGCCTTGCTCTCGGTCTAACTGCTTTACAAAGGAACTGCTTGTGCAGAACCCCCCCCCCCCCCCCCCCCCACCC
>UFQX01000340.1:0-198110 GCA_900497675.1 Arapaima gigas | reverse complement strand
CCCCCCCCCCCCCCCCCGACCAGACCTTGTGCCCCAGCAGTCACTCTGGCCCTTGGTGGCACGAGCCTGCCTTCCGCTCTTGGGGGGGGTTGCAGGGAATGGGGGGCTACGGGGAGTCTGACAGACCCCCCACTTAGGACTGAGTGAGCATGAGGGGAATAAGTCAGGCACACATGGTAACCAAACTAAAATGCATTTAATATGGGTGGGGGTGGGTGGATGCAACTGCATTGGAGCGCTTATTCAGAACAAAAATGATGCTCTTTGGAGTCAGCCCCAACCCCCATGTTGTGAGGTGTTAGAATAACATAAACAGACAACACTGTTAACTCAAGTGTTGAATGCAAAGACGTTTAAAATTTGATAGCCGTGACTGCAGAGACTGGTGTATCCACAGTATTGACGTGGGGGGTGTGCACTGATATGATGTTGCTAAGGGACCCAGATCTTGAATGACAGTGACATAATAGGATTCCTTCACTCAATGACTCCTTTCCACAAAATCCTGGAAAAATAGATGCAGTGTTTCATGGAAGGGAAGGCGGGACAATATTGAACAGATGGTGTATGGAACAGAAAAGTATATTACCATTTCACACCTTTTTCAAATAGCCATCAAACACGGATCAAAATCTCTGATTTTGAATAAGACAATAGGGTGGAAACAGATTTTTCTCCAACATGGAACACTTCTGCCTGAAAATGAAAACAGCTTATAAATGTCACATGTAGTGCAACAGGTATTCATTTCAATTTGTGACTGTGTGGATCGAGGTAATGAAGAGGCTGCAATAACCTTCTGCACGCACAGAGATATGCTGAGACATTCCTGGTATTCTCTGTTTATCATTCATCTATACGGGGCATCATGACTGTATGAAGGACTTTTTCTTCTGAGCCTAGTAAGTAGTACCCTACATCCATTTATTCAGGAGCTCGTGTTTTATATCTACATTTTTCCAGTAACTACTTGATTTTTTTTCTATGTTTAAAAGCATGCTGGGACTACTCTATTGTGAAAAAAGACACCAGAAAAAATAAAACTGAATATAACTGAATGGATATGAGGACTTTAGGTCTATCTATGTCTGTGAGGATTTGAAATGTGATCTGCATTTTGTCCAAGCCTCATTCTGCTGCACTTTTGTCATTGAGCTACATGATATAATACCACCTAATAATAAGAATGGAGGAATGATAATTATATGAGTCCCAAACTTACACAAAATGAGCAGCTTTTCTATTAACAAGGCTTTTTGACTAGACAGGTTTATTTAACCACATTACCTGGAGTAAACACAAAGAGAAATGAAAGTCTGAAATATGGAAGTATAATAAATGACACCTTGACCATGTCCTGTTTCTAAGACAACTTTTGATTGCACATCTAAATTTTGTACAGAAACTACGGCAAGAGGAAAATAAAGCAAAAGGGGGACTTCTGCAGATTTAGAGCCTACCCTTCTTCCCTCTAAACACCCATCAGTGAAGGCTTGATTGGCACTCAGTAGGAGACATGGTGAAGACATTGTCTTTGTGTCTTTCGTGACTGCATGTCAACATTTATTTAAAGACTATAGGGAAGAATTCCTAACATACAAAAGCATCTCCAGTCACATTTCTAGTTTAGCCATGAATGGCAGTGCATAGTTCAAGACCCAGCATATGGAGCAGATTTTGAACTTTTCATGACATCATGATACCTGCCAAACAGAGAACGATACCTCACAACAGGAAATAGTACTTTCTAAACAAATAATGGCGACTTCCAATGTGTAACGACACTAGCAACGAGCAAAACTTGCAGTATTTGGACACAGCTCTCACTGTAATACTACAGTCAAATGCATCACTGCCGTGGGCCCTCAGAAGCACGAGAATCTCAATAAAAAGCAATGCGTTCTGCATGGTCTCCAGCCGCCCCACATTAATCAGTTCTTAACACTGAGCTATGCATTTAAGAAGTCTTTCATTCCTTAAAATTGCTAACCCTTCAGATTTTTTGCCTCAAGGGCCCACGTTAATGTGACCCTGATTAAAGAAATATTCATAAAACAATATAATGTCAAATTAAAAAGCTGGTCGATTTCTATATTATACCTAGTCATTACAGATCATTAAAACTGGTGCTCAGCGCCTAATTCAATTTAACACATGGACAAAAGCATTTGACTAAGCAGTACAATAATTTGCCATTATAAGAACTGGGTGGGAAGCATTCTTTTTTTGCCAGCATAGCATGAAAACTAGTGAAGGGTTTTGATGTGGGAGTTGAGTTTCCCCCAAACGGTTCTTTCAAAAAAAGACAAATGCTGTTTGAATGCCGCCTTTAACCACAAGGTCTTCTTAATAATTGTGCTTCATTGTTCCCACTGGCATCTGAAAAGGGGAAATAAAAGACTGCATAACAAAGCCTTGCACAGCCTGTCGCAGTTGGCGTGTCTTCCCATTGTGCTTCAGGAAGACTGCTACTCATCTCGTCACCACTGACCATTCAGGAGTAGGTGACATTTGCCTCGAGCAGAGAGAATGCTCTGATTCTGAACAGGCCATGTTCCGAACACGCAGTGCACCGTACACGCTCTTCCCGTGCCGTGTATAGCAGCGTGCTGTTGGGGACTGACTGCGCTTCTGACATTCGCCAACAATTACCCACGATTACCCATGTCTTTTCCTGCACACGCTTACGCGCGCACATTGAAAAACTTCCCCTTCAATGGCAATACGCTACAGACCGTTCAGTATCTTTGCAAATACAGGGTTACATAAGCCCATCTTCCACTGGTTTAGTATCCTGTGTTTGTAAAAGATTCAGGAGCCTATTGCTGAGGTCTAATGGATTTCAACAAGATATACTCTTGGATTTGTTTTAAGACTTTTTTGCACTCCTAAATCAGGGCCAAAGGATATCAGCCCACCTGGATGTATATGTCACTGTGGATTCCTGCTGAATTTCTTACTGGTCTTTTCTGTTGAGAAGAAGAAAATGAAGTTTAAAAAGCTTCTGACTTATCCGATCTTACCTTAACAAATAACTGCTTTTGAGATAGACCTTTACAGCAAGAACATGGTTTGGATGAATGAGTAGCTCTTGTTGGCACAATGCACCAAAAAACAGAAAGACATTTAGTCACAGCTTTGATTTTATAATTTCACAATACAAGCCTGTAATTCTGTTTCCATCCTACTTATGTACGCTCACACATTCCTCAAATGGAGCACCCCTTAAAAGCACTTTAACAGTGTTGCCATTTTCATAGTGGGGGACAGAGGCGACCTCATTTTCTACACCTGGATTTTCCTTCATTCATGGTGGGTCACTGCACCATGTGATGTTAAAACAGATTATGCAGAATAAATGTAGCAAGTGGATGAATTACATTGCCTTATCATTCCGAGAGTTACCTATTAGAAAACATTTCCTAAAGGGTGCAAAAGAAAGTATGCAATATAGTTATAGAAATAACTACAGGAACCATCAGTGGAGTGTATAGATTTATTCTTTCATAAAATAGAATGTAGTCTTTTTAATTTCTGATATCTTTTTCTTTTTGTTCAGTTATTTCATTGCTTTGCTGGCACTGCATTTCAAAGAATCATACAGTTTTATCCATTTGTGCAGTTATATATATTTACCAGAACAATTGAGGTTAAATATCTTTCTCATGCATAATAAAAGAGGACTTTTTCAGGGACGTGCTCCAGCAACTTTCAGTTTGTGCCCTTATCCAAGATATTACCTGCTGCCCTGTCTTTGCTCAGTATTACAGAAGGTATAAAAAATGCAATAATCTCAACAGGATTCTAAAGTAGAAAAGAAAAGGAATTCTACCTTTGAATTTAAGAGCTGGAAATTCCCCATGATGCAATCTGTGCACAGAGATGGATTGGGTGATGATAATGTTTGCTTTATCAGATACATTCAAATTTAACAACTTTTTTTTTCTATTAACATTAGGTATGGTACCAAGGATGAATGGTGACACTATTATAGTCATTATGTAAATGCAAATGAGGTCCCTTGATGAAAACCTTTGGCTCTTTGCTTGGGGAACAAAACACAAGTGAACTGTCTTTAGAAACAACTGAAAGCTGAATGAGCCAAATAGACAAAACTGTCATGTAGTGCTGAAAGACAATTATTTCTTCAATTAGAGTGCCTACCCACTGACCCTGTGGCTGGTAGCCGCTCGACAAACAGACCAGCCACAGGACACCCTTCTAACAACATCCTCAAAAAACACATCATTTCACACATCATTATAGGGACCACACACCAAATCACTTAATGCATTAAATAATTCCTATCCTCATTCCCACCCTACTAAAAAAAGAAAATTGAGGAGCATTATCTTTTTAGACATTTGGTGTTCAAAAAAAAGCCTGCAACATTCGGACCCTTTTTCAAGGTTTTCTATTGTTTTATGTTTATTTGTGCAAACAATACAGAGAGCCATCATCTGATTCCAAACAGAAAGCAAAAGATTGCAATTAGAAGCCTTTTCTCTGGATCAGCATGTGTCCTAAACAGATCTGGGTCTCTGCTGGTCTCCGCCTAAACCAAAAGTGCTGCTGGGAGCCCGCTGTCCCTGTACGTCAGCTGATAGATGCACGTTGTCAGTGCTGTAAATTAGCAGAGATGGAGACAGGAAAGCTCACACATGATGTAAACACAGTGCTTCAAGAGTTGGTTTTGCTTCTCCATTGTTGCTTTATCTTTATTGATTAAATATTTTTGTTATCCGATTAAAATGGAATTTGGCTCTACATCCACACAAAGATTGACAGATAAGCTTTAGAAATCATATTTATAGCAGATGAAAATGTATTGGGAAACAAGGGATTTTTGGTGAGGACAGAGAAAACTGGATCAAACCATCAACCACAGTAGGGGAAACAATTACAAGGACAAACATGAATGGAAGGAGAAACCTAAGAAACACCTAAGAAAATGGCTTCATAAATAAAGACTACATACTGTATAAGCACCTAAGGCTTTTGCTGCTTATTTCATTGCTGACTTTAGCACTAGAACCACCTTTATTAGTTCCTAGTCATTTTATCAGTGGTTGCTTGTCCAGTATATGGTGATAATGGTTGAATGTCTATCCCAGAACCACAGAGTACAAGGCAGTTTATACCCTGGACAGGATGCCAGTTGTTTGCAGGGCAATTGCACACATTTGTTCACTCACACATACACACTGTAGGCAGCTTAGAACCACCAATCCAGCTGAAACACATCTTTGGACTGCTGAAGGAAGCTAGAGCACCCAGAGCTGAAAGACACTTACAGTCATGCTGGCAATTTCAATAACTACTTTTACAAAAATATAAAATGTGTGAGGTTTTTGTGCGCGGAGCTCAACGTCTATTTTTTGCAGATTTTCTGTAGCTGTAAACTGCCCTTGTTTTACAAGATGTTACTAATACTGCACATTAGAGCCAAAGCATTGACAGTAGCATGTCTCTATTCCTCCACAAGCTTCACTCCATTAGCGATGGCAGTACTGACACATGCTCTGCAGCTGGACACGCTCTGTAACCACCCCCTCTGTACACTCTTGGCTGTCGTATTGATTGCTTGTGTTCTGTAGGCTTGTTGGAGCCAAACGTGCCACAGGCCGCTTCTGCAAGTGTGACTGTTGCAACACTCTGCAGCGAGACTTTACAGGACATTACTTTTGACTTCCAGCGCCAGTGCCCTTTTACAAGGACTGTAGCTTTAAGGATCTCTCTGCATCACTGCTATGTTCAAACAGCTGATGTATATAGAGAGGTTATGTTGATTCTCACTGCCAGCGGCACTGCTGTGGAGAACTTCTCTCAGTTAATAACTGACGGGAGCTATAGGTGTAATTGGGCAATTTTTTTAGCACCTGCCTTGAATGTGGATGGCATACATGTGCTCAAAGGTTGTATAAGGAAGCAGACAAAAAATTCCTTCTTCCTCTTCCTTCTGCACCATCCCAGCATTCTTGAGCTGAATGAAAGAAATTCCATGAACACCCATAATCCTTTTAAAACAGTGTTAACTTGTGACTTGAAATCTCTAAATTAGGGAAATTCTCAGAATTATGTGGTTGTTTTAGCATTATTTGTTATGAAAAAAATCAGTTCCTTGACACAAAAATGCCAACCAAAAATAATAGTGAACTGAAACAATTTATATTTTTAATGTGTAACAATGATAACAGAATATTTTATATTATTTGGAACAAAAAATATTTAATTGTAGCACTTATTATTCAAATTTTTATAAGTGGCTTAAGTCTTAAACCACAAGAGGGATACTTACGATAATGTAAGTTTATTCATGTTATAAAAGCTCTTCATGATTTAATTAACTAAGTTAAAACTACATGTTTGTATAGTTTCATTCTAAATATTCTACCTGTATTCTACTTTTTTATTGTCAGTTAAGTATACCGTTATCAGTTTGATTTGTTCAAACTGTCATTTCAACAGGACGCAGGACATAGAAGGTGCATATAGTTTTAGGTCTTGTTACAGAGGAAGCATAGTGTCTGGATCCCTGTTGTGCATGTAAAATTACTGCGTTGCTATGAAAAATACCATTGTACAAAATAACTATCCTGTCCACTGGGTCTAGGCTGGAGGGATTGCAAGCCCTCATCCATGCACTTGAACTGGATGACATTGGAGATAAAAGGAACCCTTGTACAAGGGGTTCCCTGTGCAATCTCACAGTATACTCACCTGTCCTAAGCGTTAACCGCTCTCTGCTTTTGTCCATGTCCAGGAACACATCCGCATCTTTGTCACATCTATACTGGCAAAGTTTTCTTCTCATGTACAGTGTCCTCAGACCAAATCTGTGCCCACTATAAATGGACTCTGAATGTGGGTTTACCTACAATTCGTGTTCACATGCTTTTGTCCCAATAACTACTGCATGACAAAATGTCATATTTTCATAAACCATTATGGTGGCTTTTTATTGTATGGGTCCCATTAAACATAGGAAGGGTTTATAATATTAGGGTCATCCAACATCATCTTAGATAAACAAACTATGGTGCGGACTGAACTGGCTCTGCGACGCAGCTTCCAAGCCATTTACACCAAAGTGATGTTCTTCTTTGGTGTCAGCTCATGAGAACGTGGTGCCAGCAAGTGCGTAGAAGGATGACTGGAGAAATACAAAGGATGCAGAACAATGCAGTTTGATCATTTCATTATTGCTGTTAAGGTAGCAGTTCAGAAGATAGGGAGCATTACTCACGGTGCAGTTGACCTACAGCAATACACCAAACCTCAGATGGCTCATGATTCAAACTGCATATTTGCATTCCTGGTTGACTGAGATGAATTGTATTCAGTTTTAAAATTAAACAGGCTGTTAAAATTTCATTAAAATCTCTTTGTGGAAAATGTATCATTTTGCAAATATGAGATTTGTGAAGGGGATGCAGGTTTATTTCCTGTGCTAATCTGATGGCATTCACTGAGGTAAATATTTCATATTGCACACATGCCAGAATGAACCCAAGAACCAAGGGGCAAAATGCTAAGATACACAAAAGTGATGTCACGACACAGTGCTTTGTAGTAATACTAAATAAATATACTCTTGATTGATTTCCCAATAATAATGGATGTGTTTCCTTTTAAAACTTCTTCAAAATGCTCTTTTGATAAACGGCTGTTTCAAAATCATTAAGCATAAAAGAAAATGGAAAAATGTTCATTTGGGCACCATGTTCATCAAACAAATAATAGTCAGTTTAAATCTAAGGTGATGAACCACTGTTAAAAGCCCATCCTTCCAGCAATCAGTCCAGTACAAGGTTGTGTGACAATCACATGCTCATTCCCACTCAGAGAAAAAGTCAAGTATAGTCCCCGGTTGCATGAAAGATGTCTTTGGATGGTGGGAGGGAACCCGCATAAACTCCGGCAAAACATGCAGATGCCACACACAGATGCAGATTCGAGCCTATGTACAGGAACCTACAATGCAGAAACAGTGATGCACCAGTGCTACCTGTTGTGCCATTGCACCGCCCTCAAAAAAAAGAGAAAAAAACAATAAATAATCAATAATAATGAAGACTATGATATGAGTAATACTCAGCTGACCAGTGGGAGTGGACCTCTGAACAAACCTACAAAGACAAACGCGTACCCATGATTCATCTCACCCTGCATGGTCCCACAGAGAGTACTGATGACAGGGAGAAAAATAGACCCACTCAGGCCAGAGCTAAGAGGAGGGCTGTGATGCATCACGATCCCCCTTCTGTATCCAGCAGCCCTCCTGTCTAATCAATCACCATGTGCTTAATCATAAGGTCATCTGGAGTGTGAGCAGGGGCGTGCCCCTCAGAGCTCTGGAAACACAGGACGATTGCTGGACATGGCCGTTTCGCTTGGAAAGACGCAATTCATCATAAACAAAACTGAAAATTAATTAATAGGTAAATGAGGTGAGGCAAAGAACAACATAATTAAGACATCATTTGTAAAACAAATAAAAATCATTTATAAATGGCCTATGCTGAGTAAGTCTCTTGGCCCATTAAAATGAACCATTTGGAACTGATTCAGTTTTAAAAATGATTTATCAGCTATCGCTTGAAAATAATAGTGTAGAACTGACGTAAAATATGTTTATCTACACTTTCAGCCACCCCAAATCTGCATTTTCCATCTCACAGTCCCACCTGGAGAGGTGTAAACAAAGCAATAATTTAATATTAATAATTAATATATTTTACCAAAATTTTTAAAAGAATGTTGTTGGGATATATGCAAAAGGAAATGCAAGGCAAGTAGTTTTTTACAGTATGTGTGGCATAAATACAACGAGATCATAGCTGTTTTAACTAAAACGCTGGTTAGGCTGACATAAGGGACAAGTGTTCTGTTGTGCAAAATGTCCTTGAAATGAGAATTCATCAGAAATCGTCCCTTGTTTCCAATAAGTGTCAATTTTGAAAGCACTCCTGGCATCCCAGCTCTATACAGAAATCATGCTCTGCAGAGAGGTTGCATTTTACAGTAAAGGTGCTTTTTTACAAACTGCACTTAAAGCTTTTCCTCCATCCTGTCTGTTTGTTGACTACACCTCTGACAGAAACCTACCTTTAAGTTTCTGTGGCAGCAGACGGCCGCTCGGCGAAGACGTACGTGTTCCCTTGGAGACAGCCGTCACTGTCTGTGGGATGTGGCACTGCTTAAGTGGAGCTAATGCGCTAAACGTGTTCCTGACATGTCTCTCGTGCTCCTGAAGGTGCTTAAAATTGCCATGTCCCTGGAGCCCCAGCAGGCAAACAGGGACGAGAGCCACGTGGCGATCTCTGTGACATCAAAGATTGCACTTGTCACAGGCTTCTCTTTGATAACACTGCTGTTGACTGCAGTATATACTGAATGTAGGAGGCATCACTTTTGGATTCCACAAGACATTATTCACCATGTAACCCTAAGTTCACACTTAGAAACTTAGTTGTCAGTGAAGCTCATGACAGTACAATGACCATTACTGCATCCACACCATATGTGCTTTTCTTACATTGGTCTACTGCTGCACTGTGCAGTTATTTCTGTGTTCAATAAAGCACTCAAGGGCATGCGTTCTAGTTAAAGAACAAGCAAAAACTTTGCCCACAGTAACACCAAACTGCTAAATAAATATGTTCACAGCCAGAGTTGAGAGTAAAGCAGGTAAATTACATCCAAAGGAGTCGGCATCAATGATTTTACTGGAATGACATCACATCAAGCAGCGGGTCCCAGTAGGACACCTTGTGCACAGTGTAGAATGAGACGTGCATGAAGACGGGCAAGGACGGGCCATGGGGTAAACAAATTACCCGCTTCATGCACTTAAGCGGCGTTGAGTTGCTGAGTGGAAATATGACCACTGACTTTGCATGTCTCCTTGAGAAGTGCTGTGCTGAAGAGCAACCCCTAGTGATGAGGCTTTCAGGAGCTCGAGGCCTGAAATGGGCTTTGTCAGCATGGCCAAGGGTCCCACATCACTGTCTCACATGTTTGGCCCAATCATCCTGCTGTTTCCTTTGCATGTAACATCAAAACCCGTCATAAAGCAGAGATACTTACTTGAAACACACATCACAAGCAGTAATCGTTAAGAATTGGGAAGTAGAACTGGTGTGGAAAGAGATAATGGAGCTAGGCTGACACGACCATTGATTGGTTAGGAAGAAAATTGGCCAGCTGGAAAGAGAGCCTAATGCAGAATGTCATTCCAGCCCTTTGAATCATATACATCCATCATCACGACTGGTCTCTTACAGCCAGGACAGGATGATACAAACTGCTTGGATGCAGAGCTCCAAAAATGCGCATCACACCAAAGTTGAATTGGCATCCAATTAGACATCTGTACTGGTTGGTGTATTATTCAGACACCCTTGGCTCTTTGGGGATGCAGGTGGTGCAGGAACTGAGAAAGAGAGTCTCTGTGGCCCATGCTCCATGTTCCCACCTGTCTGGGCCTTCCCAGCAGCCCTTTTCTTCCGCCCTGCTCCTCTCTGACAGCCTGCTATTTCAGACAGCCGATACGTGCTGCTGATGCAGGGATGTTTTCACAGCTTGGAGCGAACAAAAACCCTTTTTACTACTTTCCTCAGATCTCATTGAGCTTAGATCTCAGCTTTTCAGAACTTCTTGTTGAACGTATAGAGGTAACCCCCTGGCTTTGAAACACCAAGGACACTGCTGTATTTTTAATTATGCATATAGTTAATTTAATTACTGCAAAATACTTACGCAGCAAATTGTTGAAGACCTGCTTTATTTTACAAAAAGAGTGATCTGCCTCGGTTTTTTGAAATAGTTGCCACACTTGGGGAAAGGTTTCAAGTCAGTGGGTTCCTTGCTTATTGTCTAGAAGTATACAAGTCAAACTGATTACAAAACAACCAAGATGTGAAAAAACAAGTACAATGCTGCAATCTACAGAGTTATTATAAATGTCAATAGTGAGGGCAATTCACCAAAATAGATCCCATTATGTGAGACCAATTTAAGGGTTAATTGAGGACTGGCGTCTTTATCGAGTTACACCACAGTGCCTTGAGCATGGTTATGGACTTGTCACATTCCTCCAGTTTTAATGTCCATCTGATTAATTGCTCTTCAAAGCAATCTGAGAGGAGAATATAAAACCCAATCACACGGAACTCTGAAGTGAATTTAAGTCAGAAGCTATGTATTGTTGCAATAATCAAATGTGCATTAGGTCTAATTTTGGTGTGATCGTCTAATTTTCAAGTGGTTATGTATATAAAATAGAAATAATGAGGAAATAAACTATTTCTGAAATGGAAGTAAGTTTTGTATGTGAAAGTTTAGCAGAAAGAGGTGTTTTTGCACAGACTGTATTATGGGCCAAGATGGGGTTCTGTAGAAAAGTTAGATGTGTTGTTGTTGAATTCTTTGATGACTTTGTATGTGGAAAAAGCATAACAGAATTTGTTTGAAATCCTTTATGTTAATCATCAATAGTGTTCATGCTGGATTTATTGTCCCCGTGGAAAATAACTCACTGATAGAGGTACTTTACATAAACTTCACGCCTGGTCTTCTGAGTGAAATTTTTTAAAACTTCTTTATTATTTGAAAACTGTGAACAGGAAACTTGGAGTGGAGTGGCAGTCTTGGTTGGACAGCCTCTACAATGACTGCCCCCTGCCATCTGTCACAAAATAAAGACCAGCTGCCCTGAAAGAATCATTCAGGATCATTACACGAGGAAGCTTCTTGGTGGACTAGACTTAGAAAAGATGGTACCAAACTGTAACAGTACAAATTTTTTTATATGAAAATGCAGCCTTCTGTTACAGGTTACTTGGTCAAGGGTTTGTCTTTGAAGATCTCACTACTCCAATTTCTGGCACCAATTTTAATGAAATAATACGTTTTTTTCCCCACATTTATTTAACGTTACAGCATTTTGTTTCAGTTGAAAACTGTTGTCCCATTGCTCTGTACAGTACACCCATATGACATTTGCGTTGTTTTATAATGGCCTACTGCAGTATGTCAATGTATAAACAATCTTTTTGCAAGGTAAAAAATAAGAGGAAAGGAATGAGAAACTAAAAGGGCTCTTAACAAAAATCTTGAAATGAATTTAACTTCTGTAATATATTTATGGTTACATCTTCAAGTTCACTAAACACCTTATATGCAATGGATCCCCTACTGACAAATTTATTTGGACCTGACATTTGGTTCATTAATGAAAAGGTTTGTTATTCCAATGTGACATGGAGTGGCTCAGGAGCTTGCCTTCAATTTTGCATGCAGCAACTTCTATAATGTGTACAAGTATAAACACTAATATTGGACCAAGTGACCATACTTCAAAAATTATTTGTATCTGTATCTCTCAGTTGGTAAAATTCACTTTTATTAATGGAAAAGTGCATTGCTTGGGGACAAGGATCTGCTGAAGGAAGAAATATAAGGTAAATGTCAGCTACATAATGACTCCATGGTAAGAGAGGCAACAGTGGGGCTTTTTGGACAGGAACAGAGTAGTGGACTTTTTCTCTCTCCCACTGAGCACCTTGTGGAGACCGGGCTGGCAATTGGCCCCTCCCTCTGGCGAAACACCACACTTCATGCACACAGCTATGTGTTCCGAGTCCCCTGGGGGTGGTATACATGACTCGAAATAAGAAAGCACAATAAGGAGCCCCGACCAGAACTAGGGAAGGGTTTTGAATAACTTAAGGCAGCTTTTACTATTTGCAACCACCATATGTCAGCAAATTGAGTGAAGCTTTAGCACGGAATTTGGATCGGTATGCTAGCTCTATTTAGGAAGTATAAACACTCAATACTTCTTAGAAAGGTTTGTAAAGCTTACTGCTCAAAACTTTGTTAGGCAGGGATTCATTGCATGCAGCTTATTGCCTATTTGCAAAACTGTCTTTTAAACCTACCACTGAATTCAGAGCAGATACACCATATGGGTATACAATGGAGTTTAACAATTAGGTTAGTCAAACAGCTCATTAGATCATGATTCTCCTGAAATATTACACGAATAAAAGAAGCAACAGTGTATCGTGTAAGATTAAATTCTCCATTTCAAACTCGATAAACACCGTATAGATGGTTATTTCAGTAAAATTTCAGTAAAAAGGTGATAGGTATCAAAGTTTATACATGGATATAAAATGCATCTGAAAAATACATGGAGATCAAATAATTTTAAATTAGACCAGCCACGGACAATCAGAGAATATAATAAGTGTTCAAAAATATAGAAATGCTGATCACCATCACTGCAAATATCTGTTCTTGTTCTTTTCCCTCTCCTCCCCATCTCATTCCTTTCCCTTATCATTCCATTTATTTAGTATAATTTGAGGATTTTATTACTTCACTGCAACACTATGTCACAGCATGTATAAGAGACATAAATGTTCCAGAATGCCCAGGTCACCTGGAGCAGTTTCTAATGTTGAATCAGATAGACCGACCCTGAATATTCTGGGTTGTGGTAGCTTTACTTGGAAAGTACCAAGGCCAGGACAGAACAGCACATCATATGGTTTCATACACATTTACAAAAAAATTTTGCAAACCCTTTGCAATTAGCTGGATTTCTGTACTAATTAATCATAAAATGTGGTCTGATCTTCATCTAAGTCGCAATTTAGACGAATACAAGCTCCTTAATGTAATAACAAATAATTGGACCTCTTCTATTCAATGCTGAATACACTAATTAAACTATCACAGTCAAGGCTCAAAAAAGTATGTGAACCTCTGGGGTCATGACGTCTACAAAAGATAATCGGAGTCAGGTGTTCCAACCAATGAAATGAGATTGTAGGTGTGGGTTGTAGAAGTACCCTCCCTATAAAAAAGACACACATTTACAGGTGAGAGAGTGCATTTTTTTTTAAAGAAAGAGCTGTTTATTTGTGCCATGTTTTGATAAAGACAACTTTCAAAAGACCTTAGAAGAGCTGTAGAGATGAATGAAGTTGGAAAAGGCTACAGGAGCATTTCTAAGGTCCTAAGTGTCCATCAGTCCACTGTAAAACAAAAAAAAGGAAATTCAGTACTACTGCTACTCTCCCTAGGGGTGGGTATCCTGTACAGATGACACCAAGTGCTGAAAGTGGAAAAGATTCCAAGGGTAACAGCAAAAGGTCTGCAGAAATCTCTAAAACTTACTAAAGTCTGTTTGTGTGTCACTATAAGAAAAACAGTCAATAAGAAAGGAGTTCATGGTAGGAAATCAATGCTCTCCAAGAAGAGCATTGCCACACATCTTGAGTTTTGCAAAGGACTACCTGGATGTTCTGTGGACAGATGAGACAATTGCTGCTTTTTGGCACAAATGCATACTGTTCAGAGGGAAAAGGGCACTGCATACTAAGAACAAAACCTCATTTCGACTGTGAAGTATGGTGGAGCATTACGGTTTAGGCCTGATTTGCTGCCTTAGGAGCTGGGCAACTTGCAGTCATTGACGTAACAATGAATTCAACATTATATTAGGAAGTTTTACAGGAGAATATCAGTAGTGGTCTATCATAGGCTTAATACAAGCTGAATGACGTATCAAGACAATGATTCAAAATGCAAGTGTAAATCAACAGAATGATTTAAAAAACTTATGTATTGGAATAGCCAACTCAAGGTTCCAGTACTACTCAACCCAATTGAAATGCTGTGGCATGATGACATGAAGTGGGCTGTTCACACAAGGTATTGTAGAAATACAAATGAACTGAAACAGTTTTTGTAGGGAGGGATGGTCTAAAACTCCTCCTTGCTGCAGGAAATGTTTGGTGGAGGTTACTGTTGCTAAAGGATGTTCTACCAATTTTGAAATATATGGGTACACAGCTTTTTCCAGGTTGGAGTGTGAATAATTGTGTTCAGTAAAGACATGAAAAGTATAACTGTATATTATTAGTTTACGATACTTGTTTTTGTCTATTTTTGTGACTTAAATGAAGATCAGACCACATTTTGTGTAATTAATGCAGAAAATCAGGTACTTGTACGGACTTTTTCTTGCAGCTTTATTCAGTGATACATCTATTTGCTTTGGTACATTCTTAAGCATTTTCTGTGCTATTCAATAAATGCGCACCCTGCGAATTACCTCACCCCAAGGGGGTCAGCAGTTACACTACACAGCTGCTGACTACAACACACTCTGACCCTCAGCCTTCGACTGCCTCTATTGTGGGTGTGGGGTCATAAAGCTGCTCCATGCATGGATATTGAACAACAGCTGAACTCCACCTACCATGATACTACATAAAAATATACACAAATATGAGAATGTTTTAGCACTTTGAAACTGCACTCCCTCTGACTGTGGAGTGCTGCAATGGCTATTAAAGACTGCCTGGTTCATGACCAGGACCCCACCACCCATCATGCAGACCACCACCAACAAGTGGTGTTTCAGGAAAGGTCACGACTACTGTAACCCCTCCCCACCACCATTTGTCTTTGCCAGATAGGGGCCACCAGTTGCAAGAATAGTTTTCTAATACAGGTCAGTGTGAATCTGTGACATCTCAGGTCCAATCACCACCGCTACCACTGACCAGGACCACAGACCAATACTGACTGCTTACACATTTGCACATTTACATTTATTTGCACATTCCCTACTTATCTGTTCTCTTATCTATTTACATATCTACTTATATATTCCTCTCTTTTTATCTATTATTTTCTTTTTACCTAGTTATCTTTTTAAGTGTACTGTGCACTGTGGACCGAGAGGAATTTAATTTTCTTCTGTCTGTGGCATGTCCAATGTCCAAAGTGTTCTGTAGAGACATGAGTTTGCTGTGGGACATGTGGCCCAGAAGAATGCCCTTGCTAGAGACTTGGCTCCTGAGGTCGCATTGGAAGACAGGACGGCCTTCAGTATGCATTCATCAGTCACATATGGATCCTTGTGGAACATCCCTGACCCCTGGACACCAGGGTACTCTACACTTGGGACACCTTTCCCTTGTATCTGGAGATAAAAGCTGCCAATGACTGGAGGAGGGGGTGTAGAGAGTAAATTATAGCATGAAAATTGTACAGTTTAAGGGCAAGTTTACCCTAAGGGTGCATTTTATCTTGCATAATAAACCTAGAGAATGAATGAATCCAAAAGAACTTATCATTGAGGGATCTTTCCAATATTTGCTGTAATGCCTAATTAAGCAGGGATATCAGGTTGGAAAGCAATGAACACTAGAATGAGTTTTAATTGCAGGGTAAATAAAATGTAATAGATTGCCAGAAATGCAGGTTGCTTTGCAAAATAAAATAAACGTTTTTTAAAAATTACATTATGATAAAAATTTCATGTAGCATTGGATCCCAGATTCTGTACCTCAAATTCCCCACTGATTCCATGCTGAATACATCAAAGTGCATGCAATTTTTTTTGTACAGCTTTACAGTTATCACACTGTAGTATGGTTATCAAGCGCTATTTACTCTAGTGTCGCCATTATTCTCTAGGTACCTCATAGTGTGGTCATCATACTCACACACACTATATGGCCAAAAGTATGTGGATAGCCCTTCTAATTAATGGCTATTATTTGGCTATTTTAGTCACAAACATAACTAACAAGTGCATAAAAGCAAGCATACAGCCATGAAATCTGTAGGCTGCATGTATAGAGGTGCCCATAAAAAAAATGGTTTACTGAATCTGATGTGTAAGAACTTGACAGAGCCCAGACTTGACCCCCAGTAAACATGCAATGAACTTGAATGCCAACTGTGAACCAGGCCCCATCGTCCAACATCAGACTGACCTGTGACTGATCTCACTGATGCTCTTGTGTCTGAATGGGAGCAAATCCGCACAGCCATGGTCCAAAATCTAGTGGAAAGCCTTCCCAGAAGAGCAAACGGCTATTATAGCAGTAAAGTGGGAGGCAACTCCACATTAACGCATAATGCTTTGAGTAGTGTTCCTGTGTCCACATACTTTTGGCCATGTAGTGTACTTCAGTAGCATGGTCATCATACTCATTTATTACATAGTACAGTCACTGGATTCCATTGATGCAATTGTGTCATCATACTTTTGCAAAATGAAAACCTTGTCCTTGTCATTATGCATAGACTTCATAATGGGCAGTTCGTATTTTTGTTTCACTCCAAAGATTATGGTGCAAAAATGCACTCAACACCCTTGCATTAATTATGTGTTAAACTATACACAAGCAGGTATGTGGAATTAGAGTAATAGGGTTTAGCTAATTCTGACTAAAAGAAAGAAAAGCCTTTTCTTAGTTTCCATGTGAATTAGTTGACCCCAAACACAAATGTGTGTAACCTCAGCTAATTAATCACAAAGACCTATTGATGTCACACAGTCCCACGGTGCCAACAGGTCCAGGTGGATTTGGGAGTGATGGTATGGCTAGGTTTTAGTTCTTCCTTTCAGTGGTGGCCTCCCCCAACTGGGCAGGAATTGTGGAGCCTGGGGGCACAGGCCATTGACTAGGACGTGTTTGTTGCTTCATCCTGCTGGGGGGGGGGGTCTGGCATTTACACCTCTCAGGGCTCATGTGGTTCTGCGGCCATTGAGAGCACCCAGACTCTCACTCCCTAGCCCTGTGACAGAACTCTTAAATACCAAGGCTGAAAGACTAAGGTCCGTCTTTCCTGTGAGATCCATAAACCAATAAATGGTAAGAAAAAGCATCGTAAAAAATGGCAAAATAGGATTTCAGACTGTCAACACTTATATATAAGTAGCTCTTATCTTTAGGATATCCAATGTTTTTTTGGAGAAGAATTAACCTAAAAAAATACACATTTAATCTCTCAGCAGTTTCTTAAGATAGTAAAACAGCAAGAAAAAACTTGTTTTTTTTTCAGCTTACTATCCATAGGCTCTATTAATACTGTTCAGTTTTTGTTCTGGATGGAGAACTGATCTTTGAGTCGGTCAGTGGGGAAGCTGTCAATACAACAGGCAGCTCACGTTGCTCACGGAATGCAAAACCCACATCCATCCCCATAAAAAGATGTTCTGAGACCAGATCTGTGTTTTGTTAGGGAATCTCAGAACATCTTAGCAGTATGTTTTTGTTTGCCTTTCCATAGACCATCAATAAATCTGTATGACTGTAGGACTAGGACTGTCAGGTCATTTCAGTGTGGCCTGCATAGGCACAGCCCTTTTTCATACGCCTAGAGCCAATGGATAATAACCCACAAATACAGTTACACAGAGTGGGACATATGTGTATGAATTTTACTTTTTTCTCTGAAAACTGCATTATAGTACAAATTCCCAAGTCTCACATTGACCCAAATATGTGTGAAAGTATATTAATACCTTGATTCATACCACCTCCTATAGATAGTACTCTTTCATTTTATCCTTTTGAGTAATTTATCATAATGTATAATAAAATGTATAAATTTATTCATAAAATAGGCTAGCATGTCTTGTTTTTTGCTATTATTAATTGTCAAGAATGCATCTAGAGTGCTCATTAAAGTATAGAGAAAAAAAGGCTTTGATTTTAGCTTCAGTAAAAAACAGTTGACTTCCAAGAAAGCATTTTTCCTTGTGTGACATTTGCACAATGTCTGCTTGAGTACTAGTTTTGTGTGGATATGTACCGCTAAAAAACTATCTTGCATACAATGAAAATGATCACAGACCCACATATGCAAATTATGTGCTTAAGCATATGCCAGATTCCTGTGATCCAGAGCCCACAGACACATCGGTCAAGGTTCCTTATTATTAGAGGCTGAAGATCTCATAGACATCACGAACTCTGCTGGCCCTTTAACCCCCAGCATAATGGAGGTTAGAGAATACCATTTCTGGTAGAAATGGACTCCACGCTTCTAGCCAGCATCAGGATTCACTTTTAAAATACACCTTCAAACTGATGCTTTCAAACATCAGCACAACACACGTGCCCATTCCAGTTTCAACGTGTGGAATTGATGTTTCGGGTTGCTGGCTTCTCTGCTGCCTAATTCCGGATGCAGTGCTTTGCGTTGGCCTACTATAGACTCTAACAAGCACTTTGATATTACTTAGCATTAAAAAATCAACTGAACTGGAACTATAAGAGCACCGATAAGAAATTCTCATACAACAGTGGGGCTCATGCAACTTCTATAAGAATTCATTCAGACAATGGGTCAACTTCAATTTTAACTCAAAATGTTTAGGCACCCAAATTGACCTTCAACCAGGCATTTTTGATGCCTTTGTCCTGTTTCTACAACTATAGTTCCTTTTGCAGTGGTGTAAGAGATTCCAATTGACCAACATTTCCTTACTGCCAAGAACTTGTGGAAGATGAAGTCAGATTCCCATATTAAAGCAAACCTGCTGTTCTACTGAAAAATGAAGTCTGACCTCAACTTACAGACATGGATAGAGATCTACACAGCACTGGCATAACAAAATAGACCTAGGCAGCGAGAGAGTGTGGCAAACAAAGCAAGGGGGGGTGAGGGGGAGAGGAGTGGGACAGATGGTCAAGTGTAAAGCAGAGTTACGTTAGGCCAGGTCTGCAGCACACATAGAAAATGATAAAAATTTTAAAGCAGAGTGGAGCACAAGGGCCTCCAGACTGCTTTATTTCAATACACCTCTAGGGGGTGCTTTCATGGTTGCTCTGGCACTAGCTGCTTGGGTCCTATAGTTATGCTGGTAGACATAGCATATGTAGTGCTCAGGATTATTCCTGTGTGCACCCCTATCACCACTCCAGCTGGTTAATCTAAAGTCTTGAAAGCAAGTCAAGCTTCAAGGACTTGGTTTGTTTTCACATGAGTCTGAGGGCCTTTTTCTCTATATCATCAAAATTGTAAGTTGCTTAAAGGTATGCTCTATTCCTGTCTTCTGTTCTGAAATTATAACACTTCATCTGTTCATAACTGGTGAGACCATTTTGTCAGGCACCCAACGCTGAGCATTGATCAGACCACCTTCACATGTCCGAATGCTCCCTGGCCCAGTTCCCGGCACCCCTCTCTTCCCAGTGCTTTTTCATATTAGTTCACAGATGGATGGATGCATTTATTAAAATTCTATGCTAATAAAGGCTCGGCAGAGCCTAGTACTGGACACACTGTCCAGACAGCCTTTGCATTGACAGCCACTTCCCTACACAACACTGAGGAAGTGTCTACAATGACATAGAAGATGTAAGATAGGATAAACTTAAAGATCAGCTAAATAGAGAAAATCAGAATAACACTGCTGAATTGCCGAGACCACTTTTTTTAGTCATTAGCTCAATGTGAAATTATTCAAAATAACACACATTATGAATTTTATTTTTTTGTAGCATAACTGTGCCATAGCTTGTTGGGGCCAGAACATGTACAGGGGACAGGTGATTATTTTTGGATTTAAGGCCTGTTGCACAGATGTGAGAAGATGCACTCTCCTGCCTCCTGATCATATGTTGTGGACAAAGAGAGGTTTGATAGCAGTGACTCAAATCCAGCAGAGTTGATCCAAGTGTCCTCTCCGTCGGCAGTCTGCTGCTTAGTTATGCCTGATGTTACAAAAAAGTAACATCAACAGAACTGCCAAAAAGATATATTCCTGTCATAGCCATCTTGAAGACAACTGGGAGAAAGGAGATATGCCCAGTTCACTCAGAAGTTCCCTTTTTATTACATTTGTGTTTACTTACTCATGTCAAGACCACGTCCCACCATCTTCCTCTGCGCAAAGTAGAAGTGGACATAATGTAGTTTGAAAATAAAAGAAACAGTTTTTTGTTTTTTTCGTGTACCTGCTATATTTTTATTTCCTCCCATGAACACCTTTAACTGGGTGAAGGTTCTGGGGAGGAAAAAAAACTGAAAAAATGGGAAAGCTGACCACTGAAAAGTGGGAGGTAAATTAAAATTCCACTCACAGAGAATCTGATTGAAGTCCGGGAGGAACTGGTCGAGCTGAACGCCAGCTGCGTGAGCTCATCACTCCTGTCTTCAGTGTAAAAGCCTGAAGCCTAACCAGTTTCTCCACACACACACACACACACACACACACACACACAAAAACAAACATACTCTATTACACAATAACTATCATTTAAAAAAGCATGGGACTGCCTCAGAAAATCAAGGTTCTATAAAAATGTCTTCACCAGATTAGCAAAAAATGTACAAAAATGGACATGAGCAGATCAGTGCTGCACGTTTCTTTTGGGGCAGTTGACCACGCAGAACCAGGTGGAATGCGGGTGGGTGGAGAGGGTGGAGCGCTGATCACGGCTGTCACTGGCCACCAACCCAGTGGGCAGAGCAAAAGTGGTCAGAAATCAGACACACTGCACCACTCACCAACCGTGACATGACACACATTTCAAACCTTGGATGTGCCTGCCTGAGTACTGCTCTTTCAATTAAACACAACAGCACCAACAAAGCTGACGGATCCTGTTTTTCTCTTCCATTGTAGTTATGGCACCCCTTGTGAGCCAAAGAAAGGGATGGAAATCACAATTTTGTTTATGGGTAGGAAAAAAGGACAATGGAGGAGAAAAGGTTAAGATTAACATAACCTTTTAAATTTTAGCCAGAGTTGCTCTTTCAAAGTTAACAGCCCAAATCTCCAATTTAAATGTCTAATTTTCAGACTTCAGATCAGAATGTTGTGTAAAGGCTTAAGAGACACCATACTTTAAACATTGATGTGGCCTCACAAAACACTCAAGAAGCCTTTGAGTTTGTTTGTTCTAAGTCTTCAGTTGTGTTAGCCAATAGTATGGTTTGGCCTAAGGTGGGATTCTCTGTGAGATGCTGACTACACACCAGCAAGGCGAAACACACAGGATTGTTCGAAGGACAACCAAGAATAAATAACTTTAATCGAAGACAAAAGAAAGACTTAACAAAGACAGAAAATTAAACAGAATTCTGCACACTGCACACGTTTTACGTTTTTTTCATGCAGCTAATACCCTTATCCAGAGTGACTTACACGACCATTGTTGCAAAACACAATACATGAAGTGCAAATAACAGTGTGGAACAGAACAAAAATTCTGGCAACACTGCCATTAATCATGTATGTATCCTCATTAATCACACAAGGATTTTGGTTTGTTAATAGGTGCACGTGTTGAAGAAAAATATGAGGATGAGAGGAAACAATCGTGAAAAAGCAAGGAGGGAGACGTGAGCAGAATTCAGTTCCCTTTGGTGCTCACTATCTTGTAGAAGGGTAATCAAGATTTCGCAAAGAAATACAGACTGAAGTGAAGAACGCAGGTGTCATCCATGAATCCAAGACTGTAGTTCTCAGAACAGCAGAGTGCTTCATTTTTGCTGGTTTTGCCATAAGAGCCAATAAAGGCAGTAGAACTGCCAAGAGTGTGGAGAATGGATATTTGAACCATTTCCTTCAAACCTAGATCTCCAAGGCATTCTTTTTTACTCTATCACACAGTGAGTCCTACAATGACCACACAATACCTACGTCTCAATACGCCAAAATTAAAGTTGATCTATAAACAGTAAGACATAGTGGTGTAGTGGGTAACACTGATGTCTCATAGTTCCTGGGCTGTTCCAACGTGGCTTTGAATTTGGCTGTGCAGAGTTTTCCATGTTCTCTCTTACTGGCATCAGTCTATCAAACTGATAGATTGGCATCTCATCCAGGATGTGCTCCTTCTCACACCTTCTGCTTCCGATACAGGCACCACATCACCACAGTGTTGGATTGTATGAGCTGACTATGACTGACAAGGTGTAAGGAAACACAGCAGATTAAACATGTTAATACTCAAGTCTGGCCCTCAGTTTGTTTTGCTCTCCACCTGTTGGTCTTTCTACTCATACCAGTCTGTGTGGAACCAATGGAAAACAGACACCCGTGGCTGTGAAGGCCTGCATTTCTAGACTGCTTGAACATCACATATCATTTTCCACTCTACTCCGATCTGCAAGCAGTGTATCCCTCCAGGGGTAGCTCAGCTCAGGCAGGAATCGATCCGATGCCCCAGTTGCTGCTGCTACTGCACCCCTCCACTCAATACTGGATGGATTTCTTCTATGTTTTTTCCAGAAAGCAAAATGCCTCCCATGGCTATGGTCCAGCCTTCAAAAAACAATGAGAGAAGCCGGATGGAAGGGAGGGATGTAGGTGTGTATGAGCTTCCACATCTGTGCGTTTATGTATGTGTGCGTGTGCTGCTTGTTTTGGGTTGTGTGTGCACACACGTGTATTGGTAGGACTGAAAGCCATGCCTCCTCCCATCGCCGATATCATCTTTTTCTCATGTCGGGTCAGCACTGTTTTAGGTGGGGTTGGGGTGGGTGGGAATAAGATAAGTCCTTTTCTGTTTACACTAGCAACAGCTACTGGTACACTGCTGCATGACACATATAAAACACAGTGTACACACCCTCTCACATGAAGGAATTCTGCAGACATCTTTATGACTTCTGTAATGGAATGCAGTACATTTCCTTTTATTTTTTCAAAATGATATCTCCTACAGTGCCATGACATTAGGGAATTATTTATGTGTCTGTCCTACGCTAACACTGTAACACATCTTTGAGGGAGTCCTGTGTATTTAGATATTTAATGAGACCATTGAAGGTACCCTCCTGGTTCAAGATTTCTACCCATTAAAGGTCTACCCCATAATCTCCTAACTATAAATGTTGGTCTTTTACTTAGAACCAGCCTGAAGAATAATAATTTCATTTGTTACTGTTTTCTAAAGATACTGGGCTACCTGAAATTAAAACGCTTAGGAAAAAGTTTAACTTAATCCAATAATCCCTTTTAGTTTCACTCTGGCATTACTTTAGGGAGTTCTCCCTTTAACTGCATAGCTTCTTTGCATGTGACAGCTGCACGGAGTGTAAATTACAGTAATTTACCCTTTTTAAAGTTCACATCACTGTCTTCAAGTTAAAAATACATTAGCAGGCTGTAAGACTACAGTTGCCAGTTTCTGCATGTTTTTTAAATATGTATTTTTATTCAGCACACCAGGTGAACAGGAAGATTTGCAGATCCTGGCAACAAAAAAGGTCAACAACTGCAAAAATTATACTTCTAGCATAGGATGATCTAATTTATCTTGTTCTACCTTGGTAAAATTGTCTGCTTAAGCCTGCATTACATCTCTGTGATATAGATAATTTAGGTAATATAATGCAGTGCGGGGTAGGGATTTATACACTTTATTTATGATGGTGTATGAATGATCAGTGATGAGTTACTGCAACTCTGCACTTAAAACTACCTAATGTACAAGAATCACTGCTGCATACAAACGGACCCTGCAATCCTTTAGGGTCAGTCTTCATCATTGGTCACTGCAGACCATTACTCTGGGCATCAGTTTTAACAGTTAAGAATAGTTAATGAGGGGCTCAGTTGAGAGAAGTTTTTTTTCACCTGAAATACTTATGTAGAATATTAAGATGTATAAATGGAAATGGGTTACCAATGTAGGTTCCCTTGGACAAAAGGATCTTTTAGCCATCCACAACCAAAAATGAATTTCTCACCCTGGTACAATCCACACTATTGGTAGTGCAACTTCACCAGTCTCCAGCTGTTCTCCTCTGATATGGGGTCACCTGGTGCTAGAGATGAGGCGGACCCATTGAAAACACAGCTCCACCTACCAGCCTGCTGAAGCATGTACTCACTTGCTGTAAACTTCATAGCACCTATATTTTCACTGTAATTTTTACAAATTGCCATGTTTTTCCCCCAAACTCAGATTCTGCAATGACATATTTTCTTTGCAGTACAGACTAAACAGTAGGAGAATGTTTCTATTGTTTCCCAGCAGTCTTTGCTTTTTAAATTCCATTTATCTGGGGTAAAATAAATGCATTATTTATCAATAAATTGATCTATAAATTTATTTTCCAAAGTGCTTATTAATTATGAATAGACTTTTTACCCCCTTCCTTGTCAGACAGTGATGAAACTTTGCCCCCTCCAGGTCCTCAGTTCATCTTCTGATCAGTGCTGTTTACAGAGCTGAACAAACACACGCAGTACTTGTCACAGCTCTTAAACGTGATCCATACCATCATCAATAATGCATGCCTCGTGGTTCTAACTACGATGCTCGTCAGCACCATCCAAAACTCTTTCACAAATAAATCTTCCATATAATAAACAAGATACGATTCCATGTCAGAAGTTCCCCCAAATGTAATGCTTTTCGGTACCTACAGAGACGAAAACATGCATCTCCCATAATGCATAATCCATTTCTCTCCAAGTCCATAAATCTTGTAATTCTGTAGTGTAACAGTGATGTAGCATCAGGTCAAGGTGCAAAGGAGAGTTGTTTTTAAGACTGCTTCTGTGTTCACCAAACAAAATATGTGACTGCATTTATGTGAAAAAAACTGTACAAAAGAAAAACAATAACATGTCATCAGATGTTCAGTCTAGGAGCTCAACCTTAGAAAACATAACAAAAACAAAACTAAGAAGCAAAAATGCAGGTTAGGCACTCTCTGTGTCACTTGCGTTGTGACTCCAGCAGCAGGAATTGAGCTGTTGGCATTCTGACATATAAAGTGTGCTAATGAATGAAAGCGTAATAAACCCCATTTCAGAGTCAAATGGTGTGTGGCCTGCAAAACTTCACAAGACTTCACACACACACAGGCAAAATTATGCTGTATGATAAAACCTGTTTGTGACACACTCTCCTTGTCATTCGTAATGTGTGTTACACTGGACCCCTGTCCATGTCATTGACAACTACCTTTGCCAAATTCCATACCGTCAACACCACAATTTCCAAAAAGATTACTTAACTTTTCCTGTGACCATACATCATGTGCCATTATTGTTTTTTCACCAGGGAGACATTACATGGTGTCCTCTGTGGAGACAGACACTGTGGGTCAGTACTGGTCAGCCACAGCACTTCCGCCCCCGGTGTGCCCTACCCTGCTGTGTCCAGCCCTGGGCTAAAATAGAGTCCTCACGCAGTGGGACTGTCGTACCCTGACTTGACATACGTTGTCTGGTGAAATAGTTCCTTCCGCTCTGGACCCAGGCTGCTCTCACAGACCGACATGGCTTGCTGCCCCCGGGGTGAGGCATTGCTGGGTTGCAGAAGCTGACATAAAAATGCAGTCTGTGCTAGAAGAGGAAGCTGGTGGAGGGGTATTCTGGGTGGACAGAGAAGGAGCTTTTCACAGAGTCTACCTCCATCATTCCTGGGCAAACACTGCCCTTAAGCCATACCTCATAGAAGCAAGCCCAACCTCCTCTCACCACAAATGCCTCATGGGCATTCTGGAAATCATTTTAATGAGGGTGTGACTTAAAATGGCACAGTAGGCTTCAATCATCCAATCTATCATGCCTTGTATTAATCGGACCATGTACTTTCCTCATGCACCTTTCCACTTCAAAACCCTTAAATATCTGAACAAAATAATGACTCCTCTTGAGGAATTTTAGAAAAACATCATTAGCAGGTAGCAGAAGGCCACATGCAACTTGCTTGAACAAAATACTACTGCAAAGAAAGGAAAAAAATCCCCAAAGCAAAAACATTTTTTTTTGTTTTTCATCTATTGTGCAAGAGAAAGAAACAAAAAATTTGAAAGAAGAACTTAAAAAGGACAGTGGACCATTATACTCTGGGCTTGTCTGAGGTTAGATACAAAACTCAGTCTTACGTCAGATGTCAAATAACTATGTCCAGCCCTTAAAAATGTAACAAAGCATTGAAGGTGACTCTACCTCTAACAGATTACTGAATGAGAAGATGGAAAGAATAAAACAGGTGAAGGTGGAGCCACCTGGGTGCACAGGTGGAGTAAATTAAGAAGCTAATGAAAGGCAGGGAAAGAAAAGCGATTGGAAGAGGCTGGAGACCTATATGGGCTGGACTGGCGTAGAATGCACAATGAGGCCAACCGGTTTGTCAGGAATCCACAGGGGAGGCTGGGCTGATGGGTGGAGGTCACCCACTAACCCCGCCTCAATTCCATTACACTTGTTTACAGCTTTTGGCAAACACAACCCCAAATGTACACCAGCAGTAGATAAGGGTGGGAGAGGGGTTAAGGGGGGGTTGTCATTGCTTCACATACTTCAAAGAAAAAGAGAAGCAGAGGAAAACAGAGGAATTGGAGGAAAAGGAAGTAAAGATATGTTAGAAAAAGGGTGGCCACTTCAGGTCTCATACAGCGAAATGTTTTCCAAATCTACCTTCCTTTTTGTGATACTGTTTGTATCCATATATGCTTTTGTCCTTTATCCTCTCATTTGTTGGGTTGGAACCTTCAAGTGCTCATGTTCTGTGCTGTCTGACCCATTAATGGTCAGATGGTAACCAAATACAGGGTCAACTGACTGCTCTAGAGTTGGCTCATCATGCCCAATATTCATTCTTTCATTCAGTATCAACAACCTCTTATCCAGTCCAGAGTGGTCCAGAGTCTATCCCATGAGCATAGTGAAAGAGAACAGCACACCAGTCCATTGCAGAGCACCAAGCACATCACTTTTTCCACAATTAAGGTTACCACACCAAGGAAAGAGAAACAGCCATTTGACCTTGGACTACCACAGGTCTTTTCTCCTTCATCAATCTTTGCTGTTTTCTTTTCTTTGCTGTCTTCTGGTTCCCCCAAGCTTGTTTTTCAACTGTGCATTATTGGTGTTATTTGCATTTCACTGTTATGTCGGTATTTTTCTGTGTTAAGTGCTCTGAAGCCAGTTCTTGTATAAGGTGCTATACAAACAGAAATGGAACGGAACTAAAACTGAACTAAGTTATTAAATTTTTGATACTGTTTTTCTGCAGAATGAAGGCTACACTAGTAAACAAGTGTGCTCTCAGCTATTTCAGCATTACAGCAGCTTCATGGTATTGTGATATGAAGTATATACTTTTAACCTTAATACAGTTGCCTTTTTTAGAGTTGAACTACTTCATTATGAACTGTGGTCTGAATCTATGTAGGAATGCCAGAATCTCTCCAATTGCTGTCTCAGTGCTAATGTTACTGTGATTGTCAGCTTGCGACCAATACATAATGTTTAAAATGTCATCATGGCCCTTGTTATCCAGGTAGTTTTTGGGACATAAGCAGTCATCTCAGTACAGGGAGCTCTATCTACATGCTAAAAAAAGAGAAAACAACCACAGTTCCAGTTTTAAAGTGATGTTAAAATAAGCAACATGCCTGTAGGGAGCTAACCCCTCATGGAGAGTTAGCTGCAATCCGTCGTGTTTTGTTAGGCAGCATCATTCCTCCTCTTCTCAGATGAGGATGGATTTAGAGAACAAGAGAGTCTACATGTACAAATAAAAAATGTGCACACAATCCTACAGTGTGTACAGTCAGAAACACGTACAATTGCACATACACATCAGCACGAGCACCTAAGTGAACAACTGAATGCTCTTCAATTCTTTTCTTTTGAAAGAAGCGTAAACAGTCAGAAATCACTCTACATGGTTATAATAATCACTTCTCAGATGGATTTACCCAGAACTAGCCTTAAAACCAATCTACCTTACCCATCTATACTACCAATTATTTACATTTTGACAAAATGCTCAGAGATCTAATGGCAGTTTTCACTTGGTATTTACATCTACAACTAGGTTAAATGCCTTAACCTCTGCACCTCCCGTGACTAGCGATTTACTGCATTGAGTCATCCCTTTCAGCAACTCGGCATGAGGCACCTATTTGTCAGATACAAATGGCATATGACTCATGCGTCAACAAGGAGGATGACTTTTGGCAACAATCACAAAAGCCCATTAGATTTTATTTCGGCGGTTCTTCTGTATCACCCATATTTATAAATGTTTCAGATGAAGCACATTACAGGTGAAAATATGATTAAACAACATGTTAGTACACGGGAGGGGTTAGGCTGCTGAGTGCAGTGTTATTATGAATCACTTCTGATTAGCTGCCAGACATGGAGCACCAAACCATAGTCCTTCAAGGACGCCTATACACGCTTACTGGCCAGCCCACCAATGACTGAGTAAAACCCTGAAAGTTGATCAGGGTCTCTAACACTGCAGGGTATGGGGGTCAAACTATTATCCAGGACTGGTTTCCACCTGACCCACAATTACACAGTCATGTTCATGGAATTCTTCTGTATTCATATCCATATAAAATATAGCCTTGTGCATCTATTTCGGACAATCACATATTTTAACTACATCAGCAACATCATCTTTACATTCATAGAATATTTTGTTCCTTTTTGATATATTGTTATACTTCCTATAGGTTTAAATTCCTGCATCTCCCGAGTCTCCATTTTGCTTTGCGCAGTCACTTTCAAAGTTGCAGCTCAAGTGCACTACAGCGCCACTGTGTGGTAACCAATGGCACAGCATAAGGAGAATCCTCAAACACAATACTGTGCACCCTAAGTTTTGTGCAGCGTTAATTTATATTCAGAAAACTTTCAAAACCTGATGATTTTTGCGTGGGCATTTAAAAGTTGCACATTCACACACTTTGTGTTTATTAGAAAATTATAAACATTAATCCTTCATTAATAAAAATTGAGCCCCACTGAAAAGCTAAGATTCGGCAGCCACAATGACAAATGGCTATGGCTGGCAATGAAAACACTCATGTGTGTCACCTCACATCTCTGATATGACTAACTTTCAGCATTAAGGTTTTTCCTTCACTTCTTATAGGGATTTGCATTTGTGTATATACATCATTTATTGGTTACATACACAGATGTCAAAGTGGTGTGCATATACACTGGTGCACTGGGACTGTGAGCATGCAGCACAGAAAAGCACAAGTGTGAGTGGAGAACACATGGAGACACTGCCAGCCACAAAGCTGCTCCGACTGTCCTATCCTAACAGCATGTGTCTGTGCTTGAATCATTTTCAAGGAAAAAGAGCAGTCCTAAACCAAAATATTATTAATTAAAAAACAAATTAGCTTGTCAAGCTATAGAAACCCTGGCACATGATTCTTTGAGAGCATCTCAAAAAACACTACAAGATATAGAAACAGTGTAATGCCTGTTTTTACGATTGGTTTACCTATACAGCATCTGCACAGGTCACTACACCTCCAAAGTTAGGAGGTATATTTATGGAACAAAACCCTTTACAGGTTTCTTGACTCTGGGGTTTCAAAATGTGTCTTTACATTGTAGACAGTCAGTTGTATAGAATGTGCAGCATCTTTACCTGCGTTAAAGCTGCACAGAGGGGATGAAGCTGTGGCTTTAAGCAGAGCAGTCCCTCCCCCATAGTGGAGCCCTGTTACTCCAGCTGCCATCTCCAGCAGCCGGCGAGCAGAAGCCCGGGTGCAGTGCTGAGAGGACAGGGTAGGAGAGAGAGAGAGAGCGAGAGAGAGAGAGAGAGGCGGGGAGAGTGAGCCAGCAGGGAGGGTACTGTACTGCTTCCCTGCTCAGGGTTCCCAGCATCTCCAACCTCATACTCACCACACACATCCCCTACCACCTCCTCTGCCAACACTGCACTCTTTCAGTGGACTCTTCCCTCAGTACTATTGAGAGAAGAGAGTAGCAGCACCAGAATCAGGAACTGAAGGAGCATGAAGCCCCGATTCTACAACCAAGCTTCCTGCTCCTTCCGGCGTGTGTACCAACAACCTCCCGGCTCGGCTGCTGCTTTTGTGGCTCCACAGCTCTATCTGTTCTGCTGAGCTTCAGCTGCAAATCCCTCCTCTTTCTGACTGAGCAGACAGCGGGAGAGAGGGAGGGAGAGAGGCTGGCGGAGTGCGCGAGTGTGTGTGTGTGTGTGTTTAAGACAAGAGACTGAGACCGCAACAGAAGAAGCGGAATGTGTGCAATCTGGTTGTTGTTTTCCTTGCAGTGTGAGACGGCCCTCCCTGGCGTGGTGCAGTACAGCAGGGACACCAAGCCACTCACTGCAGCGCCCATGTGAGGGGGAAGGAGGGCCTGCGGGGTCCAGGAGGAGCTGAAAAGCCACCGGGCCCGGGAGTACAGCCAGCTTTACCTGTTCTCCTCTCCTGGACTCCCTTGCTCTCTGGCTCAGCTGTCTTCCTGTTGGTGGAGTGTGTGTGATAGAGAGAGAGATGGAGGGGGGGAGACAGCTGTGAGTCTCCCTCTCTCCGGTGTCATCGCCATGGATCAAGCGTGATCTTGTCCTTCTCTCGCTTGCACTATCCTTGGGGGGGACACTTTACCTGGGATTTCCCTCTGGCTTGATCAGGGATGGACCTCTGGCTGGTGACCGCCTCATACGGCAAGGACTCCTAAATGACATCTTGGGAGGAAACAAACACATTCCCAGAAAAGTACAACAGATGAAGGCACGCAGCCCAGCTGACCGGATTCAGGCACCCCTGACCACTCTCAGTGGTCCAGTGAATCAGATGCGGTGGGTTTCCTCTGGGTCAAAACGGATCGGCGGCTCAGGACCAGCACGAGAGACACTCCAGCCGACTCATCTCTCCGCTGTGGTCCTGTGCTGCCTCCTCTTCTTCGCTCGGTGCATCGGCCCCCACTAGTGCTTTGATCGTGAGTCACAGAGCCTCCGCTTCCTTTCTGAAATCCCTTTTACTGTCTGTTCCCTGCTTGGGATTAGTGGTCCTTAGCAAGAGATCAGAGATTTCAGTGGCTCCTCCTCCTCCTGCCTCCTACAGCTGGTCATCTGTGGAGGAAAGGACACAATTCAGACATCCTGACAGAACACAGTGCTAAGATTCACAGTTTTATCTGGTCTGGTCTGTGGGAAAAGCGACACTGTTCAGGATACTGTGCGCCCCTTCTCTGGATTTGTTTTCCAAAAGTTTAAAGCAAAAAACCAACAACAAAAAAACACAAAAGGGGTAAATTTAGAAAGGAAGGTCATCTCTGCCCAGCGACACATCATGTAGTGTGAAACGCGGGAACAGTATTGCGTCTGACTGCCCATCAGCCGCGGATTATGGCAGCACAGCAGGGCATGTTGACACAACCCCCCCAGTCCACTTAACTCAGAGCAGTTTCCACATTTCCAGTAAAAACAAACTGAATATCATCAACTAGAATATGAAAAAAAAGCAGCTTCAAAACACAAGTGTCTTGTATTGCAATATTTCGGAAACACTGCACACAACCACATACACATGCACGCAGACAAAATGATAAGCATACGTTCTGTGCCAATATTCACATTGCGTGCCTGCTTTTTACTGCCTGTAACCCCAGATTTGGGCATTTAATGTGCTGGTTTCTCTCTGACACTTTGTTTCACTGCTGAAAGAGAGAGAGAAGCAAGGGAAGTGTGTGTGACACACGAGGACGCCAGCTTGCCGACAGGAAAGCAGACGCTCTTATCCGCCGGCCCGGCGCTCTTTAAGATGTTGAGACCTCCCTGCCTCACCGGAGCTCCCGTCTGGATCGTTTGCACTGCGCCTCCCCCCAGCGGCCAGAGACATGGACCCCTCGGTGGCCCCCCAGCCAGTCCAGCTGCCAGCCCTGTGAAGGATGTCCCTCAGCGGTGCTCCAGCCCGGGACCACTCTGAGACCCCGAGCCAGAGAGAGAGGATCCGCAGCCACATGAGGATGGTGATTGACCAGTTGGAGGGCATCCTCCTGGAGCTGAAGGAGGTGGCTAAGGAGCTGCGGGAGGTGAGATCCTCCTTCATCACGGCTGTTACCTTTATCAACATCATTATTTCCTTTGCTCAGCTAACGCTTTCATCTCAAGGGTTACACTGTTTTACCCATGTAAACAGGTTTCTGTTTTTACTAGAGCAGTTGGAGTTAAGCACTTCTACAGGTACTGCAGCAGGAGTTCTTCTGGGACTTCAACGGCCAGCCACCTAGTTACGTCTGTGTTTTTAGCCACTATACTATGTGGTATTTCACTAATAGGTCACAGTTTTGTTTTCTGAATATGCTGGTTAAAGGATAGGTGGAGCCAGTGAGTGCTTTAAAGCTAAAATTACAAATTTACAGTTTGGGTTGGAAAACAGTGTGAACTCATGAGTTGGCATCACAGTGCTAGTGTCCACTGGCCTGGAACTTGAGCGAGATACCACAGGTGTGTATTTCTGGGTTAACTCCTTAAAAGCAGCTGAGAACAGGGCACCATCACCTTCCGAGTGTGAGCACGACCCAGTAAGCAAAATGCAGTTATTTAGGTTTGAAAAACAGAGCAGGTATTTTGTTGCTAAACAGCCACAGTGAGGAGGAGAGCACCATACAGATGAAAACAGAGGGCCTTCCTTTGGTGGGAAAACAGAACTTGGCATAGTTACATAACTGGTTTAGCGGTCAGACTTGCACTGTGTTTTGAAAGCTGCCATGGTAACCAGATGAAAGGATCTCAGCCAGAGACACGCACTGAGATAATGTTGCCTCAGCTATTGCAGTGAGCTGTATCACGCTTTCTTCTGGGTGCCCGCTGTGCCAAACGCGCCGCGAGATGGCTTGCTTTGCGGCTCAGTGTGGCAGCCAGCCCTCTGAAGCAGTTCCTCTGGACTGTTGGTTGGTTACAGGCCACAGTGCAGCAACTCACAGCAGTTAGACTTTCTGAATCTACCCCATGGTTCCTTCACCTCTTTCAGAGTTTTGTGATGTTTTGCAAAAAGGCCGTGAACTCAGCCACAGAATCACATCTATGAGGTGTCTTATGTCCATTTACAAATTCTGTGGTACTCGAGAAAGTCACTTCACACAGCATAAGGCGGCTATGGCCACAGGTAGGTTTGTATCTTGGTCAGGTGGACAATCATCAGTGTGCAGGAAATTCATAAACACCTGCAGATCCCCTCAGGAAATATTCCACCTCTGGAGACATTGCTAGGCGTAGCTGAAGCCCTGTTTTACCTCAACTTCTCTCTTTTGGCTCTCTGATAGTGTCTGTCAGGAGAGCATTAGCAGGAATGCAGAGTATAGAGGAAGCTTACTGCAGGGACAAATACTTAGCAAGGAGTGATGGGAAGGGTCCCCTCACCACGTCTAACAATATTTAAAAATATGCAGTTTATTTCACGTCGAAACAAACTGTGTTATGACATAACAGAGAGATATGTTTAATGTAGTGTAACATTTCTAACAGAATATATACAACAAAAGCAGGCCTATATGACTGCTGAATTAGATTTTGGTCTAAAAACATCATATAAGACGTGCTGATTTTACAATGCACTACCGTTACTGCCATCGACACACTTAGCTGATGTCCTTATTCACAACCGCTCCTTGACAGTTTGCAATTATTAACTTTAAGTAGGTCAAGCACTGTGCTCCTGGGGCACAAACCTGCAACCCCCTGGTGACAAGCTCAGGCCCTTAACCATTATGTGCCACCGCTGCCCCAGTTATTTCGATGAGACTGTATCTGTCACACACAAACATGCCTATTATTTAATATATAATGATGCTGATTTTCTATTGATTTTTATAATGCCACAAGGTATTTCTAACCCTGCTTTAGCAGCACAGAAATAAAAAGTTTTAACCCATATAAAAAGCTTAAAAATTGTTGTTCTTGTGGGACATTCTCACAAGTTTTGTTTTTCCAGGCTTCCCAATCCTCATGGGCACACTTTTCACGGAATAGCTCCTCCGGGTTACCACATACACACACACACGTGCAGACACATGCAAATGCATATGCATTGTCTCTCCCCCACCACCTCTCTCTCTCTGCCAGTCGGTCGATGTCTGAACTGAGCTCAGCTCTGCCAGCAGCCCTGCAGCGCCACAGCGCTACTTTGTGCTGCTTGGGAGGTGTCAAAACTCACGATGCTGTGCTTTACGTAACAGCCACGGCTACTTACATAAAACAGGGCCAGTGCTACAGAATCCAGTAGCAAAAGTCGGTTAAGGGTCACCTCTAAAAGTTTCCCTTGGAGCCCTCAATCCAGTGTATGCTGAAGCATGACCATTTAAAAAAAATCCTCTTGTTTTTTTTCACTCCTTTTGTAATTTTATGATTGGGCTACTTCTTAGGATTTTTTTTTTCACTAGATATTCCAGTCGACTATCTCAAAGATACAGTCCATGGCTTCCTTGAATCTTCCTTCCGTTCCATGTCTTTTCTGATGTTACTTATACTTGTCTACTACCTGCATACCATGGAGTTGCAATGGTTTCATGGATTTGATTGTGGAGTCAGAAATCCACAGGAGACACCAGTGCTGAGACACAATATCACTGCAAATACATTAGCACTTAGAAGCAAACTTGTCTTGCTGTATTGAACATGAAAATTCATTAAGATTGAAATGAAATATTTTTGAAGCAAAGGGCTTTATTACTTTAAATGGACGAAGTACAGTTTTGGAAACACAGTCAATAGAGTGACTAACCAAAAAAGCCAGATATGCATGACCTGGTGAATCATTTCATGCAAAAGTTACTATACATTTTTTTCAGTGACACAAAGTTCTGTGAAAGCAGGTATTTCAGATGTTGGAAGTATACTCAGTTTTAACGTGGACAGTATGAACTTCAGGAAAGCCATCTGCTCTTTGTTGATTTTAGATTTATGCCCTGTTTATGGCAGCCTATGTCTCTGCCCAAGAAGGCCAGCCAGTTGGTCATTTTCAACCACTTTGGGGGCTCCTCTGGTAGTCACTCTGCTGAAACTCAAGGAAAGCAGTTTTTGTAAACCTTACTTTACTCACTGTGGCTCTGGTGCGACTGCTAAAAAGACACGACTTGCCAATGTGAGTCACCATTTCCCCTTCTGCTATGTACGATCTATGAACGGCATGCTCTTTGGAGGCAGGATTGAGATCACTGGATTCTGTCCTCATGCCATAGTGGGATTAAAGCTCTCCGCTGCTGCGACCCCTAATGATGACCCTCCGTCACTTCTCACTGTAAGCCATACAAAGCCAAACACAGGGACTGCAGGTGCAATTCAGTTTACAGGACAGGGAGAGAAATTAAACAGTCTGTACTGACCTCCAGTCTCCAGCGAAATGAGGATGGAGGGTCACTTGACCTGCCCTAAATGGACGGAATGGGTGCTTGCACATTGGTCTCAGTGATCCTGGCTCTCACAGGGATAAATGAAGACAGTGAAAACTGGTGCAACGCAACACCAAAGATGCTAGCCCTCAGGAAGCAGTGCAGAGTGGTTGCAAAAATAAGATCATTCATAAAAAATTTAAAAACAAATAACAACAACCCTGCTGGTTAACAATGCTCCTTGCATGGGCCCTCATTCCACATGTCCTGGGTCACTAGAAACAGCATCCTGCTCTTTTTGGGTGTAAGCCAAGCACTTAAAAAAATGTAATAATTTAGACTTTTTATTCTTGGAGAATTTGAACTGTTTAATGGATGATGGAGAAGCCAGAATTTTATTCAGGGCAGAAGCCGTCGTTACACTCATTGTCCATAACCCATCGTGTAAAATGTTCTTTATGCATTTATCCAATACATCAGTGCATCTTCCCTGATAATGGCAAAGACATCCTGACCATGGCTAATGTACTGTGAGGGAGGAATGAACAGACATGGCAGCCTTTAATATGTAAATACAATGGCATAACGCTTTCCCTTCCTCTTGGGGATTAAGCTGCCAAGTGTGATGGTTAGGGGAAGGTTGAGCTTGGGGAGAGGACCTGATTGAAAATAATGGGTTTGCCTTCCTCAGCTTGGCCTTTTGGCAATCTGGGTGTAAAGGTGATGATCATTTCTCGCTGTTGCAGTCAGGGGTCCTTTAGTTTGCCTTGTTCCACATGTATGCTGTGCATAAAACCAGAAGATGATCCAAAAAGCTGGCAGTGTGGTCCTTGAGAGTGAAAGAGCAGTATAATGCCACAAGTAAAGACAGAGACTTATCAACGAACATAATTCAGCATGTGGGTTTCTTTGTGTTTAAATTATCATAAACAATGTTAAACTGTCTGTGACAGAAGTGTTTGTGTCCAAAGAGGTTTTTGCTTCCTCCTTAGGGTCATCTGAGACTTTTTGTTTTGTGCCTTTACTGCAGCAGCTTCCCGATCACTTAAAAACAGTATATACACCGCATCAATTTCCTACAAATCGCATGTGCAGGAGTGCCATGGAGAGGCTGTTTGCTCTCATTTGAGACTCCAGCAGCTCCTTATTTTCCCACAAACTGTAGAAGAATCTGACATGTTCTCGAACCAAAGTGTCATATGCACTTTTCAAACTACATAGCAAGGAACAAGTAACCTCACTGGCAGAGTCTTTAAATGTAATTCCAGAGCAATATATATGTAATTCTAGAGAATAAAAACAAGCTATAATGTTGTGCTAATTTGCACAACCTTAGACACAAACTCTTTACTACTCTGTATTTATCTGACACCTTTGTGTACAGCCACATGCCATATGAGGATTGCTACAATACATTTAGATATAGTGTAGAAGCTAAAACGTCAATTTTCCAACCTCAAACTTGGAACAATACTCCACAGCATTAGTTACTAATTAGTACTGTAGTGTAAAGAGCGCAATAGAGTTCATTACGGTATATCTGTGAACAATAAAGGGGTTTTCAACATCTCACAGTGATGAAAATGGCAAGAGGTGAACTTGGCAGTTTAAGCAAATTATGTGTAACGGTTGTTCTTCTTGGGGCCAAAAACGTGATACAGTGCTTGTCCTTGTTTGGCAGAGAGCCTGTTTAACTGTGGACTAAATAGAGAAATTCAGCAGGGAGGGACAAGGAAGTGGAGGAAAGACCAATACGGTGACCTCCATCACTACTGCCCTGGCCAAAAGTTAAAACATAGGACTCAGGGTTGGCGCATGGATATGCTGGAGTATTTTCTTGTGTACAACATGAGACCTGCAGTGAAGGAATGAGGGAAGGATGCACAGGACAAAAGACAAGCAGTCAGGATAGGAATTGGAGCCATGAGGTAAAGAATACGTTAAATTGTCATTATTACTGGATGTGGTGAATCATGTAGTCTACAATGACTTTGCACTCCCGATTATTTAAAAAAGTGTTCTAAAAAATATCTTCACAGGACTTAGTGTGCAGATCTATTCTCTGTCTTACTGTGATGCAATGGTTTGCTCAGACAAGTGCGATGTCTTTCCTTGCTGATGGAAGGTTTGTTGTGGTTAGTACAAATCAGACAAAGGTATAAACACATAGTGAGTGAAAGGGAGAATTTTTTTTAAAGAAAACATTCTAAATATCTTTGTATTTTCTCTCATATCCATACTTTTTAATATGTGTATTTATTTTCAAAATGTCTTCTGTGTCCACATAAAACCTGTTTTACTGGGAGTCATCCTTCACCAAAATAATGGCTTGTGTAAGTGTCCATGCTTCCACTTATGATGCTTTGTGTCTATTCAAAGTGAGGTGCTTGTTTTCCCTACATTTGCACTTGTAACCTCTTGGTGACACACACCTTCATAAATGCTACATGATCTGACGCCAAAATGAACTGCTGTTATGAGACTTCTGTTCAGGAGCGTGAGCAATGAGTCTGGCTTGAATCACACTGGGGCCAACTTTCTCTCAATGTCTCCTTTTTTCAACAAAGTAAATATTCATGACTCAGAAGTGCAACATAGGATTGGTGTGCAGTGTTTTCTAACACATCCTTTATTCTCAATTCAACAGAGAGAAAATGTTTTAATGAATGTTCTGTTATTGCCAGGGTACCTGGAGGAGATACATGAGATTATGAGATTCTTTTTGTCACACTAAAGGACGGGCAAACCAGCAGGACTGCTCAGCATTTAAGAAGGGGTTCTGGTAAGCATGAGCCCACTAAATCCCAAACTGATCCCATCCACATCAACAACCTGCCACCTTCCTAACTTGAAATCTTCTCAAGAGCTTGGTGACAGCTTTGTGTATGAATAACTACAGAATGATAACTTCAAAAACAGCAAAAATAGAAGCTACAATCAATGTGACCTACTTCACCACGCAAGATGCTGTTATTCTCTCCAAGGTCAGAACAGAGAAACAGTACATTTGGTTATCCAGGACAGTGTTAACTATACCTGAGAACCTGAAACAGTTTTCAAGTGCAGAATTTATTTCCATTATAGAACTGGAGTTTGAGGTAATGAGACTCCCAGTGTGCTCACATTTCCCAAAACGCCACAGTATTAGTGCTGATGCACTTTTAAATCTGTAATTGGTGCAATTTTTTGTGTCAGTCAATATTGTTGGAATACAGCACAATCTATACTTACTATGTCATCAATTATCGCAGCAGAAAACAAGAAAAGGGGAGTTCTAATATTTGGCTGGTGCCTTTTCCAAAACATATGATAAAATCTATTTCCCGATGGTATGTTTTTTGAAAGTCCAGTATCTTCATATGCTTGTACTTATTATTATTTATTTAGCTGATGCTTTTGGCCAAGGCAGCAAAGAATGTTATGCATGTAACTTACATTTATACTGCAGTGTATTTTTTTCTACAGCAATTCAGATTAAGTACCTTGTCCAACAGTACAGCAGTAGGATTTGAGTCAGGGACCTGCAGACAGCAAAGCAACAGCCTTAACTGCTAAATTACCTGCTGCCCATTCTACACAGCCTTCTGAATCAGAAAAGCAGCCAAAGGGTACAGATGTGTCAAAACACTTGTAAAAAAAAAACGCTATTCAGATATAGAGAATATGCCCCCAAAGGCCAATTTGCTGTCCCAACTTGATGAAGGCCAATTGCTGCCACTTTGCAAAATGCACAGTAAACAGATACAGTATCCTCAGCTGACAGAAACCAAGCCTTTCCATTAGCAGGCAGAACAAACGTGACGACCTAGGAAGGAGGACGGGGAGGTACAGGTGGCATGGCTGGCCCTGACAAGGGTGGAATGCTAATGTGGGGCCTAGGTGGTTCAGATGAGGCCTGGAAACCAAGAGCAGGTTTTCTAGCACATTCATTATGCTTTAAGTGCTGCTTGTGCTCTGTCTGCCTGTACTAGAAAACTCTTTTTCACAGCAGCATTCTGAACATCTCATGCCACATCTTAAGGGCAAGGAGCAGAAATTTTACTCATCATAGACTGTAGGCTGGGACGTGGGTTCAAATTTGGCTCAGTCTGTGTGGAGTTTGCATGTTCTCCCTGCATTCAAATGAGTTTCCTCACAGAATCCAAAGACATTTTTAGGTAAATTGGTGACTCATGGTTCCCTATACTGTGTAAAAGCATGAATGAGGGCTTGTGAGTACCTTGTGAATGTATCCTGCCTCACTGTTCCTATGGGGATAGGCTCCAAACCATCTCTACCCTGAACTGAAGAATGGTAATTGATGATGGTTGGATTTTTGTCAATTATAACTGAATGTGCCATTTTAATTGTATACAGTATTTTAGAAATCTTCAAAACAGTTAACTAAAAATAAATATCACCAATACCAAGTTTTACTAATTACTTTTAAGGAATTATTTAAATTTTGATATATTGTTTCATTTTGGAGGAATATTCACACAGACCTCAATATTACAAAAGCTAATTGAATTAGCTCGTGCAGTGAAGGTGTGTGAAGACCTCACACAGTTCAGCTGGTTTCAGATTTTTCACAATCTCTGCATGACTAGTACACAGGAATAGCCATCTCTCTGATCATCTCCCTCTATAGGGGACCCAGAGAGGATTCCCACAATCCCCTTCAGTCTTTGAACATCTTAAGTCAAAAATTTTTTTTCAGTCTTAGATCAAAGGCAGCAGCCTAGGAGTACATCCATATAAAACTGTTCTGGAACCTATGAGATGTAAATACAACTATGTATAAGGAGGAGAAAAACAGCAGCGGTGATAGATGTAGTGATTCCTGATAAAAACATCCGAAGCGAAATGAAGAAGAGGAAGAGATATGAGATACCAGAGACTGATAGAAGAACTGGAGAGAATGTGGAAGGTGAAAACCAAGTTGGTCCCACTGCAGATCGGAGCACTTGTGGTCGTGACCCCTAAGCTGGAGGAGTGGATCAATTAGATCTTAGGAATGACATCATTGATCTCTATCCAAAAGATAGAGGAATCCTAGGAATCCTAGGAACAGCAAAAATATTGCACCGTACCATCAGACTCCCAGGCCTCTGGCAGGGGGCCCAAGTCTGAGGAAAGTTACCACCCACAAGGAGAAAAATGGACAAGAAAGAAATGTTTTTTTAAAACCAAAGCCAAATACTGCCCAAAATTGAGTTACCATTGAGGTAACCATTGATTCTGATCCCACTATCATCACTTATCTCCTTCTTGTTCCTTGCAAGTATGCCTGTGCTCAATGCCAGCAGCACAGGATTGTTGCTCAGCTCATTAGAACTAATAAGCCACTTTATGGAAAATTGTGCTGGACAGACATCTGCACCAAAATTCTGGAATATTCCACTGACCCACATTTACACCAACAACCAGTGCTGGGACATACAAACAAACAAACAAAACATGCCCAAACTGTTGGAACAGATCCACTTCCGCTGCAATATTTTAAAGCTACAAAACTGTTATTCGGATTGGACTCTGAATGTGGGGGGCTGTAATAATGAGTAACAACAGAACAGTGGATAAAAAATGAAGAAGAATAATGTAACAGATGGGAATAGTAACTTGGGTATTATCCACATTTCATAACCAAATTCTGCACTAAAGGCCAACACTGCTGGTTTAATAGCAGCAGGCGATATGATCAGAGAAGGTAACCAACAAATCTGCTGCAGTAAATGTGCAGCTGTGTAAGTAATATAATGAAACATGAATAGAAGCAATGTATAATTTAAAGAACAAGATAATCATTTTTTGTGTCTATATATGTCTTAATATCTGCCCCTGTACTTTCCTTCAGTTGTCCCTTTTCCAGACACTGGTAGGATCTCCTCATGTTGGCCACTTCTGCAATCTGTCAGTGGTACATTCCATGGAATGGAAGGGGTTTTCGTTTCTTGGTGTCTGCAGCTTCCATTCCCTTTCTTGGCCAATTTACTACTGCAGCTGAGAACTAGCAGGGCATATGTGTTGATGGTTCTGATTATGTTCTTCCCATTCAGTTGGCTCTTTAGGACCTTTATTACTCTGTGAAGGTATTTGGATATTGCTATCTTCCTAGTATCTGCCTCATGATTCCCATGTGATTGGAGGATCCCTGGGTACTTGTAGATGTCCTGCACATCTGTTAAGTGGCTTATTCTTTGTTTAGCAGAGTCCAGGGCCTTGTACTTCCTTAGTAGCCAGGACCGGTCCTTTGTTGTGTTACCCTTTTGTAGCTCATTGTACTGGGGTATCTTTATCTTGAGTTCCAATCTTAGCTTCCAAGGTAGATATCCAGGAGGGTTGGCTTTTTGGATTTTGTAACGTAGTGCTTTGTGCATTACTGCTGCGGTCGCATATACCATGTTCTTGGTTTCAGTTGTGGTGGTGGCTGGGACTGTGAATACAGCTGCATTCATCACAATTTTTGACCAAACTATCCTGATTCTCTAACATTCAACATGGACCTTATTAATCTGGGCAACATCTGAGACTCTATTCAAGTCACTCATATTAGGAGGTAGGCAGGTACAGTGTTAGGAGTCTTGTCTAAGGACTTTTATTGAATATTGCTGGGAGTCCTGTACTGGGAATTGAACCCCATTTTACCACAATGCCAATGAGTTCAGTGTACTTCAATGGCCTCCTCAGTCATCAGCTCAGAATCCAGTCGAGCACCTTTGCGATACGATAGAATGGCAGATTGGCAGCATGAATATACAGCTGACAAATTTGCAGCAATTATGTGATGTAATCATGTCAACATGGTCCAGAATCTCTAAGGAATGTTTCCAGCATCTTGCAGGCAGGGACAGTGTAAACTGAGAGGCACAACCAAGTGGCAGGGACATCTGTAAGGAATATGGCCTGGACACTTCCAAATCTAAACAGTAGATACCACAGAGAGTGGTGGAGAACAACAGAGCTGCGAATCTGTGGGACTTCCACATCCAGACAGATAAACAGGTACTGGGTAACCAACCAGGTATATTGGTAGATAAGGAAGAGAAAACAGCAGTGGCAACAGATGGGGTGATTCTGAGTGATGGAAACATCAGGAAGAAGTAATTTGAGAAGTTGGAGAAATACCAGGGATTGAGAGAAGAACTAGAGAGAAAGTGAAAGGTGAAAACCAAGGTAGTTCCACTGGTGATAGGAGCACTTGGGGCTGTGACTCCTAAGCTGGAGGAGTGGCTCCATCAGACCTCAGGTAAGATAACACTGATCTCAGTTCAGAAAAGTCCAATCTTAGGAACATATATAAAATTCCCTTTTCACCCAGTATCACACCACACAACACAAGATGAAAAATCATACAGAGAGTAATGTCTTTAAGCAACATGTATCAGGTGAAAGAAGTGAAGACATAACAATATATGTGACCATACCATGGTGCATGTGTGTGAGGCAAATATAAATCATTATATTCTTGAACCTTGGGAAAGTTCAAGATGAGGACTCTTGGAAGACGTCATAGTCATTCAGGCTTATGAGAAGTGCATTCAAAGTGCCCCTGTGCAAACCACCTGAGTTTTTCTTTATTCAGTTTGATTAACCAAACCCCCCCCCAATTACAATTACACTCCACTTAAACCAACCTGCATTTGAACCTGTGCTACGACTGTCCATCCCGAATGAATTTTTATTAGGCAACCTTACTTTGTCAAAAGGATTTATTTAGGAAAGTCAAAAGGTCAAAAAGACAGGAAAATAAAGTGGTGGAAGGATTAATAGGATGCTGAATGCATTCCCCGAGTGTCCACCAATTATTTCAGCTGGAGCATTGCAGTAGCTAAGACAAGATGGGGTGTCATTTTACTCCTTGGAAAACTAGACTTAGAGGAAAAGATGGCAGGCCTTGCTAAAGGTTCTGCAAACCGTTTTTGGGATATAAATAATTGCATGCTTCATTATGTATATTAATAGGTGCTGAGAAAGGAATGTTCACTGTAATATCTGTCAACATTTATAATAAAGCTGATGAAACTTTTTGATCAAAATGTCCTAAGTGCACACATAATAAATAACACACAAATAACAGCAGTTTATTTCATAGTTTATATTTGCATAAATTTGTGTGAATATGTAAATGAGATCACTACAATAGGCAATACATATCAGACAATAAATTTGGAAGAGAAAGTACTCATTTTGAAAAAACTAAAATATTCTATTAAGTTTGTCAGAAAAAAGACAGTGACTGGGAAAGAGATCCCTCAGCAGCTGCTGGGGTTTGTATTGAGATTTGAGATGTAGCAATGTGCCAGGCATTGTTTTCTCTGAACGGGCAGGGTTCCTGCAGGGATCCTAAAATTTTTCTGGGAAAATTGTAAAAACCAGTGCTGGTTCCATTCCACATTCCCCTTGCTGTTTCTGCATCTTTGAAACCCCAAACTTGATTTAATAAAGCAGAGTTCATCCTTTTGGTGTCAGAGACTATTACATGTGAACATTTCTGTGTCAGCATCACCTTCACTTATGCTGAAAGAGAGCATGTAGGCATTTCATTGTCCTCCGTGTGCTTTGTGCTCTTGGTTTTGGCTATACTACCACCTGAATGAACCTTTTTCTTCCTAATGTCTTACAGGTTGGTAACAGAGACATTTTGATAGTGTTTCAGAGAGTTTCAGCAGCAATTAACGCTTTATTTAGGGAAAAAAATGTAAGGCACCAATTGGGTGGGTTTTTGACAGTACTGGGGGTGACTACAGTGAGGTGTGCGATTTCTGCTGATAACCTATCCCAAGATGCAACAAGGCAGTTAGAGGATGACAATTCTGTACAAGTCTGGAACTGCAGACAGAAGACCCATCAGAGTGACCCCCCAAAATTGTCACAGACATCTCTTTAATTTACTTCAGCCTCAAAGTATGAATACAAGTTAATTTGCTGCTAATTAGAAGATATTCACAATATTTACACTTCTATCCGATAAGCATAGAATAATTGTACAGGGGTAACTGGTAAAAATAAACAGCTTATACAGAGAGGAGGACTGTAATAATACCCTGAGGACATATACATGGTGGCCACATTGGTATGGCTTTCAATGAGCATAAATAACACAGCAGTCGCCTTTGGATGCCTGAGTCCCTATAGCTGTTGATGAGAAGCAGTGCAGATTCATTCACTGGCAGCCCCAGGCCAAGTGAGACAAGAGGTGGCATAGAGCGTGAGTGAGATGATGGCACAGCAATAGCAGCACCACGGCATAGTGATGCGGGCAGGGAATAGCCAGGTAAGAAGGAAGAGAGAAATGTCAGTGGGATGATCACACTGACATGACAAAAATGCTTAAAGCACCTTTTAGCACCTGGTATGGCCTGGTATGACAATAAATATCACAAAAAATAAATATTAGGATAAATATCACAAAAAGGATGTTGTATTCATCCATTCATCCTTTCACGCATGCATACATTTATTTATTTAATGAACAATATAATAATTTGACACTACAATGAACACGCTTACAGCACCTGGTGTTCCTTGATGATCACCCTTTAAGGACTGACCAGGCCCGACCCTGTACAGCTTCCAAGATCGGGCACTTTGAGTTCATCCTTGAGTTCATCCTTACAGTTGACTGTAAGCAACAAGAAGTACCACAAACAGGCTTTTGTATACATCCATTCATTCATCCCTGCATACATTTGTTCCTTTACTGAACAATGTAATGAATTGACATTACGATGAAAATACTTACAGCGCTTTACAGGACCTGGTGTGGCTTGATGTGACCCAGCAAGAAATACCACAAACAGGCTTTAGCATTCATTCATTCAGTCATTAATGGGTTTATTGAAAATCGGATGAGATTGGACGAGTTGACAGTAGTATGGCCGCAAGCAATAAGAAATATCACAAAACAGATGTTGCATTCATCCATTCATCCATTCATGTATACATTTGTTCATTTCACGAACAATATAATAAATTGACATTAAGAAGAAAAAGCTTACAGCATCTGTTTTTTCCAGGTGGGTCACCCATGCAAATATTAACCAATCCCAACCCTGTGTTGCTTTCAAGATAAAAGAAGATCAGGCTCATTGAGGGTGGCGTAGTTGTAACCAGCAAGAAACACCTGAAACAGGCTGTTGTATTCATCCATTCATTCCTGCATACATTTGTTCCCTTACTGAACAATATAATAAATTGAGTTTATGATGAAAATACTTAAAGCTTGTTACAACACCTGGTGTGGCTTGGTATGTCCTAGCAAGAAACACCACAAACAGGCTTTAGTATTCATCCATCCATTCATGCATACATTCATTTGTTTAATGAACAGTATAATAAATTGACATTAGAGTGAACGTGCTTACATGCACCTGGTGTTCCTAGATGGTCATCTATTCAAGTGCTGACCAGGCCCTGTACAACTTCCGAGATCAGACGCACTGAGGGCGGTGTGGCCATAAGCAGCAGTCATCCACGCTCAGGGTGCATCATTCCCATTGCCAAAGGCCACTGAGGTCATGTGTGACATGTATCGCTGCATACAATTCCACTGCACATGTATGCACGTGTTCCACATATTAATGCTATCATGTCAGCTGCTTCCACTCCAACTGCGCTGCTTTAATCAGTCAACTTTCCTGACAGTTCAACAAACAAATTATGTCAGTTTTCTGCTGTAGAACAGATGACAGTATCAATACAGCCTGAGGCTTGTGAGGACAGCAGTATTTCTTTATTATACTTAAAACTGCTGTATGATTCACACAAGAAAATATGATGCAGAAAGGGTATGTTGCTATTTTTGGAATAAAACCAACAATTTTACATCTTCCAAGCAAAGGCCAATTTATCACAGAAACTGGGAGCAAATATGGCTTGTCACATTTTAAAGGTAGTTGTCAGTTTTAAAATTTGGGACATTTTATGTCTCAAATGTTAGACATAGTAAATCCACTGAAATCACCTTATCAAAATACTGTACTTGCTATACATTTCTTCATCATATACATAAACCCACAAACACACACATGCAGCCAGATAAAATGTATCAAAGACTTTCTAAAGAGACACTAGATGGGCCAAAACAATATGTAGATGAATAGTAATAATGAAAGTGTCACTGTGGAGACTAGACACCATACTGTGAAGAGCAAAAAATAAATGGACAGGATTCAGGTTTGTGAGAGTCGGAGAGCAGGCGCTCAACAGTAAACCCCTTTCCTCAAAAAAGGTTTTATGACACGGTAGTAGACTAAAACTGACAACAACATCAGAGGAAACAAACTGCTGTATGGATGAAGAATATTTTTAAAAATTGTAAAACACTTCAACTTGCGTGGAGATGGCAGGGAGACCATGTCTATGAGGACTGCGCAATTGCCTGCTGAAAGGCCTGACTATTCAAAAGGGCCCTGCTCACTAAGGAGGCTGACAGAACGGATGTCAGGGCGATGGCTCACACTGCTGTGAGCCTGAAATGATGTCTGAAATGACCAGTTTAATGTAATATACCCTGGAGCTTGCGTGAGTGACAACTGCAAACATACTTCTGGTTGACAGGCTGGGCACCTCATATTTGTATTTTTGCATGGTGCACTTATCCTGAAAAAGCAAAGCCCCTTATGAATTTTGCTGTATCTTGTTATTATTGCACAGGACCAAAGGCACAAAAGTAAGTGATGAAAAATGTTCACTTCATAAAAAAAGCATAGAAACAATGGACAAACTGTCATTGTGAATGAACTGAGAATGACAGCCAAGCCAGCCTCCAGGAGGTCAGTCAGATACAGTGGGGGCAAGTGGGATGTGGACAGGCGCCAGCCTAGTGGTCTCACACAAGCAACCTCTTCTCCCATGCCAGACTAATGAGCCGGAATGTGGCTCTCCGATATACCACCTTCTGAGCTGAGCTCTCATCCCGGACAGGGACACACCTCTGTTACACCCACACCATTTGGCGTTACATGCTGCTGTCCTGGTTTTCTGTTGCCTGTAGGTTTGTTACTTTTCTCTGGGAGGTCGTTGAGTGGTGTTTAATTCTGGATACTTCTCTTCAAAAGATGCCGCAGAAACAGTGCAGAGCAACTGGAACTACAAAAACATGAGCCAATAGTTAAACCTTAAAAGGATTAAGTGTTATATATGGCAACCTTCTTCTGAGGCAGTTAATCCCATTGGATATTTGTAAACATGTTTAAAAATATGTGTGTGCAACAGGGGCTGCATCTTATCCATTCACAAAAATTAACTCTAGGACAAATATGATGTAAAATAAATGCTTTCTCAAAACTCTTTTTGAAACTAGGCCTGTTAAAAATTGGTAAAATAGTCACTGGAAATGTGAAGAGAATAAATAAATGAATGATGTTGATATAATAAATATTTATGAAGCCTAAAAAAGGAATATATGTTGTACTGGTGCCAAGGCAGTAAAAGGCCAAGATTGACAAGAATGCCGAAAAATGAAACTTTTCTCAAAGCGAGGGTCTCTTCCCAAGAGTTCAATTAAAAAAAACTCAGACGTTGGTTAAAGTCAACACAGCAGACACACCTGGTAATTAGGCTCTGAGCCCGATGCATACTTGCCAACACCGTTTAACAAACAAAACAATGGTTTGACAAAAAAAGAACAGAGAGGTATTTGCCAAGAAATGCTGTTTTTGAAAAATCTCAGTTGTCTGCAAATCAGAGTCAATGTACAAGAACCACTGAACGGCTTCATTTTCCAGAAAGGTAAATTCACAGGCTGCAAATGGCCATGGTATCTTCACCTTTTTGAAAGAAGATATGCATGTGATATTTCATAATAAGATTGTGAAATTTAGGTTAAGCGGGGATTGAAGAGTGGTCGTTGTTGGTCTCACTGGTTGATCTTTGACGTCATACCAAAGAACTGCTAAGAACTTCTGAACATGAGTGACTGATTTGTAGGGTGGAGAATCATAACCCAGCTTTTGCATGCTGAATGAACATGTTGCAGAGACACCTCATCAGTGTATGGGGATAATCTACTGTCTAGATATTGTGTGCGAGTGCGCCATGTGGTTCACAGAAGGTAGAACAGACCATGAAAATGATTCATGCAGAGGACACCCATCAACTGTTGGAGGGAACAAAAATGGCTTGTTATTTCTAATCCTACTGGAATAAGGATGTGGATATTGCCTCTATGCAAAAATAATTTATTACATGCCTGCAGCTACTGCTGCTTTAATATTTTCATTATAGTTTATTATGGTTCACGTTGCTCTGATCCCCATTGGTGCAAAATTTATGTACATACAGTACAAACAGCAAAATAAATTGAACCAATTGGGCAAACTGGGGCGCATTTCAAACCAGATCGTACTACAACCGCTTACATTCACATACATTAAGTGGACAATAATATAGAATAGCCGTAATGGCAAATGAAAGAGGGTGCTTAGCTGATTACATCCTCTAAAATGTCCTGGTGTGCTCGCTCATGCCTGCACGGTTTGTGCAAATACCGAGAGGGAATAAAAGGCGATTACCTGTTAACCCTTATTTGGCTTACGCTATCATGTTGTTGCATTTGTGCTCCAACATTTCAACAGTGTGAGAGCGAGCAAGTGAACTAATGTTTTTCTCTCCTTGTTTTTCTTTCTGCCTTGTGGATTGCCCACTTAAGTATTAATCCAGGAAATATGCTGTCGGAGTTTAGGCTTCTCCAGATCACCCAACTCCTACTGGTCATTCATGAAGACTCAGCCACTGTGGGAATGTCATCGTGCAGTTAATACACATACAGACGTTTCATTTACCATTTAGGCCCAACATAAGCGCTGCCTCTGGACTTGCCTGGGCTGCCACTGGTCGAACTGGTACCAGCTCAACTTTCTTTTCTTTAGTCCTTGCACCTCCAAAACCTAGAACCTTCTGCAAAGCAATCAAGTCAAAACACAGCGTAACTAATACTTTAGGAATCATTTTGAAGTTTTGTTAAAGTCACATTTTAGGAGGGAAGTATTAGGCTAAACACAGCCACACCCAGCTATCAGTCGTGTGCATATGCATATAACCACACTTTGCTGCTTCTGTCCTGCAGACGCAGTATTTGTGAACACAACGCCACCCCACTTGTATCTCTACCTTGTTCACAATCCCAAACGGGAAGCTCAACAACCTCTTTCAATGGCAGGTGCGAGCCCACAAGTGGCCTCAAGTCCACTCCCAATGGAGTGTACACCAAAAATCCTGTCAAACACACAAACCGGTCTAGTACTTCCAGCTCCTGAATGTACATATACTAAAAATACATGTCAGTACGTGATCCATATGTATGAAATCAGACGTGCCGTGCTTTTCAAAATGTGTAAATTACTAACAGCTTCAGGCACACAGTCAGACAGGATACTTTTGTAAAGAATGACAGTTTTCAAAATATGTGGGTTAATGTCACATCAGCAAGTCTGGCACCTAGATACATATTTCAGCAAGGTTTGGTCCTAATCAAAATCTCACACAGCCTGCTTTGTCTCCACACATTAGCATTATAATACAAAACACAAAGAGCATTCAAAGCATAAAATGAGGACAGGTGCATTCAAAGTCTGTATGTTAAATAACCTCCCCAGTACTACAGGAAATATAAACAAAATTTGAACAGATGCTCCTGCAATATTTTTCATGACCAAAGATACCATAGCTTTCTGTTTACAATTAACAAACTGAAACTATGCACTGATAAAATAAAAATGAATAGGTTGGAGCTGAGATCTACAGAAATATCACAGTTTCTATGCTGTCCTGCACTAAAATGATAATGATGTCATCTTGCAGACAGCTTTTTTTTTTTAAAGCAATGGGATAAAATGTGCAGACAAATGCAATAATAAATTCGATATTAAACCTTATCTTGAAGGAAATGAATGTTATATCATTTACATATTACTGGCTTACTGGATCAAATATTGGGTGTAATGAAGAAACATAAAGGAATGCAATGTCACATTGAACTGTACAAATTCCAAACTGGTATAAGAACGTTACAGCTGAAGGATATACATGTGAACTATAGACACCAATTGGCTAAAGCTCAAATTAGCAATGTGAATTACGTAAAGTACATCAAATACACACTTTCATAGTCTGAAGGAAGAACAGGACATTTTGGGTCTCGAACAATACGCTATAACACTGGCAACTGCAGAAATCTGAAGTCAGTCCCCTTTACCATCTCTGGTACTTCTTTTTATGAGTCTGTTTTACATCATTTGTTAATTCGCTATTTAAGGACACCTGAACAATAAATTGGTAGCATTCTTTTAAATGTGTCCCTTTAAGGCTTGCTATGGACTTGATGACATCCATTGGAAAATTGTTAAAATGCGTTCAATGATGTGCAGTTTAATAAAAAAGGGCCAGGAAAAACTCTCTTCAGTACGTATGACTGAACTGCTGATACTGCACAGGTATTTTTGGGAAGGTCCTGCATGATTCTTTTAGCACTTCAATGATATTGGTGTTGAGACCGGATTAAAATAAGTAAAATAAAAAAAGCAACAAAGGAAGCAAATGAAAAATCTATATAATAAAAAAAATTCTGCATCACTAGTTAATACATGTGTATAAAATGTGCACCTCATGAACTATTAGATTATGCCCCCCTCCAAAGTGAACTTCTTCAAAACTTTTGGCTGTCCTGGCTGTTGCCAAAGGTCACTGGCTGACAGCCACACTTGAACAAGCACTTGTTAAGATACATGACAATATAATAGCAAATTGAGGTTTTGAAAGACTCTCAATGAAAGCCAAAGAGAGAAAGAGCATAGAACCAGTACAATCAACATTTTTGAACTTTGAAGTTTGCTATAATGCCTGACTTTTTAAGGACGAGTCTTTTCCTGATGCGCTGAAGATGCCTTTTTCTTTTGGGCTTTCTTTTTACTGATTTTTGTTTGTTATAAAAAAATCAGAACTGAAAGACTACTTTCCTGCATCAGATGTCTGATCACTCCCTGAATTGGACATGATTGACTGAAGGATATAGTGAACATGGTGTGGCTTCCCCCAGGACTAGCTAATATCAGTCACTGCCATGCTATGAAATACGAACCGTAGCTCTCATTTGGCTTCACAGATGGTCATCTCACCTATAAATAAAAACCCTGTGATGCAGCTGTGGCTACAATTCCGTAACTGCTGAGAGATTTAAAAGGACTGGTCTGAGCTTTTCCTGGTACTGTGGAGTCGGTGGCTGAAGAGACCCCAGTGTGACCTACTTACACAATAACCTCATTTGATCTTGGCAGTCCTCATATGGATGCAGAGACAACAAAAAATACTTGCAAGCATTTTTGGGATTGCAACAGACAGGCTTGCAGATGGCGACTGCTTGGCATTTGGTGCCCAGGACAGGGGCAGATACTGATTCCCATTCCTCCGTCACGTGCAACTCCCTTTCTCCACAATGAGGCCCACCAGAGCACGGGGGTCAATAACTGCCCATAATGCAACAGCCTTCAGGTGCCGCTTATAATGACCCAGCTGTCAAGGAGGGCTCGGGCTCCACACTCATTACAGTGATGTTTGTTAGCGTGTTGCTTGGGTGCGTGAGCAGGGCCTCCATGGGGGCTGGAATGAGGCCAGATGAGAGAGCAAGATGGCTGGTAGCTGATAATGAGCTCTTGTTCAGTATCTCTTCTTTCACTGTGAAGCACTTACACTGTCCATCACTGCAAGTCCTGTTCATTTGTTTAATACGTACAGTGTCTTTTAAATGTATACAATTAAACCTGATCTCATAGAACTTGCATTTACCAGGTAAATGGCACATGATTTAAAAGCATGTCTTTCATAAACCTTATATATTAAACAGCAGTCCAGTAAATACAGAGCAGGTCAATTGTCCAGATTTAATACAAAGTGAGACTTTTTAATTTTTTATATTTACTTCCTTTGAGCAAATCCTTGCCATTCAGGGTGATGACCCGGCAATGAATGACATGGAGAATATTAATTATCTCAGTGGGTTGTAGTGCACAAGTGTTTCAGAAAACAGAGTAAGGGAAGGACTAAAAATAATGTGGAACTGAGAGTCAATAAAGGATACAGCATGAACACCTAATTATATTAAAAATGGTTTTTTTATACGCTTCAGCAAGGACATGATGGTGGTTATTTTTGTGTGCTGTCTAATTGGTTTGTATTGTATAGAGATGATAATTTTGGTAACTGATTTGGAAAAAAAGTCAAGAATTAAACTGACACAGGATCTTGAGACTGTAATTTCTGCCAATAGTGCTGTGGCAGCATTGCTCAGCATAGTTCCTTTATCTGATGCAAAAAGTACTAGGACGTTATATACCCTTCAATAAAACTAGAGTCATTTCCCATTCAGTATTCATGTACACAAGTGTATTGAACGAGGTGTCTGATTTAGCAATTCTGTGTCTATGCTAGTTGTCGAATTCTGCTTAGCCTATGACAAAGGTCACTGGGACAAGCTGAGAATCATCTTCATTTACTGGAGTGGGAAATATTTTCTTCTTTTAACCACAGAGCAAGATGCTTTAAACATCCTGAAATTGCTATGAAAGTTTGTTTACAAAGAATGCAGTTTAACAAAATGGAACAGGTGCAGAAATGACAAACAGCTACTAATATCTTCAGCATGCAATGTGGCCCCAGCTGTGACACCTCTTGTCTCTCAAACAGCTTTAATAGACTATTTATTGCTTTTTTAGTTTACACTTCTAAACTTTGTAGTGATGTCACGCTTGTTGTGTGACGATAGCTCTTTTAGAGTATGGGCCATAATTGCCTGGACCCATCCACCCCTGGGGAACCACTGCCAACAACCTTTGCTGTGTGCCTAAGGTCTTACCTGAAGGGCCAGAGCAGCAGAGGCCAGTGTGTGACCTGCCTCAGACTGCCTGACTTACAGTAGCTGACTGCAGCAGCAGTGCTGACACATGAAAGCCCTTGAAGGGCAGATCGATGACAGAGACCAAACATGTAGTTTATGAAGGATCCCAAGAGTCACACTGCATACATCACAGTATAGTGTATTATACTGTGGCTCTGATGATGCTTTCATGGAAAGAGGCTTGTGATTTTTTTTGGTCATTTGGTTATTTGACTTAAGTGATCATGTACCTTCCTCATAGATAAAACTGCAGCAACACATCTGGGAGGTGACCCAACAACGTTTCAGTGTGTTTAAACAGTTTTCTACATTCCTGCCCCACATTAAGCCCTTGTAGAGACAGGGTTAGACAGAACCTGGTTTGGCATTTCTAAATGTTTCAGTCCTATCACTGTGCTGAAAGATAAAGGTCAAAGTTCAAGAACCTGTGGGTTTGTTTTTGCCCAGTTATTATGATGCAGGCTGATGCTTCGAACCCTAAAGTCCTTGAAAAATGAGCTATGTGCTGCATTGCATCTGCTGCTGATGCTAACAGTGACAGACAGGCATTCAGCCACAATCTCAGCCATCTTACAACTTGTGAAGCCAAACAAAGGGATGTGATTTTATACTACAGCCTGTAATTACTGTGGCAGGTCTCCATTTTGCACCCTGCATTTAAAACCCAGCCTGTCCCTTGCTGATCATGCACTTCTTTATTTGTGCTCTAATTCTGTTTGGCTGTTCAGTCAGTGCTCAGCTCTTTGATTTTTTTTTTCCTAAAGCGGGAACAGAGATTATTCCTCATTGTTCCTGCACTCTTGCACATCTGTGACCTAGAAAAATTTGGCAGACCCTATTAACTCAGACAAAGCAAATTCCGGTTTGAGGTAAGACATGGTCAGTGGAAATGCTCATCCAAAGAAGAGAGATGGCAGAGGATGAAATTTTTTGTCAAAACTCTGAAACGACCAGCCCTCAAGTTCCTACTTGTGTAAAACATGTTGCCTGCACTGATTTACCATAGTACCCTTAGTATGAGAATGGCCTATGCATTTTGGTTTCATTGCACAGGAGCTTGGGAATGGTGGTTATGCGTGTTATTAGTATACAAGCCCCTTTCTTTTCCAAATAATCTACATAATACTCCATTGCAGTCGGGTGATACAGAAAGAGAGATTTCAGTTTCTGACTACAAGGTGTCATTCAAATCCTTGCTTTGCTGGCAGAGAATTTGTGAATGCTTCTATTCTCAAGGCTCTCCATTCTGAGTCCAGGTTGGGTTGAAATCCCCACTGCCTTTCCAGGCTGTTTAGCAGTCGGCACTTCCTTAAAGCATCCGACTCATCTGTTTCATCTGCTTTCAATGACTAGCAAATCATTCTATCCAACAAAATGCACGTGTAAGTCTTTTGAGGCCCAGAGGAGTTGTGTGCAAAATGAGCAGGTGGTGTCATTTCACACATAAAGGACAATCAATCCATGTTCCTTACTCACCCCTGTCCTTCCCGGTGACTTATCACAATCCTGCTCTTTTCAGTGTTCTTTAACTGTCAGCAGACAGTTAATTGAAGTGAATCTGCATTTCATCCTTGATGCAGAATACTTGTTTTCCCATGTTTTAATGCTATATTTTATTTTTTTGAACAAGCTGCAGGGAGCACAAAGTAAATTCTTTGTAACAAAGGGAGAGCAATTACCACACAGTTCAGATGCAGCTGATGATGCCTCTGCCATGCAACAGCAGTCAAGCACTCAGTCTATGAGCTTTGAGAGGTTCAAAGTAGCTAAATTGCAGAGCTGTTTTGAGAGGATACAATCAAGAGTCAATGGGATTTCCTGTTTTTTCTAATTTTCTAAAGTAACACCATGAACTCCCACATTCACGTCTAGGTCTCTAGAATTAGGAGCTAGCTTGTTTTCCCTTTATGGATGATAAAGAGCATCAAGAAAGCTCTGTCCTTCTAACCCAGTGCTGGTAAGATGTTTTTTGTAGGTAGCGTGGTATTTAAATGTCCCTCTCACTCTTCTCCACTGCCAGGTGGTGGGTCAGATTGACAAGCTGACTTCAGATTTTGACTTTGATCTGGAGCCGGATGACTGGACGGTGGCCACTGTGAGCAGCACCTCCAGCAGTGAGCGGGGTCTTGGTGACACCTTCAGGCTGGACTTCTTCAACCCAGATGTTCTCTCGGACAGCTGGGAGTTCTGTAGTTTCCTGGAGAGCACCTCTCTGAGCACTGGGCTAAACCAGAAGCAGGCAGAACTGGCAGGGGAGGCGGAGCTGGTACAGGAAGGAGGATGTGGGACACCGCCTCCACTGCCGACGACTGCCACGGCCTACTCTCAGATGAATGGTGGGCTCCCCATCCCCAATGGCCCATTGAGAGTAACCCCAGACTCCTCTAGTGAGGAGGCTACAAGTTCAACGCACAGCCACAAGACATCCCGGACCTCTGGCACGAGGGAGAGGGTCCGATTTAGTGACAAGATACTCTACCATGCACTGTGCTGTGATGACGATGAGGATGAGGAGGGGGAGGAAGGAACACCAGACACAGACGATGCAATCAGCCCACCTGCAGCCTCGCCGACACCCACACTCCCTTCCTCTGATCATTCCATTTACAACTGCCTTGACTCCACCTCGTCCCACTCACCAGAGCGGGTTGCAGGGCTGCAGGTCGGACTGGGGGCTACAACGGCCAGCAGAAAAGGCCTCCTCCGTCCGGGAAGCCGAAAAAAACTGTTACGGAACAGCAGCACACAGACTGTCTCTGACAAGAGCACCCAAACTGTACTGCCCTATATCCCAGCCAAACAGAAAACAAAGGACCAGTTCTGAGCAGGACTTCAGAGGAACCTCAGAGAATATTGTATGATTTCATGTGAAACTCAAAAGATGGTGTACTATTTAATATTAAATACCTAGTGATAGATGAATACACCAAAAAAATGACTTATTCAATAAATAAATGCTATATGGAAAATGGCTGGACTACCTAACGTCATTGTGAGACTCAGGGAAATAAAGATGACTAACAATATTCTACTCAAAAAAGATGCCAGTTTCTTCAAATGGTCCATAGTGGACAAAAGCAGATGTGACATACTGAACAGACCCCATCCTGTCGTCTAAAAAAATGGAGACCTCTGAGGTTCTATTAGATTGAGTACTCCAATGCACTTGAGTAACTTTGCAGCAGTGGCTGTTTGAGTCATGAGAATGTATTGCTTCTTAGAGAGGTGGTTCACATACTATGCGTGTTTATACTGCACATCATCATTTGCAAAATAGTACCAAAGACCCTGTATAGCATAAGCACCATATCTGGAAAGCGGTGAGATGACAAAAATACATTAATTGTAAAGGCAGGCCAACAAAGGGCGTATTCATGAAGAGGATGTCCATCTCAAGACAGGCTGCACAGAATTATTCCCATGTTGGCGGCTGTACATTGCTCTGGTGCTGGAGCATGGTGCTGACTCATCTCCCAGATGTCCTCATCAAGGGGGACGTGCTATGTTTAGAACCACCCCTCCCAAATGGGCTCCCACACCTCTTTCAAACATCTTACCTCTTCCTGAGTTTGACACCTGCCAGAGTCCCTCTCACTTTGAGCTTCAGCTTATTGCAATGATCCTCCAGTTCCTCACATTGGTTTTGTAACCCTGTAAGTTTTGGCATTCACCTTCTACTTTTATGATTATAATGAATATCATTATTTCTTCCTTCACCTACACTTTTGTCCAAATTAGCTTAACATTTAATTCATTTATACAGGTTAGAGTTTTTTTCTGACTAGTTTCCTGTTATTTTCCTGTCTCACAGGTATATATTCTTTAGCTGTTCACCCCATACCATTTGTGTCCTTAGCCAGCATGCCAGCTGTGACTGATTCCTGAGTGTAACACCCCACCTCAATTGTACTATGGCCTTCATAACTTTCAGTGCTCTTGACAGCATACCCCTTGGATTTCTCTATTTCACACTCTCCCACACACTCTCTAGGTACCTCTACATCACTCCTTATATGGGTCAGCATTTTACACTCCATAGCTTCTGAGTCACAACCTTCACCATGATGTGTTCAGTAATTTTACACCAAAACATGATCTGTATCTGTTTTTGGCAAAGGATGCAATGCTAGCGATACCAACCCATAATTCCCTCAGGTGCACATCATGTGCATCTAGCCTGTGTCTCTAACTCTCCAGTGTTGACACAATCATGTTTTGAAAGATCAAGTGGGTGAGGAGAGCAATTTCTGAATTCTTCCAACCCTAGTCTTCAGCACAGAAGAATACACAGTGCACTCACTCATTGTCAATTATAGGCAGAATACAGATATAATACTGCGTTTTTCAAATACCCACATAAATATAGTTCAGTTTATGTAAAAGGCCTAGACTGCTGTACTAATGCAAGCTTGGAAAGATATGTCTGTGCATTCTCATATAATTGTGAAATTCTTCTGAAAAAGCAGGAAGCTTCAGCTGCCAAAGGCAAGCAGGTGGGTTCTGTGTGAGATAATTTGATTATGTGATTTAGTGTAATTATTTGCTAATGCCTCATCACTACGACAAGAAGCTGAAATGACACCCACCCCCCCCCGCAAAGACATCAGCCTGCAATACTTCAGCACATTTATGACAGTGGTGCAGGCAGGACACAATAAGAACAATCTTGATGTTTTCTTCCTACTGAGCTAAAAAAACTCAAGGGGGTGAGTAGCAATGTGGACTGTGGTAGAGAAACATTCTGTGGGGATTAGAAAGGGTTCATGAAACACAACGGTGAAGAGCATTACAGGATGACTAATGAACTGGACAAGCGAGGGCCGACACATTTTATCTCCATGTTGTTTCTTGCCTGCTGTGGCTTGAACAAACTATTTTTAATCCAAATCCAGCATCAGTTCTTCCACCCACCTTCCCACAGAGGTTTCTGAACAATGGGTAAAGGTGGTCAGTGAATCCACAGCTCTAACTGATCAAAGATTTCACTGTTTGTGCTTGTGAGTTTATGACAGACTAATTATCAGTGGCATGAAGAAGCTAATTTTTTTCTGACTTCCACATAGACTTATTTAAAATTAAATGTGAAGACTCCTCAACCAAAAGACAAATTATTCTCGGATATATAACATTGGGCATTTTTCTACATTAATGTAGCATTTTCCCTGCCACTCAAAAGACGGGACAGTCATAAACGTATTCTATATTTCAATGGGAAAAATCTACCAGATTTTTCATTTTACTTCCATTCAGAGAAATGCCTTTGTTGGCATGACAACCAGTTTACATTACATCATACTAGTTTTATGTTGTTTAGCAAACATACTAAGGCAGACTCACCACAAGAAGGATTTAAAATCTACATGGAACTTACTGAAATGTAATAATTGGCCAACAATGATACATTTGGAATGAGAACGCAAACGTTGGATCATGTAATACATCCAAAGGATGGTGCATTTACAGAATGACCGATACAAAAGCCACAAATGCATTCTTCAGGTGGAGTGCCTCGAAAACCAACAGAGTACCCACAGGGACCTAAGGCTGGAAATCATGTCACCCAGCACATTGCTCAGGACATCAGGAGTTATAATGTAAGACAGGCCACAAGTGAGGTGGTGAAACAATGACTCCCAGTGATCGCCTGAGGAGTGATGCTGAATGAGGCCGACTGAGAGGGCTGTGGGTGATGGATTATCACAGACCTTGCTTCTTAATGGTCCAATCTAACAGACATGTGGACCATCAGCAGACATCATAAACAGCTAGCATCAATATTTGCAGTGAAAAAGCACATCAGTAGAGGATCATGGTTAGCAGAGAACAATGTAACCTACTCCCCACCATGCCGATCAAGATACTTGCAAAACCTGACACTGTTTCCCAGTTTGGGTAGGGCATGCAATTTGCTGCTTTTCAATGTTTAAAATGTCTCTTTCCCTCTGGTTTTATTTGCTTTTGCTTAATATTGTTTAAATCTTTTTTGCAAACAGTCTACTCAGGAGATGTTGCTCAAGGTGAAAAAGACTGAGGTCTGTTACAAAAATCCTTAGGCCCTGGAGATAGTCTGTCTGCAGCTCCTATTTTTAGTATGCCCCTCACCTTCCTCCTTCATTCTCATGTGTGCGAATGACAACAGCTAAATCCAGCCACTTCTCCACACCAGCCAGTCTCCTGTCAGAGAGCTGTATGCATCTCATCATGTGGGTTTACACGTACTAATGTATTATCTTTGCATTACCTCAGGACATTTGTTGTAGCAGCACACTTCTTTTAGGGAGCAAAGCCCTGTATAATTTATTTCACATATTTTTATGTTGTTGCTTTGCTACCTGTCTTTCTATGTCATCATTTGGGTTATCTTATCAGTGTCTCACACATATACTAGTTAAACAGCTTATTTAGCTTTGTGTGTGGTTTATAGCACTAAAAACTCGAGTGGGACAATTGGCAGATGTTTTGTTAAATTCGTTTGTTTCATTTATTAGTCCAGCTTTAAAGAAGGTTGTGACCAGTTTTGGTTGTTCACAATAAATGAGTCAGATAGTTATTAAATTCATTAAAACATATTAAAATTACTGCAATTGTTAAATATATTACCTTTGTTATGTCGTTATGAGTATACATCCTTATAATACTGTTACTGCATATGGATGTGTTCTTCAGGTAAAAGCATGCCTTTTTCTACAATGGCCCATCAATAATTCTTGGAACTGTAACATGTTGAATCCAGTTAGCAAAGACTGGAGCCTGAAAGGTGCTCAACAGCAGCACATCAGTCAAAGACCAGCAGTAATAACTAAGTATACTAATTAATTCATTAGAAGTGTCATTAGCCATTAATTTTAGCCACCTAAACCAACAAAAACTCCTGGCTGAAGAACTTAGTCCTTGAAGAGAAATATGCATTTTCAGAAGTACAAGGACTGAACCTCAAATGAAGCGCCAGCATTTCTGACACAGTTTGCTACTTGAATTACTTGAATGCTGCAGCTGACACATCTGAAGCCGGAACTTTACAGTTATGAAAGAATCTTACTATTTGGGATTTGTGATTAAAACAAAAATATGAACATATTAGAACCATGTAACATAGTGCCTAGCTTTAGCATATGCGAGAGGTGGATTGTTCTGGCACAGCACTGTTCATGCAATCATAAGACATATATTTAAATATATATTGTTCTCTTAAAGACAGAACAGTCACAACTATCTGGAGATGTTTAGTTGTCCTAATGTATTCCTTCCTGCCACTGCTACATGCTGCAAAAAATAACCTAAACAGAAGTTTTATAGTCCCTCTAAAAGGCTTTAAAAAGGCTAAAACCTGCCATGTTGGACAGCTATGTTAGAAAATGTGTACGGCAACCAAAGGACTGGAAAACATGGTAAGCAGTTGTTCTACCTAAGTGGCCATTTTGTGCGGAAATAAATAAAATAAATATCTCATTGATCAAGCTTTACTCATTGCCTGGCATCATGAACAGGACCTGTCCTCCTATTGATCCAGGACTACAGCTATACTTGGTGTCTCGGAACCCATTGGCTATTTATATACTCAATTGTGTGTTTGTTACAAGGAGAGAGGGTGGGAGAGACAGAAGGAGGGAGGGAAAGAGAGAGGCACTGAATTTTCTTACATTCCTCTGTCCTCCAAGAAACCGGCTTAAAGCAGCTGGCATTCAGCTCTCCTGCACATGACCTCCAGTTTATGAGTAAAGCTATTGGCTTCCTGGGTAGTAAATTGGAAGGGTGTATCTCCATTCATCTGAGAGATCTGGACTTCAGAGGATAATGGACAGATCTGTAGACAATAGAGTCTGATGAAGAACTGGAGACTCAGCTAGAAATTCTGTGAATGATCCATAGTTGAGCATAATCATAAACACAGAAAGAAAGAAAGCTGTCCAATTCTTCTGCTCTACAAGTTCTCTTTGCCTTACAAAAACCATTAAGTTAAGGCACCCTAGTCCTTTTAGCAAAATGGAATGCCACCTTTACTCCAGGCTGGAATCGGAACAGGAGCTGATCAGGTAACGGAAAACACCTCCCTTCCTTCAAATGATGTTGACCTTGTGTAACTACAAACGCCCTAAACCAACAGCCTTGGAAAGCTTCCGTCTTTCTTTCAATCATCTATCCACATACCCATTCTTTTTGAGACCAATGAATGAAGACTCGACATCTATTCACATCATTACCATTGATTCCCCAAGGTCTGAATCACCATCCGACGCCTTTTTAGAGAGCGCCAGGAAGGGACTTGGCAAGCTACAGTAATACATTTCTGCTTAATTAATCCCTTTCCTTACTTTAGGTATTAAAAGGTAATGGTCTGTTTAACCATCAAATGGGCAATTAGTCACAGTCTAATCATTTTTCAAATATTTTATAGATATGTCAAGGCCAGGTGCATCTTTCACTGGTGGGTTTGCCACTGCACATCTCCACTTATTTGCCTTATTTGGGGCCTTGATGTTAAATCAATAGTATGCATATGACACACTCGTAAAATGAACATTTTGTTTATGAAGTCGTATCTTATTTATCTTGGGAACTTAAGTTGAGGACAATAACTACATCTTTTAGAATTATGGTTGTAACATCTCAGTGTTTAGAGCAAAAGTCAAAGAGCACAGATTAAAATGCAAATAGCCCCTTGTATAGCCTTCTCACATCTCATTTTGACTTCCATGCTTGCAGCAGAAACTCAGCCACCAGCGATTATCTCTTGGCATTAGGATGTTTTAATGAGCACCCCCCCCCCCCCCAACTCCTCCACCCACCCTGCAGTATTACTCTACTCCAATACACCCAAAGCGCTGTCAAATTTTAATCATTTTAATGTAAACGGCCCACCACAGCTCAGGTGCAAGCTGCATTTCGATAAGGTCGCGGTGGATGATTATGGTGCACGGAGGAGCTATCCGTCTGAACGTGAAATCGGTCTGAAGCAGGAAATCGCACAGGGACAGCTAGAGAAATGATCGCAGTCCTACCTGCAGCCCGTATTTTTTAACACCAGTGGAACGGAGGCAATATATAAAATTAATTAAACACTATCATGCATATATGCGGCTAATTCAGAAATCCATCTGTGAAATTAAAATCTCTTAAGCATTCCATGTTCTGAGCTGTCACAGCAAAATGCTATTAATAACTGCACGATGAAATCCTCTCCCCACCGTCTCTTAATCTACTACCTGCAACAGTTACCAGGCAGCATTTGTCCGATTTTTGTCCTTCATAAAGGCTTAATTAGTATGGAAGACCCTGGAATTATTTTTGCAGATTCAGAATCATAATAAAGCTTCCAGTACAGAAATATGAAGAGCTGCAACCAGTGGCATATGAAGCTACACACTGACAGCTGGAAGAACCTAAATGATTATCAATAATTTAGCTTGTGTTCCACCATTGCACTTTGTTGCTCTGTGCTCCTTCCTCCATATCACTTAAAGCACATATTTACTCCTCTCCCACCCCTAAAATATTAACAGTCATCCATGTAAGTCATCCTAGCTGCTCACCATGGACCATCTAAACTAGTCTAACTAAATACTATAATTGTACTAATGGATGCATTTTCCATTTATTCATTAGCTTTGAAGGTGGGAAACCCAAAGTCATTTTTTAGCATGTCAGCCAACCCTTACCTTCCAAGTGTCAGGGTCACTGGCTCACAGGAAGCAGATTGATGCCCTTCACTACACTGCAGAATGCCGTTTCAGCCTCTGTGTCCCAGGGTCCTTTTAACACCAACATCAGGGTCAGTTACGGTGTGGAATGACAGTACCTCATGATGTGAGTTTGCTCTCACCTGCAACTTACATACTGGAGCTTCCATTTGATGTTTTTATACAAAATATGATCCTATATAGGAATTTACTGCCCTTGGATTCTGCCTCTAAATCTTCTTTAAGGTAAAATATAATTGTCCAGTTTAACATCTTCAAGGTCACTTTCCATGAAATCAAAATTCTGTTGTGTTGATTTTAATGTTGGTGCAGAGTTTGTAACACGAGATCCAGCTGAGACAACCCCAGTGTGGTGTGAACCCAAACACTCTGCTCACATGTTAACTAGCCCCATCACGTGTGGCTACCTGTGGCTAACTGCGGTTCTCCTTTGTGAAAGCAAAACACAACTGCGGAACGATAATTAAAAGAATCCATTGTCCAGCATGGGTTGCTAACAAAGTGCTCTGATGAATCTGGCGCCCTCTACAGCCTCCCATCTCCCAATAGCAACATCACCCATCTTCCATTAACAGCAATCTGCTGTGGGAATGGCGCGCTGAACCATTCCAGCTCTAGAACACAACCGTATTGCATTATAATGGAAGTCACTTCTCTAGACTAACGCTATCATTTTTCCTTCTTGTCGCATGGCCACGGGGTTGCTCACTTGGCGGCTGGCGAGGCCTGCGTATGGCGTTCACGACAGTGGCACATTATCATGCTGCCACACGCAGAGAAGCCAGCACCTACAGATGCTGAAAGATTACAGCCTGTCTCTTGCTTCCTGGTTAACGTGACCATTATATACCCACCACATTTGTGGGGTGGGATGGGGGCAGTGCATCACCTGTGAGATGCACAGAATGCTCCTCATTCTCAGTCTTTATGTGCTTGGGTGCACCGCCAGCTGTGTGCGGAGCAACTCACTTTGCAGGTATCAGAAAGTTGCCCGTCTGATCGCCATTCTCCTCCAACACTGATGCCAAGAATGCAGCCAATTGTGCTGCCCGCATCTTGTGCCAGCAGCGTTACAAATGGGTCTTGGAGCCAGACTATAAAAGCTGATAATAAATATAATTCAAAATCTGCAGAGACCAGAACAAATGGAAAACAAAGAGGAAGCCAGAAAGAGTGATTTGGGAAGACCCAGAGGAAGCTGTCATGTCCCACATGATGACTCCTGTCCCTTTACTTAATGAAAATGTCTTGCATCCAACTGATCATTAGATCACAGTAGAGAGAGGAAAGACAGAAATAGAACAAATCATTATTAATTATTTTGATCCATTGTCTGTCTGCTTATTGTTCAACAGCAATTCATTCTGTTTAAATCTGTTGGATTTAATCAACATAAAGCATCCTTAATGTTACATTCTTATTTGTCTTAATACCTCTTAAATTCACTTTAACAGCAGAGAGAGGAGCATGAACTAAAGAAAACTGGCTGTGATACCAGTGCCATTTTTAAACTTTATTTTTGTTATCTACATTTAGCTAAGTGACTGAACAGTAACACCAGCAAAGTAGAAACCTTTGTAGAAGTGTGTGGCTACCTTGTGATACTGTATACTACAGCATGTGGAGAAAATGAATAACAAACATAGAGCAAATATAAACTTCATTCCTGGCCCTATGACTAACTTTTAAATCAACTTTTAATAATCTTTATTTTGCCAACACCACTGACTTATGAGATGAGGAAGTTTAAAATAATTTCGGCATTTATATGGCAGGGTTCTCTTACTCTGTCAGTTCGAGTAAAGTTCCTTGATCATGGGTACTGCATGAGGGGGGACCTGAGCCAAAAAACTTCAGTTTCAGTACAGCAATACTAGTAAAAATGATGCTTTAGTACCCTGTGATGTATATTTCAGATCTTAGATGCTTGATTTTGGGATTTGGTAGTACATACTTCAACTATGTTCATTGTAAAGGACCTCATTTATTTTGAGTGCACAAGTGCAATAATATCAAGTACTGTTATCAAGGGTGGTGTAATCAGTAATATTTGACTTCTAGAAAGCATCTCATGTAGTCCTTATACAGTTACATCTCCTTAAAGGACCAAGCTCAGGTTATTAAAGATTGCCACAGCTTCTCAATGATTTAAGAGATTAGTGAAATGCAAAGTTGACTAATGCTACCATTTATGGCAAAAATCATAGATTGTGATTTATTCTATGATTTACTTATTGCAGTCTTTTTTGGTTTTTAACCAGTTGCCCTTTATGATTTTAGTATTTGAACAACATTGAACAGAACATTAAACTTTATTCCTTTCTTGTCTGCGATAATGGTTATCACCAGTAACTAGTTTTTCTGCCTGGTATAGTGTAGGACTATGGGGATTGGGGGTCTTTCTGTCTTTGCTGATTTATATTTACTATTCACTTCATTCACTGCTCAGTGAGTGTAAGGGTGAAGTGTCTCGTATTGTGTCATGGGGTCTTTTTCCTAGCAGGAAAATTCAGCGGCTTTTACAGGAGAACCTCTTTTTAGTACTAGATTCTTTTTCTCATTTTTTTTTTCCAAAATGCTTGAGTTAGTGTGCTTATAGCCTTTTAGGTTTTTGAATGAGATATGTTTTGCACTTCCAACAGAATTTGGTTGGCTAGTTTTGCAATGAAGGGCTCTAGGTAAACCAGGGAAACTGCAACCTCCGCCATGCTTCAGTGCAACTTTAAAACAACTGAGTGCATAAGTATAATATCTGACAGACAGTGTTGAATGCTACACATACATGCGATAGCTGCACACTATCACAAGATGAGAAGCAGTGCAAATGAAGGAAAAGAACAACAAAAGCTACGATCATTTCACCATTCTAACCTTCCCAGCAGCATATGTACACTGTGGCCTATTTTCCTGAGAGCAAGTAAGCATTTTTTGATGAGCAGTTTTTAATTAGATTATCACAGCATATTCATTATACTGTACTCTAAGCGCTTGCTGACTGAGCTTGCATGGAAACAACTGACAAACAGCTCACGCGACATGCTGTGTTGAGCTGAGCAATACACCCAACAGGACTGCTCAAATAGAAGGACTTGTTCACAAAGTGCACAATTCAGTTCCTCTTCCTCACACTCACAACTAAAGGTGTCATTCAGACCTGTACTGTGACCATTCAGTGTTCACCTACAAACCTTTCTGGGATGCGCAGTCAGTGCAGCGTGGTCACCACACGTGGAGTCTGCAGCCTGGGCCGATGTAAAGTTGAAAAGCGATGAAGCATCTATAATTAATTAAACGCTACCCTGCTTTTCCCTGTCCTTTACCACATACCAGTGGAATTAATTTACAAAGAAGATACTTCACAATAGAGTCAGAAGGTGTTAAAGATTTCCGCAAAACAAAGAAACCAATTATTGGGGAGGGAGAGACTATGCAGGGGATTGCAAATGGGCTAATTTACCAAATTTGTTTTCGCAATAAGACACAGAAAACACATGAAGAATCTTTGATAACCATGGTTATTTTTATGAGCTTTTTGGATTGGAACCATCCCTCCCTCTTTGTAGGAAATACACAACAGTCGAAAGATGCTGTTGTCTAATTGCCCTCTGTTTCAACTTTTGTTGCCTTTGCCCAAAAAACATAAGTTTCTGTTTCCCACCTTTGCAAAGGTTTGAAAGTTCTTTTCTTGATTTTTAGAGCCTAAAAAAACTTTCAGATAAATGTAACACCTTCAAAGATGAAAAGCAAGTAATAACCCTGCCTTACAGTCCTACACAGAAAATACATTTTCTCCTCTTCTTGTGAAATAAAAGCACTGACACTGTTTTTGGGCTCCGCTGCTGCACATTTGCATACAAACCAAGGCTGGGAAATGAGTAGACTTGCTCAGGTCAGATATAAGACTAGTGTCTAAATTGTTCTCCAGCGTCCCTCTCGCGATGTGACATCTTGTAGCAGTAACACTAGTGGCCTCTCTTGGTGACACTAAGCAGTTTGCATACACTGTGCTCCTTCATTACAAATATAACAGCCTTGAATTCATTTTCTAAAAATACATAAATATTGTTTCAGCAACTTCAATTTTCTACTCAGTCATCAGTTTTTTCTTTCTTGGTGATTTGATCAGTATTATAAAACATTCAAAAGACAGCCCCTTGCAGAAGACAGCTCTGATTGTCTTTCCAGACAATGCATTATGACTATTTTTTATGGCAGCCATAAAAGAGAAGTTTTTGGACTAGAGCGAAAAAACAAAATGCAAACTGGAACTCTTCAGAAGTTCCAGTTAACACTGGTTTTACCAATGGATTATTTTGCAAAAGTGATACATTTAGGCTGACTTTTTTAAACACCTTTTTTAAATTAATGAATTTGTGAACCAAAGGATGAAAACGCTGTTTATGTTACATATAACAAAAGTGAACAGGTTTTATTTATCTTTATATTTATCTTTCTTGAAATTCCACCCCAACTCTCCAAACACAACCATTTGTAGATTTCTCCATAAGATACACATCTCCATAAAAAGCATGTTCTTGTTTCGAATGTTATTTTCGATGATTTTAATATAAATCATGGTATAGGAGTCATAGTAAAAGTTTCTGGGAGAGATGTTCCTTCTAATACTGTTTTAAGAGAGCCATGAATGAAGACCTTTTGCTGGACCTTACTTGAACCCTCTGCCCACTGAGCCTGAAATAGGCCCCTCCTTGCTTCTTGCTCTGAGCTCCACAAGCCAGCCTGGAGGAACCTCACTGTATTCTAAGCACATTGCTCCCAGATTGCCTGTAGTCTATAAAAGACAGCTCAAGGCAGAAATGTAAAACATCATACTGCCATTTACTTAATGCACTGGTGTATACAATATAAGATATTTTCAAAGAACAACAAAATGGTTTCTAAATTGTCTTTTAGGAAAGTCCTTGAATGAACCCTGTTGTTTTACCTTTGACCAAGGCTCTGGATCTTGTGCAAAATGTGTATAAAATACTGATCCACGTCCATAAAGCCTCACAATGACTTATAAAACCTGTCCACAATTAGACTGTCTTCTGCTGTTTATTCTTGTTATTTATTGCTTTTTTGATTTTGTTTTTTATTTATTGTTAGGTGTCTTTTGAGTGTCTTATGTTTCCTATCTGTATAGCTGCAGCAGGCTAATTTTCCTGTTCGATCCTATCCTATCTTATCCTATTCTAAATACGGAACTGTGGCCTACGCAAGGTGCTTTCATAACCAAATAATACCAATAGATGTAGGCTTTTCCCTTTTGTTTGCATAAAATGAGTACATTTGTTTAATATTTGTTATGACATCTCAAATTTTAATATAAGCTATGTGATTGCAAACTCATGGTGCATGGATAGCATGATCTTTGATAGATAAATGGGTAGATATAAACTCTCTTAATAAAACATCAAGGGATGCTCATCCATTCCAAAATAACAGGGCACACAGAGTTTGACTATGTCCTGTACTGTTCACAGTGTGGCAGAATGGCAGAAACATTGTGGTGATTGATGGTGCAGGACAAGACACCAGTTCTGACGGCATGTGGCTCAGTCTCATTCAATACTGAAGTCCTCCAGTGGCCCATCTTTGAGGGCTGCTTTCCATGGAAAATTTCAGTCAGAGACACTGTGTTGAAAAACATCTGTAATTTCAGAATTCAAAGGAAAACCTGACATCAGTGACCTGCCACCATCTCACTTACTGGGCTGTTTTCCTAACCAATCACATTATCAATTTTGACGTAATATCTCTGATCCATTTTTTCAAATGTGAGATATCATTTAAAAAATATTTTTAAAAAATTGGAAAAAAAGTAAAAACTAAAAAATATGCACTGCATGGGGACATAAACAATATATCTAGGCATTCCTGAGGAGGCAAAACCTGAGACTATAGACATTTGCAGGAATAGTACAAAGCATCGGTACCCACGTCGGCATTAAGGTGGCATTACGACATATTGTTAAGTGGTCACACTTGTCCAGGACACAGACACCACACACTTCAACTGCTGTTACAACTCCACACTGACAGTACTCTAAAGTATTTATACACCCATCTTCAAAATAACTGCAACCTGGAACTTTCCAAAATTCAAATCAACCGTCAGGTGGGTAAGTGGTTTAAATTCTTAATGTCACCATGCATCCTCTCCTGCACCCGAAGAAATGCCTTCTTCAGCATTACAAGAACCAAGAAAACCAACAGTATGGACACGAGTTTAGATACATCTGGCTCTTTCACTTGAATCATTTCAATCATGGTGATTTCAGGGTCAGCCCCTCACTCCTCTTTTAATGATGTACCCCAAGGGGAGTGAGGGGGAATGAGTTTGACTAAAAGACTCCATAATACCCTCTCAGCCTGTCAAGGTCAGGAAGCTGTGAACGGAAGCCCAGGACACAAGGCAGGATGACTGCGAACACATCGCAGGATTGATGGGTCCAACAGAGATTTGTGTCGGGTGCACGCTGGAGCAAGGTGCGGTGGGGGAGGGGTCACAGCAGCAACTCGGGGGGGGGGGCATCACCATCTGACACAGCCCCACACTCAGCTCACACTCACAGCCAGTCTGAGTCACACAAATTATAACCTCACAATATAATGAGCTGTATACATTACATTAAAGAGTACCCTGCAGTCAGTTTGAAGAAAGACCACTGAATAGAAATAACTTTCATAAATTTTCCATACACAAAAAGCATATTTCAAGTTTAATTGTACTGCATTAGCAGCTGGTTTTACAGATATTACGTACAAGATAAATAAGGGTTAGTCAAAAGTTTTTTCCTCTGTCAGCAGAAATATGTAATTGTTAAGAGCACATTACTTACTTTAAGGGTTTAGCAAATGATCAGTGTTTAACTTTTAGCTTGGAGCATAAATGTAGGGCAACCTGCAAACAAAAACAGATTTGATGATAAATAGACATATGTAAACCAAATTTAATAAATAATTATCATTTAAGTAAAAAAATATAAAGCCTGAAAGCACTGGTCCTGGTAATGGCAATAATAGATTAGTCTTTGTTTATCGCTATCACAATTAGATATAATCAATTTCCTCCTTTTTTGCTAATGTTGCTTGTGTTAATTAAATTTAAAAGTATATAATTTAAAGAATCCAGCAGCCACACAGATAGAGACAATTGTTTCCAGAGCTTCTGAGACAGAAGCAGCAAACGAATCCATAATTAGTGTGGAAAACAGGTTAGGTGAGGTTTCCACAGAAAACAAGACAGACAGCTAAGCTCATTAGCGACCTGCACACGTCTGTTTTCACTGTGCTGGCGGAGAAAAGAGCCAGAAACTCTAGGTGTTAATCAATACATGATGGCAATTGTTTCAAAACCTACATGTAGTCTGAATTCAAATTTTATTTTTTTTTAAATCTGTAGAACAGCATTTTTTTAACAAGGGAAATAAACTTTCAGTCAAATAATAATTTGGATAGAGAACTTTTAATATATGGTATTTCCGTCTTACACGTGTGAATGGCATAAAGACACCTAAACTCATTGCACTGCTGACATGCCAAAGTAACACGTCCCTAGGCATGTAAAAAAGTAGACAGATAATGGTTATATACAAAGAAGCAGATTTTGAGACACCCATCCTGGAGTTTAAAACCTATTAGCTGAAAAACCACTGGCTCGCCAAACTGTTTTTATGTGTGTCTCTGTGTCCTTCAAACTTTGTAAAAAAAGCTACTGCAAAAGTTTCTGAAATACAGGGATGGAAAGGTGTCATACAAACCTGCTGTAACTGCAGTGATTTATGTTCTGCAAACTAAGTTTTATTTTCCATTACATATCCCTGTGCATCTTTGTCTCATTTTGAAGGCCTGCAGATTTAATCCCCAAATCATGATGACGATGACATTAATAGTTATGAGGAACTAGGATAATATCACTAAAATAGTAAAAAATAAAATTGTCTTGCTATACTAACCTCTTCAATAGCTTTTTATTTAATTATATTTTGGTAAATGTGAATTAACTCAGGCAGTTCCTTTCTAGTGGTTGCATATTTCAGGAGGATCAGACAACGCAGTTGTTCCATGTCGAGCAAAAATGATTCATGAAAAGATAAAACAATAAATTTATTTCCTTTTGATTGACTTAGACAGGCTGCATTTGGGTGTGCTTGTAAATAGCTAATTTAGCATATAAAAATTCCTGTGCAAGCATTATTGCACATTACAGGGAACTTGCAAGAGTGATAGCCTTCTTCTCTCATATGTCAACATAAATAAAACATTAAAGTTTATAAATAAAGACTAGCTATTAAAAACAAAACTTAAGAAATGAAGTACAAATGATTGTTAGTCTCCTGTGAGTTTGAGAAATAACAACAAATGTCGAAAACAGCATTAAAAACTTGTACGACAGTTAATTTCAAGAAAAGGTCAGGAGTTCATATTCATTAAAAGGCATCATACAGTACGCCTATTTTCTTGCAAATAATGCACTACAAATGATCAAAAAGAGCAGACAAGGGTTATGTAGAAATATAGCTGAAGGTTAGTAGCAAGCTGCAGTGGGGGCTACAGTAGATTGCTGTGGGATAGACTTACCCTTCAGGGAGCCAGACTGCAGTTTATCACTTTGCTGGATATCTTTCTGGTTCCACCACACTCTCTAAAGCCTTAAATCCAATGCAGCCAGAAAATCCTTTTTTTGAGTGGGTAATAGAGCAAACCAATGGCTTACCTAGGTTTTTGGCACCCAGGGCAGATCCTTTCTTTGGCACTCCCCCCCAGCCACCAATTAAATGTGGGACAAAATTGTTTATTGTAATAAGCATATCTCCCACGTAATTTAATCATTTTAAAAATGGATAAAGATGCAGACAGTAAAAAACTTACATTGGATTTTTGCTTATTGTGTATTTCATTTTGTAGTTTTGGGGTAGCAGGAGGAGCTTTCTCACTTCCATAATGCACTGCTGTTGCTGCTACATGTGAGTAAATAGTTATGTGTACCAACCATTGTGGTGCCTTAGAGAGGGAATAACAAGGTCACCTTTTTGTGGGCAATGTGTTTCAAAAGTGTGGTGTTGGTCTCTTCAATTAATGTTGTTTAAAGATGAGCCAGCATCTTTCAAAAATCTGGGCCAACCTCAGTTTTAGGGTGGAGATGGATGTCAGGCAGTGGGGCTACACAGAAGCCAAAGAGAGGTGGAAAGGCCTCTTTTGGCTGTAGCCTCAAGAGGTTTTGTGGTATCCTCTCCATCCTGGGTAAGTGACATACGTCTGTTTTCGCATACAAGCACCTGTGACCCTTATTTTTGTGTTTATGTGTATATTTTTTTGTGTGTGTTCATGTTTTATGGTAGGTGTAGGGTTTTATTTATTTATTCACTTTTATATATTTAGTTGGATATTTTGAGTATTTATATATATTATGTATGTGTTGTTTGATAGCCACATATATTTTGACTGTTTTATTTATTTGTTTGTTTGTTTGTTTGTTTATCCATCTATCTGACTATTTATCTATTTATTTATATTTAGTCCTTAGTTATTGTAGTGTACTGTAGTTTTTCACAGAGGTGGGTGTTTATATAATGTACTGTTTTTTTGTTTGTAATTATTACCTCTTTGTCATTTTTGCTTTCTTTTGCCCATTTGTTCTTAATTTTTACAGAATAGGGGAAGGCGTGTATAAATACCCACAAAGGTAGGTTGAGTTCGGCAGCACCCTGGAACAGGCCAGGGGACCACCCATGTGGTCATGTATTTCAAATATTTGCTTTTCTTAATTAAGATTTTATAGATTAGTTTTATCTTCTGCATGATGGTTTTAATTATTTATTGTTGTGGATTTTATTAGTATTTTTAAAAATAAAGTTGGAGATGATGAATGGAGTGATTATAACTGTCGAGGGGGACAGTTGGTGATGCTTGACACAGTGTGTCAATGCGTGTCCATTTTGATCCGGAAGAAAAAAAAAAGATGAGTTAGTGAAATTAAAGCTCATGTTACCACAGTCCTGTTTCCAGACTCTTTTGCTTGCAGCATTCAGAACAGCGCAGTACTGGTGGATTGTGACTGTATTTGTGATTTTTGTTACTGTCTATAAGCATCACAAAGAATAACAAGATAAGACACAATTTTCTCAATAAAACATGGTATCCTCACCTTGCCTTGGAGTAATGTGACTGTGATGCTAGTGTTATTGACGGCCTCAAGGTGAGAAAAATGCCAACTGCCATGTATTGTACTGAACTGAACTTGAGTTGTTCCAGGAACATGTACGATAGAAAGAGGTTTCTTAGTTCTATTATTGTATAGCAAATAATTCAGTATTCATTATTTTATTTAAAAATTTCATGCAGTAATTATGTGCCTAACTTTTAATAGTTATCTCCTTAAACCAAAAAAATGTCATTACAAGTTCATTCACTTGTGTATAACTTTTACAAATAATCATATAAATATTTTTCTAGTATAAATATATACCAAATAGTTTTCTTAGACAAACACAATTTCAAAATTACATTATTTTGCATAACCTATTGTACAATAACTTTTTTGTACATGAAGGTTATTGAATCAGATAATATTATGATTTACAGGTCCTGGTGATGCTAATAGGCAGCCTGCCTGCAAAGTGTACATGAATATATTTTACACTATTGAAAAAGTGACCATAAGGATCACTTATATACTGTATAAATGTAAAAAAAATGAAAAACTGAATACAGGGTTAGGACTTTATTTGTATGAACAGAAGAAGTTATGTTGTTACAACCAGTGTTATAATATGTTTAATAATTTGTCGTTGCAGTGGAATAAAATTACCATACATTATTTCAGTTATACTACCTTACGTTTTAAGTTATCCAGGTGATTATTGTACATTTCTGAATGTAGGACAGATATTCTGCATTGCTACTGAAGCTGGCAGGAAGACCCTTATTGTGCTCCCCTCACTTATAGAACCAAGATACTGTACTGAGTTTTTGGAAGGATCTCCAGTGCCTTTCAACTCAGAGTGTTCAGTAAATCATTGTCATGGAAATGCCTCTGCATAGCCTGACCTATACCAACTGGCTGAGTCCCTCAAAATGGCTATAACAACCACATCAAAGTAAGAAAAAGACAAAAAGAATAATGAGAAATTGGGGAGTTTTGCATTTTTGGAGTTCATCTGCAGTGTGGTCATTTGTTAGCAGGACTAACACAACTACTGTTCCTAAACAAAGGCAAAGCCCATCTTCTACAATAAGTGATCACCACACAGGACTAGCGGCCATAAAGTCTCCTGTCCTCAAAATTTACAGCACATTTTCTGAAAAGGGCAAGGCACACTAATACCTAAATGTTACACAACCAAATACAACTGTTAGAGCTGCCTCAGGGTCCTTTTATATTATCAGGCCCCAAAAGATTTATATGACACTTTACAATCCAGTTTCATTCCAGTCTTATTAGGGAGAGCAGGTGGAGTTGTTATGGGTGTGCAAAGTTTTATGGGAACAGTTGAATGAGAGGTAAAGTGGAAGGAAGAAACCCCATGATGACAAAGAGAGACAAAGAAGTTTGAAACGTTTATAAGGTCTGATATTCTACATCCATCATCAGAAACCTGATGCCAGCCATGTTTATGAAAGCTTTAGTCAACAACATTGTCCAGCACTATTTATGGCAGTGGGTGCCAGAGAAGTGGGGAAGGGGTTGAGGATGCAAATCCTTTGCTAATCTGTCTAAAAATGGGAATCCAGTAGAATATTGTTGAACAGAGTACAAACTGGATAAAGAAATGCTATACAGAATTTTAAAAGTGTACCCATTGCAATACACTGAAAAGCCTGCTGGATGATTGTTTTATGTGGGACCATAATGAATGGAGCAGGCAGGGGCCCATATTCCAGCTGCTGTTGTGAAAACAGTGAAAGAAATTGGTATTGACAGAAGAACTGAGGGGGGGTCAGATAGTTTTCACCACCCATTCTGCTGGGCCGTGGGCCGAGCCCTCGTCATATGAAACCTGTTTTGAAGATGACTGGCCAGAGCATTTCATGCTTATGTGCTCCCATGGCTCTCCGTTACATTCCAACCTCACCCTCCCATTAGACTAGAGGACACACTTGACTTGATGGGTTAATTACACCAAGAGCAGTTAATCATTCCCTCACTGAATGATGGAACCAAACTCCAAACTCAACATTTCAAGGTGTCACTACTGAAATGGTGGCTCACAGTTATTAATTTGTACACCTGTAAAAGATCCAAGAACTATAACAGCATTTTAACATATATGTAGAAGGAACACTGAAGTGCCAAAAAAGCATTTGGATGAGGTAGGAGTCTAAGAATCTATCCAAGGGCAGAGCCACTGAAGATGGAAATGTGAGATAACACAGTTGGGCCAGTGACTCACCCTGGAAGACAAGTCCTCCTCCTGACTTCACCATCTTTGTGACATCCAAGCAGAGCCACCACTTAATCAGGTAATAATTAAATACAAATTAGCTTCACTGCCCGAGAGTCAGTGCTGCTCAGCCTCCCTCCAGGAACAAGACCAGCAAAGCACAATGCGGATATCCAAATAAAGTGTGAATGCACTTTTAAGGAAACCAACAGAAAATTAGTCATTACCTTGTTACCTGTGCTGGGAACCCAGGTACGAGACACCACTGACCCTTTCAGGGAGGATACGCAAGCTGACTCATTCTTCTTTGGAAAGCTGAGATGGCTGGGGTCAGTTCAGTTCAGTTAAATTCAATTTAATCTATTAGTGCTCTTAGTAGAGAGATGTAAAAGTACTTTACAACAGGTATATGCAAGAACTGTGATACTTTATATGGCAGAGTTGGAAAAATAATCCAACTGGCAGCTGAGGAAAGGAAAATAAAAACTCCCAGGCACAAATGATTACAGAATTGTCATTTTAAGTGAGTCAGGGAACATCCCAGTTAATGGAGAGCTATTATGCTGAGTATAATTTTTATAACAGACTTAACTGAAGATTTAAGAAACTTTTTCAGCAGAGTCCAGGTAGTGGAGTTAGTTGACATGATCAGTGAGGTGAGATCATCAATAGGTTCCAAGAATTCAGCGGTTAGGATGTGATGCATTGCAAGATTTTGCAGTGGGGCATCAATCGTCCTGTTGAATTTCGCAACTATCTATGTCTGAGTTGAAAAAAAGAAATCACTAATAAAACTCTTTGGGCCAGCAAGAGCAGCACCATTGTTGGTTAGGCCAGATGCTGTCTGGAATAGAAAACATTTGTTACTATTCTTATTATTGATTTGGAGGAATAGGTTGGGCAAGCCAAAAAAAAAGAGTTTTCTTGCAATGGACTATACAGTCAGTTGGCACATGATGATGCAGTTGTAAGCTGGTTGATCTCTACCTGCACTATGTGGCATTCTAGTTTATACAAACATGTTGTTTCATTAAATCATGAGCAGTACTTTTTAACTGCAACAGTTTTTTCACTGTAAGAGGCATGATCTCATCGTGTTCCCCTTAAGACCAAGTTATATTTTTTCTTCAATTCATCCAAATGAGAGAAATTGTGAGGCACTGAGTGCTTCTGTCCACCTAGCTCCGGGTTGACTGTTCAAATATGGTGTCATTATGACTTAACTGTGAATAATATCAGCAGGAGGCAGGCAGAGATTAAAACCAATGAATTGATGATCTGATATTGTGCAATTCAGAGAAGAAAGAGCCCGATTTTGGATAATTTTTTGGCTGATGATAAGATCCAGCGTAGTGTTGTGGTTATCATCATGGGCTGACATTAACATGCTGAATTTCCCACAGAGAATCCAGGAGAACAGGAAGGATTTCCCATCTGTTTGATTTCATATCAGTCTGAATACTGAAATTCCTAGGGATTAAATGCTTCATTAAAAAATCACGGAGAATGCTAAAATCTATCAGAAACACAGTATAAAGTCATGCTAGTCTCAATGCAATTGTAACAGGAAAATTGGATTTCAGGGCAAAACAAATCAACTCAAAATAAGAAAAATTATAGTCTTTTGTCCAAAGAATTTAAATACCGTCCTTAAAATTAGTACCTAGGCCGTCCCTGTAGCCAGAGCCTCTTGGGCTATGCAAAAAACAGCAGCCATCAGGGAGGCAACCCACTTTTTAAAGTCACATTTCCAACAGTATATCTATTTTGCTGTCCATGACAATGTCATGATTCAGGACAACTTAAATGCTCACAGAATGAATATTAACATATGGTGCATTTGACAACAAAACTGGGGACAGATTCTGCTGACAGGGACCTCCTGAGTTGGCACGGGTGTCATGCACCAACTAGGTTAATGGCTAAAACTGATTTGGGATTAAAAAGGGCGAAGCACAAAAAGAATCACCCAGTAATTGTTAGGATCTTTTAAATGACACAAATGAGGACATTTATCAAAACCCAATTTGCTGATTTTAAAGGAAGTTTTAGGCTATATATTTCATATTAATTACTTTTTCCCCAAAGGACCATTCAGTCTTTGTATATTAATGAAAAGGATCTGACCATATCTTTCCATGTATCATTTAACATGGCCATTAAAATCCAACCAATGAGGTGTAGCAAGCATCAGATTTGAGGCTATTTGTTGAAAGAATGGTTACACGGAACACATATTAATCTGCCTAAAGTTGATTACATTTGATTTTCTGAAACAGAGTTATAGCTTTAAACACTGACTTTGATTAAGCCTTCTTATATCCGGCTATTCAAAAAATTTGAAGGTGAATCTTCATCAAACATTCCATGAACCTACCAAACACATATAAACTATATTGGATGACAGTTCCGCTGGTCAGCATCCAGATCAATTTGAGTCTTTTCAGTTAGTTGACCTTCTCTGTTGACACATAAATTACAAATAATCATTGTCTACCTATATTATAATTATTATAAACCAACTGTGACCAGTTCCTGAAAATTATGGTGCAAATTGTTTTGTGCATACATTAAAAGTCTAAGTGATCCCACAACATGCTGTTATGACACTCAATTGTTGCTGTCCAACTTCATGGTGGTAAACGACAATTTCAGCTGTCACACTGCATTGACAGTTTCCTTTTTCTCATTATAACATCATTGATTGGCAGAAAGGGGCACTCTTTCCCTTGAATAAGATTGACATGAGTGGTTACAGTAAATTAATTCCACACAGGGTCCTTCAAGGCTCTCATCGAACTTGTCCTTATTACTGATGCTGAACATACTGCTTTGGTCGATATGTTTATGTATTCTCACAGTTAATGTGGAATAATCAGGTCTGAAGAGCAGCATTTGTAAATTTAGTCCTGCTCAGACATAAAACTTAGTCCACCCAACATTAGCCAGTTTTCATTTACATAAACCAGTTTAACAGCGACTGAAACATGTTGTTCAAAGAATGAGTGTGACAGGCCGAGCCTGACCACATTCATTCTCCATCCAAATAAAAATAAGCCAGATAATGTGAGTAATCAAGAACTCAGAAGGACAGAATAGCCAGGAGGAAGGCTGAGGGAATGTGTGTTACAGTCCTGGCAAGAGATCGCAAAGAGTAACTGGTGGTCTAAACACTGATGACATTGATCTGTTTGTTATTTGAGTTTGGGAGTGCTGTTTGGTGCAGCTATAAGTTGTTTGTCTTGTTCTTTTCTTCATGACGGTTCATTCCTTGTTATTCATTCTTGCTACTTTCTTCTGTGCTTGGAATGGCGGTTTCTTAAAGATTTAAATATGGGCTAAAAAGAAAATTTCCTGCAAATCCATTCCCTGCCTGGTCACTCCACAAACGCAGCATGGCCCTGTGTGCCATACTTATGATGTCTTAAAATCTATTACAAAACTATTAATTTCTGACATAATATAAAGTATCCACCCATCCATCCATTATTGTTAAGTGCTGAATCTTGGTCATTGCAGGTAACGTAAAGCAGTCAACTAAAAATTGACAATCAGGCTTGTCAAGCAAAAATTTTGAGCTATGAGAGATAGAGTATATTCCTGAAAATGAGTACAGCACATTTTAGATCTCTGTGCCTTGTAACTGGCGGTGTGACAACCAGTCCACCCAGGTCCACTCCATATCAAATAGGGATGCGTTTGTTGCATCACCCACACAAGATATGGTTCCCTGTTCCTGTGAGTCACTTCACCGAAGCTGTGAACAGTTCACTCTTGATTTTACCTGGTAGCCAGTTCAAATGAGCCAATAAAATCAAATAACTATATGCCAGAAGTTGGACCTGGTTTGTGATCCCAAGATTGTTGTTTCTATGTTTTTATTAGGAATGTAATTTTTAGAAAAGGCATAATGTACTGCCGGCTAACCCAGACTGGTCTTCATTTAATTCCTCTTTCAGGAAAATGTACTGCTGTTAGTTATGAACAAAAATAATTGTGAAAGTAATTTTACTAAGGTGTACGTATACATACCACAATGTTAAATGAGAAACAATATGCTATGTATATATGATATTACATTATACACTACATAATTCTGTGCAAAAGTTTTCATTTGACAGGCAATATCACATAATTAACTATTATGAATGCCAATATGACGGGAAATTTTTTCAAGTGTTTTATTGAATTAACTGAAAGAACTCAGAATCAGGATTCTCATTATTAACCACTAGTCGTTCCTCGATTTACGCATCTAATTGACTCCTGAACAGGCAGTGTAAAAGTCATAAATTGAGACAGCTATCTCCATTAGTCCTTAGGGCAAAAAATAATAATGTTTCCCAGCCAATCCGAAAACCCCCAAACCAACTTTCCTAAATATCGCTAAAACACTGTAAAATACTTTGTAGAGCAGCATAGCACAGCACAACACACAGGTGTGCAGGGATCCCACTGCACAGCACACACACTGGACCACACTGGTGCAGCAGTGTACACACACACTTTCCTGGTGAACTTAAAAACTGGGTTAGAAATCCAGGGGCGTTCCATACTGAAACTGCAGGGCCTGAGTAATTGCTTCGGAGTAGTTCCCACGTTAAAGTTCGCCAGTTCTTCCAAAGGGTGAGAAAATAACTCAAGCCATGAATCTGCTGAGCTACATTAGTTTGTGCTAAGCACTCCAGTGGTGCAGCATTTGTCCTAGTCACATATTACTTGGAAATACAACAATTTCTCTCCTTTAACTCCTAACACATACTGTCATATTTGTAATAACAGAGGTACTGTGATTCTGCTGTGGAGCACAACATGCACACACACTCGCACAATTTTTTGTGTAATTTATGGGTTTTGACAGATTTTAAGAGTTTTGGATGAATTTGAGATTTTGGAATTTTTTGTTTTTTCAGCTGATCTTGGCTGGAGCATGTAGTATCGAGCAGACTGGTTTGTAAATCCAGTATTGGTATTTAAAATCAAATAAAAAAGTGCAAACTGAGTGCATGTAAATCAATGGGCCATCGATGCTGAAGCTATTCTCCAGTATGACTTACAATGTCAGTTTTTGATAATAAGTTACAGTGATCTGCCCATTTACAAAACATTTTTACAAAGCATTTTTTTATTTGCTCAAGCAACTCAGGGCAAGTTGTTACATCCCTGTATGTTTTTCTCTACGTTTTTCTCTGAACCAAGGGAACCAGTCAGTGTTGGAGTAGGAGGGGCCTGGCTCACATAAGGAGGACATTTTGAGAAATACTTCAAGCCTTTGATTTCTGCTTCTTTTGGTTCTGTATATGTAAAACAACCCTTTGGATGAGTACTTACTTTATGTCAAGTCTTACATATGTCCTGTTCTTCCCATGTCCTGTCCCCACCCTATGAATACAAGATGCATGTATAAGGAAATGTAGCAGGTAAGAAGGCGTGCACACATACACTTTCCACACATAAGTGAATTCCTGTTAGTCATACTAGGTAAGAGGGTGCACGCCAACCCTGTACTTCTGATTTTGATAGGTTAGTTTAATGCAGCCAGGTTTTTCTTTTTGTGTGCTCCATTTGCATAGCTAGGAGAATATCACTAGCCTAGGGAAGGCATGCTCTGTTTTGTTTTGTTCATTTTTTTAATGCCGTCCAGGCTCGTTTCCTTAATAACACTTTCTTTTTTGTCATCCCATTGTCTATTCCTGCATTCCATACTGTTTGGTGCGGTAGCAATAAAAACTTGTATTAATTAGCAGTATATCCAGGCTGGCTGGTTTTTGCTTCATCAGCAGTTTGCTGTGCATCAACATCATACACCCAAACCTTTATAGCAACTTATGTTTTGACCCAAACCTTGTCCCCTAGATTTGGGCCAGGATCCTAACACAGTATCCTAAGAGCAAGCAAAGACTGTATGGAGTGTCATTTGTCTGCATCTTAATATGCTAACCACTATGCATTCCACTGCCCTGAGCAAAAAATACCAACAGAGAACAGGACCCAATACAAACTGGAAGCGCTACTGAGTTAGCCAGAAGTGAACGAACAAACAAATGAATAAACACATTATTAACCCCAGAGGGAAATTCTATTTTTCTGCACACTGATTACTATTCAGTTGGCTCTCATCTATAGTTTAATTCAACCTATCACCAAATTTGAGGATGGTAAATTGTTACTTCACCTAGACAAGCTTGTGTTTTATTGTGTATATTTGCAATTAGTCACTAGGCTTTAATTATATAGCATATTATGTCTTCTTATGCAGCACTTCTACTCATACAGCACTGATACAACAATCCATTATGAATATGTTCACAGTTGTACACCAAAACTAAGGTAAAGTGTTGTCTATATTAAGGAGATGCACTATTCCTGCTGCTGTTTTGCATAGGCCTGAACCCCCTCAACCAAATCATCACTATGAGTGGTTATGGATACAAGTTCAAGAGTGCAGCTACCATCAGTCACCTCCTGTACATGGATGACATGAAGCTGTGTGCTAAGACTGAAAGAGACACTGATACCCTGATCCACCTGTTTAGGATCAACAGTGACAATGTTGGGATGTCGTAGCAACATCCAGATATCTCCATAGATATAAGATAGGTCCTAAAGAGCCAGCAGAATGGGAAGAACAAGATCAGAGCCATCAACACATATGGCTTGCCAGTCATCAGAAACCTAGCTGCCGTAGTAACAGACAATCCAGCACCAAATAGTGGGCTGCAAGATGCACTCAATGACAATGTATACTGAGAGGTACAACCAAGTAGCATTGATCATATACAGGAACATCTTTAAGGAATATGGCTTGGACATACCCAAGTGTAAATGAGAGGTTCCATAGAGTGGTAGAGAACAACTGAGCCAGGATCCTGTGGGATTCCGACTTATAGACAGACAAACATGTATAGACTAACTTACCAAATATAGAGGTAACAGGAGGGGAAAAAAGCAGTGGTGATAGATGTGGTGATTCCAAGTGATGGTAATATCCGAAAAAAGAAACAAGAGAAGCTGGAGAAATTCCAGGGATTGAGAGAAGAACTAAAGAAAATGTGAAGGTGAATACCAAGGAAGTTCCACTGGTGAAAGGAGCACTTGTGTTCATGACCCCTAAGCTGAAAGAGTGGTGCCATCAGAGAGAAAGGAATTTAAATACACATACACACACATTAAAGTTATTGGTACCCTTCCACTTTTTCCAAAAAACTTACAATTTCCACTGAAATAAGCTGACACTGACAAGTATTTGGTATCCATCGTTCTTTACTTCTTGGAACAGCTGGCAGCACCACCTGACATCATATCAGTAAGCTGACATATCTGCCAACATGAGTTGATGAGCGGGTATATAATATAGGCATTCATACAACTAGGCATACCTGATCCAGCTCAAGAGTACAGCAGCAGGAATTTCTCCCAGAAGGACTGTGGCTTGTCAATATGCATGCTGGCACACTCCAGTCAGGCTTTCTTGTGTTTCTGGATCTTCTACCATGGTGCCCATTTTCATCCAGACAGAGACGAATGGAGGACTTGGAACTGTTGCAACTTGAGGTTAAAGGTCAGCTTGGATGTGTTTTGATGTTTTTCTTGGTTCTATTCAACACCATTCTAACCGTCCTGGGCTAATTTTCCTCCTGTGGCCATGCCCAGGGATGTTGGCTACAATTCCATGGGCCTTAAAATTCTTGATAATACTGGCAACCGTGGTCACAGAACTATCAAGCTCTTGTGGTCAGTGGTGGAAGGATTACTAGGATGCTGAATGCAATCTCTGAATGTCCATCAAAAATTTCAGTGTCAGTATTGCAGTAGCTAAGACAAGACATGGCATAACCTTACTGCTTGGAAGAGTAAGGAAAAGATGGCAGGTCTTATTAAAGCTATAGCTGGACTAAAACTAACCAGACTAACTAAAACACGGATCATCAAATCTATCATGAAACAGCCCTACTAAGGGTGGATGTAACATAATTATTAACAGCATATTTAAGCACTTCCTTGTGGGCCTGATTAAGCTGGTTATAATTCTAAATCATAATTCTACATCAGTAACAAACAGGTGTGGGGAAAATAGGCAAACCTATTTCTATCATAGTTATAGTGATGTGATTCAGGGGCTTCAAATATATCTTTGAATTTAACAACATTTTCTGATCTTGACATTTCCATCAGACCCATCATATCCATCAAATCCAAGTTAAACGATTTGTCTGCTGTGAGGAAAATATTGGAATAAGGCTCACAAGTGTAATAGTATTATACTCATATAATATCTAACTGCATTATTATTAATAATAATAAAATGAACTAAGTGAAAAAAGAAGTGAATGCATTGAGAAGGGTTCTGCAAACTGTATGCTGTAATGTGAACACAACTAATTGGTGTTGAAAGAGTAAGTCATGAAGCCCACGGCTACGACAATAAAATCATCTAATTACCAATCTGAAAATACTGAATTATCTGTGCTTTCTCCATTCATTTTTCAAATGAAGGTGTTATAGTATGCTACAAAGACTGCTAAATTAACTGCTTCTTCATTTATGATTTGCCTGCATTCATTTTATATATTGTGCTGTAGGCATTATAGCACTTAATTCCTTCAGTGAGATACAGTTCAAACAGACAGTTACAAAGTTGCCCATGTCTGTCACTTGGGCAAACATGTTAATAATCCAGTTAACATTTCCAAGTTTAGCACCAATGTGTCCACATGGTGCTCTAGTTTCAGACAATGTTTATTTAAAAGTGTGGCCCGTTGTGGGGCAGAGGTGGCCACAGGGACATGAAAAAAGGCACCAGAAAACAGGTCCCAACCTGGGACTAACAATTCCAGCAAAACAACCACAAAAAAGAAGACAGTCACATCAGCATTTTTCATCATTATTTATTTTTTATTTTTTATAAAGACTGTCTCCTCCAGTTCTCAGACCAGCTTGTTTTGTAGTCTCTTGCAGATGGCCTCTAGTTATACACTGGTAGTTGTCATTATGCCCCTTTGGGGCAAGCCAGGAGTGGCTAACAAGGAGCTGTCCATCAGGTCCAACCCAGGTCCCACCAACTCACAGAAGTTATAAGATCTGACTGGTGATTCCTTCACAAGCACCCCTGTTTGTGCCTTTGAAAATTGATCCATGCATTCTTCCATTACCAATGTCTTCTTGCCCAAGCCAGGTTCATGGTGGCCCAGAGATTACCCATGAAGTGCAGGGTGTGAGGTAGAGCACATCCTGTATAGGACACTAAACAGTTGGAGGGCAATCACTCACACACACACACACACACACACACACAAAATGTCACACGTGTACACTAAAAGCAGTTTAGAGTAACCAGGAGACCAGAAGTCTGAGCTGGATTCCAATCCACATCCAAAAGCTGTGAAGGACCAGCTTCACCAACTGTGAAACAATTATTAGTGATTTCAAAGAGTTGCTCAGATAAAATATTTAAAAATACTTTTCAGGATGTGCAGTGGCTCAGCAAGTAGTGATGCGCCCTCACAGAGACCGGGCTGGTCAGTTGTGAGCTTGAATCCTTCAGCCTTTGTGGAGTCTGCATATTCTCCCTGTGCCTGTGTGGGTTTCTTCCCACAGTCCAAAGACATGTGTTTCAGATGAACTGATGTCTCCAAAACTGTCTGTAGTACATGAATGCATGCATGATTGTCTCTAGCCAGCTACCCTGCAATGAATTGCTGTTCTATGTTTCCAATATGTATCCCAGTCCATAGCTACCCTGCCCTGGACAAGTGGCTTTTGACACAAATAAATTAATATGTAGCTACCAAGAACAGTTTCCAAACTGAGTAAATTACCCATAGTGCATATGTGTGGTCACTCTATGATGGACTTGTGTCCCATCCAGGGGCACTAGGGTTTCATAGCCTATGATTCTGGGATAGGGTCTGGACTGCTGTGATCAGGAAAGTGGTTAGCAAAGGTGGGTGAGTGGGTGGGATGTTTCTACTGATAAAGTGTGCTTTGTTGAAGTTTGCTACAACAGACTTTTACCTTTAGATTACAAATCCCTCTACTTAACCACTTCACTATTTGCTAATATTAATACTGTGTTAAATTAATAAAAAGACTGGTGGATTCTTTGCATTTGTAATATGCAAAGCTTAACTCCTATAGATTGAGATGGTTGTAGACTATTAAAAAAATAAGCAGAGTTAAAAGTAATGAAAACTGTGCTTATTATAGCTCTGTAAATACCACTGTGTTTCCTTCATTCCACCAGCTCATCCTTTCATCTGCCTGTTACAAGTGTGACACACACAGAACACACACACGCAGACACAGTTGTGCAATAAAGTCCCTGTGGTTGCTTGTCTTTCAGCTTCATTAGAGCGCTTGTCCACCCAGCCCTCGCCCAAGCAACATTGCCTGTTTCTTCCTCTCTTCATTTTCATCAAAGCATTGCAGATGGGGTCCTGAGCCCAATTAATCACATTAAAAATCCATTGCCGAGCCCCACCATTAATCATGTCGCATGCCATGTTCTGCGTCTCAAATGGTGTCTTTGCTGAGATTGGCAATTCCATCAGCTCGCATTAACACACACTCAACCATGTGCACATGCTCACATGTCCCCCCCATACACACACTCTCACAGATGGGAAGTCCTTCACTAAAACTGCAAGTTTAAAAACCCATACATGTAGCACACCAAATGAATTGAAAGGCCTTTACGCTTTATTATACTGTCCACATGGAAAATGTTGTAAATACATTAAACTTTTCAAAACAGTTCCCTCTAAATTTCCATTCTCACTTACAACTTTCATACATGTATTCAGAAGTTGGATAAATAAAGGAACCTATTGTTTTCTCACTCATTAATGTCCTCAATAAGATTTATTTTACTTTCTTTTAGTCCACCAGGTTAGCCTTCAAAGTGTTCTGTTATAAAAAAATAGGTATTCATGCTTGATTTAAAATGCTGTTTCCATATACATCAACATGCACACAAATGGCTGGCAATAGGCATATACGCAAGATTTTCCTTGGGGTTCATCCCATTATTTGAAAACAGATGGAACGTGTGGGAGTGTCCATGTGAGTGAAATAATTTAACAGGACAGAATGACTTGGTTCTTCAGTTCTGTCAGCCATTCTGCTGAGCCCTTCCAGTCCGGCCTGTATTGACTGACGATAAAAGACTGCATTTTCAATGTCCATTACAACATTGGATTTTCCAGGACCGCACATATTGAGAGCCATTGTTCTACCCCAAGTTCACAAATACATAAGACAGTTTTCTAACCTTTACTTTGTTTTTAAAATTCAAGACATGCTGCTGTGAAATTCTGTCAGACATACTGAGGAAGTGGTTGGCTAGGTTATCTGTACTGGTGATTTAGCAAGGTTGCTATAGTGCTTTTGTAAACTTGTACTACTTTCATACAGTATTATTTTACATATTGATATATAAGTCATGCTGCCACTTCACAGTTCTTGGGCTCTCTCATTGTGGGTGTGAATCTGGTTCAATCTGTGAGAAATTTGTATGTTCTCCCTGAGTCTGTGTGGGTTTCCTCAGAGTCTTGCAATTTCCTCCCACAGTCCTAAGATATGTGTTTCTGGTTCATTGGTGACACTAAATTGCCTCTGTGTGACTGTGTATGTGGCCACCCTGTGATGAACTGGAGTCCCTTCAAGGGGGCAGTTTCAAAGCCTAGTGTCCAATGATTCGGAGATAGACTCTGGATGCCCGTAACCCTGACCAGGATAAAGTGGTTAATGACGATGGATATTGGTATATACTGAATAAGCATTAAAGATGCAGCGATAGTAAGAGAGATACTCTATAGCTTTAATAAAAAATGCACTAAATAAAATTTTTAAATGTGCATTTGTAATAAATGGAAACCATTCCAACAAATGAAGCAACAAATGCAGTTTAATGACCTAAATAGATAAATAGATATTGGTTGTGCTTTGTGGACACAGAGACTACTTTAGACTTCTTCTTTAGTTCAGTTTGCCTGCTACTGTGTGTTTCAACAAATCTGTAAACAAACAGAATGAAATTAGTTACTTGCTAAAAAAATACTTGAAACCACCCACTTCTACATTGCACCTAAAACAAATACATTCATGCGATTTGAAAGCTAAATTTCTTGATTCTCTGACAGTGAACTACAACCATAAATGTTGCATGTGTTTCAGTTTTCATCTTATTGGAACATGTATTTGATATTTTGTGTAGTGTGATCTGAAACATTTATTTCAACCACTTACAATGGCCCACATTTCCCCAGCAAGACTAGCTAATGTAGCCAGGGCAACCTTTCCCTACACAAAGTTACATTTACCATTCATGTTTCCCTGGCTGTGTAAAGGAGATTAACCAAAAAAAAAATCAATAAAATATGAAGGGTGGGGTAAAGCGAGTCGGATCTGCTTAGAGACACGTTGTCAAAGGATCATTTCACGCAGTGTTGATGTTGCTGAGGCTTTCTGTTCACAATTCTGTTAAACCCCCACTTTAAAAGCCCTGTTATACCCTGAAGCTGCTGTGTAGTCCCATGCTATACCTGAACAACACAGCAGAGGTTCAAACATGGAACAGCAGAATGTGATATTTGAATGCTGGGCGCATTAGAGAATTCATTAGTCTCATTAGTTTCATGTCCTGTGAAGACAGCACACCTTGCAAGCAGCTCCTCCCAATCCACTTAGCTACACAGCATGGAACAGACGAGTGAGAAATAACATTAATGGTAATAACTATTACATATTTGGTTATGGATACAACAGCTGAAGCTCCCTTCTGAAATGTTAACTTGACAGTCAAAGCTGAGTGACTAAGAGCTCAGCTGGGACTAAAAGTAGCAATACTCGCACTGCTCGCAACATCTGGTGAGCGAGGTGATAGATGTCCAAATGCAGGATCAGCATCTTTAGCCAACCGCTTTTCCACCTGCTGCTCTGAAATTCCACTGCCATTCATGTGAAATTTATTTACCTGCATAAAAGAATAGGTACACGGGTAACGCATTCCTGTATTAATAAATACAGCTTACAGCTGTCTCTTTCAAAGTTTTTTGGCGCATTTTCTGCTGAGGCTGAGGACCGTGGTCATGCTGGAGAGGGCTCAAGGGAGCTGAGATTAGCCTGATCTCAGTATCAGAGGTGTGAAGTTGCTGTGCTTTCAAGTGAGCCCCCGGAGATAGTTGGAGCTATAGAGGAGAGGCCGCTATGGAAAAACTCCGCCTTGCTGTGACAGACAGCTGCGGACATTCACTATGCCAGATAAAATACTTAACACACATGTGTCTTAGCTACTCTCCTTTGGTAAGGGAGAAATTTTTCATGTTTTGTTTATGTTTGTTTTAAAACTTTTATAACTTTGTTCAGCCGCAACTGAGTTTTACGTGTCATATATGTGGTTTGCAAATAATAAATTCATTTATTTATGTTTCCTGGGTCCATAAAAAGAAAAAAAATATATGCAATCAAAACTACAAAAGAGTCTGGGAGATGGTGAACACAGAGAGTTTTATGTATATTTTTTTCTGAGGTTTTTAAGAAATATTGTAAATTACACTCAAAAGGGAATATAGTACGCACGTTGTCAGTGATACCATGTTTCCCCAAAACAAACTGTACAAATTTCTTGTCATGACAATAACAATAGCAATAACAGGATAATTGTGATGTCTAATCATAAAATAATGATGACTGAATGGTTAATATTTTCCTCAGCTTAGGCACATAATTTTGCTTCAGTCTTGGAATCATTTAAGAAGGCAAAAGGACGTTGTGTGTCTTCATTGGACAGACACCTGGAAAAACTGCAATGCCTTGGGCAAATGGAAATGGTCATACCACTTCGGATTTAATAACCCCCTAAATCAGATCTCCTGTCCTCATGTGCACTTTGAATTAAGCCACACGCTCTGCTCTTTCTCCTTCCTTTTCAGGTTGCATGACCTAGCTGGCTGGCGTCGCACCCAGCGGCCTTTTGCTCAACATTCTGCCCTATGATCAAGCTATGCTGTTTATCAAAGGCGTACAGCATTGATTATTATTTATCTTTTAATCCCAGTGAATTTGAACCGTCGGCCGCTCTTGAAGAACTGAAGAGCCCTCATCTGAGAAGGCCGGTGATGCAAGCGGATCGGCTATTCAAAGGTGTATTAATGCTTTCATAAGAGGAACATCACACTGCACAAAGAGTAACACTTGGCCATAAAACTTCATTTTGCTGTTGCTTACAGTACCGGTCCAAACATCTGGAGGTGCTTTGCCTGTCCTTCAACAGGCTTGTGTGCCTGAACGCCACATTCCCTCCCTGTTTTCGTGTCAGTTTGCATTAATAACGTTCTGTGGCTCCATAGGGAGAGCAATTAGCAGGAAGAAGATGTGGCCTGCACTCCACATAACTTAACATTTACATTTGCATATCAAGCAAGGTATTTCTCCTGCCAGGTTGATTTGCATCAGATGAGAGGAATGAGGGTACAAAAATACAAGCTTTCGTGTGGGACAGCTACCGATGCCATCAAGGATCCGAGTGAGGGCCGTTTGCATAAACTGGACAAATGAATTTAAGCATTTTTCACTTTCTTTTTTTTCATAAAATTATCATCCTCATGGCAGTCAGCTGGAAATAATGGAAAATTTTGGGGAAGCAATGAAGAAAATGTGTCTAGCTTAAAAGGAACAATGGTTTGGTGGTTTGATGGAAGGAAAGTGCTTGGCAGAAGCTTTTTGTGCTAATGGCAGAGCGTCGTGCCTGGAGAGCGAGTGGGTACTGGGCACTGCTTTGGAAACAAACACTGATAATGGCAACTGATCACTGTTCGTAGATGACGAATGGAGTGCTACTTTCACCGAAATAGACTCTATATTTCTGCAAAATCAAATTAATGAAGCATTTATTTTGCTTTCCTTACAGAACGCTTTCAAGTAAGTGCAGAAATACTCTTTCCCACAACTTTTCGAGTGAGTCTGTGGCAAAAAGACCTTTCTTTGCACATAATCAAAAAAATTAAATGATTCTCTATTACATCTGAAGCATATAGTCATTTGACTAAAACGTGTAATCATTTTTAATAACTTCGCACCCAGACACCAATATTGTAGATCAAATTTTCATCATTTCAATTTGACTTTTTTTAATTGCACCTTTTAAATTGCACTTTCAATCACTTCCCATAATTAATTGATTTCATTTTCTTCAGTTAAACAAACTAAGAAAATTTGAAATTACAAGTAAGCCTATGGGGGGGGTGAGACATGCTTATCTGAGCCATCTATCTTTATGAGTGGCATCATTATACTTTTAACATGTAACAAAACCTGTTTTGTAATGAGGCTGGAAGATAAACACCACCCTTATGGCTCATTTGTCATGGTTTGTGACCATACAACAGCGGAATCTTCGACTCAGTCTGGAAACTCTTCTTGGTAGCTACATATTAATTTATTTGTGTCAAAAGCCACTTTTCCAGGACAGGGTAGCTGTGGCCTGGAGAATATATTGGAAATGTAGGACATGAGGCAGGACAGCAATCCATTGCAGGGTAGCTGGCTAGAGACAATCATGCATGCATTCATCTACTACAGACTGTTTTAGAGTCACTAGTTCGCCTGAAACACATGGCTTTGGACTGTGTGAGGAATCCAGTTCATCTAGACAAAACCCACACAAGCATGGAAGGAACTAGCAAACTCCACATAGACTGACTCAAATTTTTTTAACCCATGTCAAATCTATATCCGAGGAACTGTGAGGAACCAGCACTACTCATAATTTCAGTTAGATACAGTACTGTGCAAAAGTCTTAGGCACCTGTGAGAAAAATGCTATAAAGCACGCACGGTTCCAAAAATAATGCCAAGAATACTTATTAATCAATAAACCTTCTAAAAAGTGCAGTAGACAAAAAAACCTCAGTCAAATCAATATTTGGTGGGACCACCCTTTGCCTTTAAAACAGCATCAATTCTCATGCAAACTTGCATGCAGCTTAGGGTAGAGGTTGGTAGGTTCTTCCAAACATTTTGAGGAACTGGCCACAGGTCTTCTGCAGACTTTGACTGTCTCTGCATGTCCTCCCAGACTGACTCGATCATGTTGAGATCAGGGCTCTGTGGGGACCGTACCATCTGTCGCAGGATTCCTTCTTTTTGCTGAAGATAGTTGTGTATGACTGAGATTGGGTGTTTGAGGTCATTCTCAGGCTGCGGAATGAATTTGGGACCAATCAGAAACCTCCCTGATGGTAGATAAGAACCTACCTGTACTTCTCAACAGACATTGAAGTTGCATGCCTAAGACTTTTGCATAGTACTGTATTTCTGAGAATTCATAGACTCCCTCATACACAAACTACACAAAATTGATGAAATCTGTGACCTTATTTATTTCATAACAGTACTGGCACCACCAAAGCTTTATTTATTAGCACATCCCATTTTTATCCATAAACCAGTACAGCCGTATTAATTATATGGTTATACAATATAACAGCACCTATAAAATGTTTAAATATGGTTTTGATCATTTATATCATTGCTTTTTATAATGAATGTGTGGCACATTAAGATGTCAGATTTGGAGCTGATGAAAGACAAAGGAATAGTTAAATCTGCATCTGACCAATGTTTTATATGGGTAAAGCAAAAAGCATCTACTTTACAAATGCAACATTAAAAATTAAATCTTCCTCAACTTCCCCTTATGGGTTCCCCAACTCCAAAATTTCATTACAATATGAGGAATAATAATAAAAATAAATCATACAAGTGAAACAGATGGCATGATGGCACAGCAGGTAGCGTAGATGGTACATAGTTCCTGGGCTGTAGATTTGGGTTCAGTGATGAGTCTTTAATCCAGCTCAATATATGTGGAATTCACATGTGCGTTTCTGGGAAAGGCTAGAGACCACCGCAACCGTAGACTGGACATGTAGTTTCCTGACAATGAAGGATGGGATGAAGTGACACTATAACCGTGTGAGCTGTAGAACAACAAAGACTTTTGGACAACTACTTGTCACTACATAAGTTTTTTTTGTCCTCTTCCACTGTGGTTTGTTGCCCAGTGAAGTGGGAGAAAAGGTAGATACAGGAATAGCCTCAGGATGTGGTTTTGTGGGCTCCAGTCCAAGAGCAAGAGCTTCTCTTGACACTGTTGAATGTTACAAGATTTAAAAAGTGCAAAGCAAAGCTGCAAGTTGAAGAGAATATTCATTGCAGCCTGACCATAAAATCTTGCAGTTATCTCAATATTTTACAATAGTCCAGGTAATATCAATTCTGTAGTTGTAGTTAGAACAATTCACAGATCTTGTCATTTCAGACCTTTACTTATTTACACAACTGATGCCTGCTGAAGTATGATGCTTGTTCAGGGATACGGTTTTCATCCAGTGCCATATCATCTATACCAATCTGAGCAAAAGCCAAATTTTATATTGCACGCATTTTATTCCCAGGATGATTCTGGAAACATCCTGCCCAGTGGTGAAACAACATACTCTACAAAATAATCATATTATTGGCCACGTTTCTCCTTGGTGTTCTAGTCTTGCACTGTTCAACCTTGCTTGTGCATAAATAAAAACTCCAGTGACTTTGGCACCAGTATACAAGTAGCCATTGCTAATTTATCTCGCTAATTTGCAAAACAGATTGTGGGAGGTGTGAGGAATGTGTGCTTTGCATTGATGATTCTAAATTGCAGTTAATGGATTAGCTAGACTTTCAAGGTGATCCTCCACTGGACTCACATTGCAGCTGGGGAGTATTCAGTGAACAGTAATGTGGAGAAGTCTTATACAAACAGAATTATAATTATTAACCTATGAGTGTCCGTGGGAAATATAAATCTGATGGACAACTCTCCGGGGACACATTTGGCAATGGTGCATTTTCATATCTTAAATTGCAAAAATATATTTTGCATATATATTTGTTAGTTTTTTTTTACAGGGAAGACTGATCAAGGTATAAAATTATCCACTTGCTGAGGTGATGGTCAAGTGAAAGCATACAAATAGTGAAATATGCCAACTGAAGAGATGTGTAATTGGGTAACATCTGACAGGCTCTTCTTAAAAAAGAATGAGAGAGAACACGGAGGCCAACTGAGACAATTTCTCTGAGCTGCAAGGCTAAAACACTGCCTGCCACATCTTGTTGGTCCCTGATTTTGAAAATTTAATTTGTAATACCTTTCTCCAGGATAGAAGACCGTAAGCACTGCAGGAGCAGCCTTTAGTTTTCTTTTTTGTTCCCGTGCAAAGATTTAGCCAAGGATGTGCAAATGAGAGCCCAGTCATACTGTGTCTAGTTCCCACTTCAAAAGCCAAGAACATCCCACTCTGGAGAACATGGGGAGGGCTGGATGTGGTTCAAAGTTCCTCTTCATGTTTTTATTATTTCCCACTTGGTCACTCCGGTCTCCTTTCCAACAGCCTACTGTACAGGTCCTGAAAACACCAGGTCACAGAAACTGAGCAAGAAACCAGCCAGCAAAATAGCTTACAGATTATGACTTCTCAGGTTCTTTTATATTATTTATTTTTTATTGACTTAGTTAAAGATTTTAATCAGAAATAGATAAACATAAACAAACAAACAAAATTATATATATATATATATATATATGCTTTATAAGTCAGATTAAATACCTTGTTCCTGGTTCCACAGCAAGGTCTGTCTTGGGACTTGAACCAGAAAACTCTTGACTACATGGCTGCCTTTTTTAATGTCCTATTATGTACTGTCCTGCAGACATAAATGGGAAGCAGTTGACAATTAAAGTTAAAGGTACTATTTGGTTTTGAGAAAGTGGGGATTACAGGCAAACAGTAGGACTTGCAAATTTATCAGTTAATAAATAATAGTGGACACATTAATGGCAACCTTGTTTAAAAGTTCAGGGGCATGAATCGTGATGAAAGTGTATTATAACAGAGGAATATATAAAATAGTTCTTACTTCCTGAGGATGTGGGGCCAGTGGAGTTGTGATGTTAGCGGGGGGGGGGGGGGAACTTGCATTTACGGCACAATGTCCATTAGCTCTAGTTTCCCCTTTTCAACCAAAGTTAAAGCATTTTGTGAAATAAATCAGCTGCTAATAGAAGCCATGCCTCAGAGCTGATAATACATGAAAGCCACTCTTGTGATATTTTCCTGATTTGGTTAGGAAAAGTACTGGCTGGAAACGATTTATCCGAAGGGCTACAGTAATAATGATGATGTGAGAAGTTGACTACAGTCCTACTTGCCAAGAGGAGGCTGAAAAGATAGAGTCAGGCTGATGGTATAAACGAAGTCAGGGAGAAGTTACAGGCACTTGGCACAATGCTTGATTACCATATAAAAGGCTAATAATGGTCTCCAGTGGCAGTGCTGCCCAGGGTGTCTGCGTATTTTGAATAAAAATGAGGAGATAGAAGAGGACAGGTTAAATGAGCATCTAAGTTGGGCCCGACCTGAAAAATGAGCAATTATCAATCAAAAATTCCAATTAGGGCTTTTTTGCCCCAGCCCTGAAGCAGGAAGTTGTGACCGTTCCAAGGGGGAGGTGCAGTGTTTTCAGAGATGGTTATGAATTTTGCTGATTGCAGAAGTCTTGCTTCATATCAAATTTTTGCTACTAGCATTTTGGGAAACCAGCAGAAGGGAATACAATTAAACAAGCTCCAGAAAGTTATTATTGTATGTTTATTTTTTCACAAAATTATTTTTTCAAAATTCTCATTAATATATTTTGCATCATTGTGTTTTTTTTAGTATGAAAAATGTAAAAATTTTTAATTGAGAAAAATCCAGAGCCATATAACACATTGTGACGTATGTACTATATTAAAGGTGACAATCAGGAAAAAACATCCAACAGCCAAGGCAGGAGTTGCTGAAGTGTGGGGCTGTTCAGACAGCTTTGAAAATTGTCTCATTTTTATTTTACTCAGGCTTTCCAAAGTGAACTTCGGGTATTTAGCTTAACCCAAGTACCTGAATCAAATCCTGGCATAATCTCCTTTGTCTTCTAAGGAAAGTGCTCAGCTCTGTCTCCGTTATCTCTGCAATGAGACGAATCCTCAACAAACTGGGATGCCAGTTTTGCCTTTTTTTCCTGATGAAGAACAGATCGTTCTACATCCATTACGTTCGTATCAGTTTCCATGCAGCAGCAGTCCAGGGCCACAGGATTTTTTCAATTGTAGTGGGTTGTGATTCAGACTTTGGAATGTGCTGGGGAAAGCTATGTGGCTGAATATCATGACAATCGTACAAATTATACAGGATACCAAGACAAAGGTTGAATGCTGGGCTGTGGTGGAAAAAAAAAATTAATTTCTGAAAAAAAAATTATTTACATGACAACTGAAAATGGAGAAGAAATTCAATATGATTTGAGTCTTGTTCTTATTATAAAACATTTTTTCCACAGATTTGAACAAGAGATGCTCTTGCAAATCAGAGAAGTTCATAAATAAATAAGTGATTCAGTGCTGACCTATTTGGCAACAACTGATATCAGATCTATGCATTGTGATAATTAATAACATAAAGTTTGAATTAGACCTTAAAAGCATGAATCCTTAGAAATACCCTGGAAAAGCGAAAACACTATGTGATACAAAGACAAGGCAGGGTGTGCAAGCTGCCTTAGAAAAGCAGGTTGTGCAGTGGTTAAGGAAACAGACTTGTTACTTGCAGGTTCAGGCTCCAGGGGAGTCTTGCAGTACATTAACTGAATTACTCCTGTAAGAATACTAAATGTATAAATACTAAAGATTTTGGAGAAATGCCTGCAATGTATCTTAGTAATAATATTTGCAGTAATATTAAGAGTACAAAAATGTCTGAAGAAACTCTTCCTAAGACTCAATGTGGAAGGTCTGTGTGAAGGTGTGATCGGGACATAGTGATTGGGCGGTCCACTCTTCACATTCATTTCTGGAGGTAGGATTATTTCTTTTAAATGTGTTGTATATACCTTACTTTTTGCATAAGGACTCAATTTTAGAATAGGCCAGCTTAAGCACTGAGTCATGTGGTCAGCCTATTTACCTTTTGCAGCAGTGGTCCCAGCCTGACCTGAGATTAGAACAGGTCTTTCACTCAGTCCTTGGTCAGTGTGCTATCACAGAGGTGCGGACGGCACGGTGTTCTCCCTTCATATGCAGATGAGCGTGTTGAAGCACACTGGCTCTGATTCCAAATGCATGAGAAAGAAACAAGGAGTGTATCCTGGGATGTCGCCAATGAAATATTAAACGCAGCTACTGAAAAATTCTGTCAGTTGGGACTTTTTTTGCACACTGCTTCCAAACAGCCATGCACTTTTTGACAGGAAAAGACACCCAGCGCTAACAATACCAGGGGCTGAGCAGACCGCCCCACATTGTGCCACGTTCGGGTCCTCATTTGACCGCACCATGCCTCCAGCCCCCTGATCAGCCCGAGCAGGGTGATCTGTTAGGCAGCCTGCTGTTCAAAGAGTGTGTCTGACCCACCCTCCATCTGTCAGTGTGTGTGATGGCTGGGAAAATGTCAGCTCCTATGCCAACTGGCTCCTCGCTGGAACAAATGGAAAGAGGGAGCAGGAATTACTTTCATAGCACATTTAGGGTACCCCACAAGACAGACATTAATTAACCATAATGAGATACGTTCTCTATATTATTATTTTTTGTCGACACAACCCCCTACTCTCCACGAAATGACAACAAAAACAACTACGTGTGGTAGACATCAGGGTTTAACGTATGGCTTCAGGCCGGTAAAGCCATCCATGAATAAAATATATCTCTGACAGAAACATAGTAAAAAAGACTTTAAGTGTGAAAGAGATGCAATTAGAACCTGGCAGGCTGGAGCGCGCTTCCTTGATTACAGCTATGTGGGAGTCTTGTTTTTCATGGGGAACAGATTGATGTAGTGCTCTTTGATGTACCCCCCTGCCCCCAAAATACCACCCCCCAGTGCTCTACGTCATGTCCTCAACTTTCTTAGAACGACTCTTACTTCCTCCCTCTGCAATAGCTACCGAATCAGGCACTGCTGTACCAGTACCAGTACCAGTTAAAAAAAGGAGAGGAAAAAGTGACATGCTCATCTGCTATGTTCATGCAAATTAAGTTTAAGTTATTTAAAGAAATTTGAAAAGGGACTCAGGAATATGTGGAGTACAGAAGGGCAGGTCAGGTATGGCCACCGTGCAGAGAGTGGTTTTGGGCCCTACTTTGACAGTGTTTAATGGCAGAAGAAATTTGATGGCAGTAGAATATTGCATTTTTTGTGTGTAGGAAGGTCAAATGTAACAATTTGGAGAGACACTGGAAATAGTATTTTTAGTAGCCAGTGCCAAAAAAGTTTGCTGTACTGTAAATGTAGGGTAAGGTTGTGGATGAGTCCTGGTCAACAAAGATGGCTTCTTCAAAAAATTGCATTTATAATTTGCCAAAATATCAGCGGACCTCATTAATGTTTTAGAGCATATTTGTCAGAAAAGAGAGGACTGATGTCTTGGTCGACAGAGTGCAGGTCTTTCAGATAAAACAGTACTTGGGGAGAATTTTTCAAAAAAAATAAGTATTACAGTGGAGCAGCATTAATGAAACAAATCATTTATTGTTTTGTAAAACAAAGAAACATTGATCTGAAAAAAATAAATTATGTAACTAATCATGCAGAAAATTATTTTAAAAACACAGCCAACTATAAGTGCATTTAATAGGTACAATAAAAGCAGCTATTTATATTTTTTTCTTTCTTCTTATACACAAAAACTAGAGATGCCTAATTTATTGCAATTTGTATTATGAACAGGCTATTAGGCCAATTTGAGCTTTGAGGTCCATACCTCTGTCAAATTAGGCATCTAAAAAAGATTCCTATTATGAATGCATTTCCATGAGGAGCAGCAAATTGTGACATTTTTCACAAAGTTTACCTTCTGCCAATGAAGTGCTGAAAATTCTGGAACTATATCATATATTTTATTTTGTATATATATAAAATTGATTATCAACCATTTTTTCCTTTGGGTGGTAACTTTCCTCAGACTAGGGTGACCTACCAGAGGCCTAGGAGTTTGAGGATACGACAAAATTTTTTTTGCTGTTCCTAGAATTGTGATTTACTGAACAGAGACCAATATTATCATACCTGGGATCTGATGAACCCACTCCTCCAGCTTAGGGGTCACAGCCCCAAGCTCTCCTATCACCAGTGGGAACTACCTTGACTTTCACCTTCCACAGTCTCTTCAATTCTTCATACAATCCATATATCCAGCTTCTCTTATTGCTTCTTTCAGATATTAGCATCACTTGGAAAAGCCATATCTATCGCTAACACTCTCTAAGGTACCTCCCATTAAGACTTAGTACAGATGTTCCTGTATATGAGCCCTGCAACTTAGTCATGCCTCTCAGTATACACTCTCTCTGCCTGCATCTTGCAGTTTGCTACTAGGTGCTGGATTGTCTCAGGGACTTCTTTGCAGTCTGTACATGCGTTTTGCCAGATATGGTACCTCTGTTTCAGCTGACCTGGTGCTGAGGGCTGGTTCTTGTGCTGCCATGATCAGTGCCTCTGTACTCTCCTTCTGTCCTGCCTTTTGCAGCCATTGGTAGGATCTCCTCATGTTAGCCACTTTTGCTATCTGTCAGTGGTACATTCAATGGAGAGGCTTATCCTGCCATAGCATCTCCTGTGCTTCCCTACTATCCACACACCGTGTCTATTTCAGACGTGCTCCTAGCAGCTCATCTGTAAGGGAAATTGCTTGGATGCACTCATGGATGTTATATGTACATATAATACATTAGATATTTTACCTTTGAATTGGTTAACCAAAGAGGTTTTTTCCATTGTCTACACTGAACTCTTTGACAGCGATGCCTGAAGTCTTCGTGCACAGTTGTTTGATCAAAGCACGACACAGATAGTAAGTGTGATCACACCTGAACTAGATACACATGATCACATGCATGTTATACACAGCTGTCTCATCTACAACAACCACTTATTGTACTTGAGTCACCCTCTATGCAGGCTGCAGCTGGAGTGCAGGTCAGAGATGGGCACCCACCACTAAAGGTTGGAAGATCACACCCCAAAGAGGATCCTGCAGCTGTACACCAAACAAATCAGCCTACTTGTTTTGGACTGCATCAGTAAATATCCTGCTTAGTGCTGTAGGTGGATAAATTGTGATCCACAAAGAAAAAGCTTTAGAGAAAAACTGTGTCCTCAAAAACCAGACACACTCGGCTTCAGGGTTTTCTCCGATTATCTCTTTTATTTCTTTTGGAATCAGAAGTGTTACCCATTCCACACATTTCTGCTCAGGGCTTAGTGTGACACATTGCTAATCTATTTCCATGGAGTTTATTAACTGTTGGACTTTGGTTGCCGTGCAGGGGCATTATATGGATTGTGAATGTGCTGGGCTGCAATGGCTGCAAGCAGGCAGTGGATCACATGCTGTTAATAAGTCTTCAGTCACTTTGGGTGCTTTGGTGTAGTAACAACTAATTAGTCTAATCCCTTAAAAGAGCTAAAAAGTATTTTCTAATGATACCCAAAATGAGTCATTCTGGGACAAATGGATTGTGGTATAAAGGAACCTTAAGATCGCAGATCAAAAACCATCTCTGGGTATAATGGCCCTAAGCAGTGTTTCAAAGTGCAGGAGACAAGCGCCGATACCTTTGTCTGACCACGATGGTCTGCTGAAAACACGCCCTGGATTCCATCCAAGCATACGGTTTCCGTTTGCATTACAACAGATTATTCAACATAAAATGTATATTTCAATTTATTTAGCAGTTCTTTTGTCCAAGACAAGTTGCAGGTGACAAAGTGTGCTAAGCATCAATGACAGCATAAACAGGCTCAGAGTGAACTGCAAGCTGAGCTGTTTTATACAGGCCATTATCAATAAATGAATACAAGAAATCCAGCTAAATGTACTCAGGTTAATGACCCAGGGCAACATCTGTGTAATACAATCATCATGATAAAATGTATTGAGGAATATTTCTCTAGAATTATTCATGAGGCAAACATGACTCCCCCACGAGAATGGTGGTCACTCTGCCCTGCCCTGCTGCATGCTCTAGCCTTGTCGGATAATTAAGACAGGGGAGGAACCGCATTAAATGATAGTAAATCAGGCCCTAATGACTGTGGAACATTGCTGAAATACAAAGGGGGAAGTGCATGGCCTTTGATTTGATAGCCACCGACCCGGAGGAGAGGTGTCTTTGCAATGATGTTGGAGGGGCCTTAATAATCTTTCCCCTTTTTGGCATCTCTGTGTTTGAGCCAAAATGAAGGATGACGGGGAGGATCTTACAGTACTGTAAGGTCTGGACATGGGGACTGATGGATGGGTGGTAGCACTATCAGAGTAACTTAACTGTAGTATTTGCACATCATTTTATTTAGGCTCCATCACCTCTCAGAACCTTTACACTTGAGACCATGTCTGAGTTTTTTCTCTTCATACCACACCATACACTGCTGGTTAAGAGTTTTTCATTTCCGAATTATGCATCCAGACACTCCAATCCTTTCCACAGTCAATAGACAGGTGTTTCAGGTGAACTGGTAACTCTAAGAGTTTGTGTATTTGCAAGTGAAGGAACGTATGTGTTTGCAAGAGAGACTACCTGGCACCTTCCTTGTCTTGTGTCCTATGCTCCAGGGTCACAATCATGAATTTTACATGCAGTTAATGGATGGATGGGTGGATGGATGGGCATATGGATTTGTTTCTAAATTTTCCTATGAAAAGCCATAAAAAGCTGGCTTTTATAACCAGATTGAGGCCAAATTTATAGAAGGGAGATTTCTGTTGCTCTCCAAAAGAAGTATTTGCTAACTTTTAAAATAACAATATCGCCATTATGGCAGTGTTTTCATTGGGCCTGAAAACTAGTGTCAAACTACTCAGCCCAACTCCGCCCAATCTGAAAATCTTGACCAAACCCACACCTGAGTGACAGGACCTGTTTTATTAATTAGTCCAACCCCATGAACACGAAAAGTTTTGCAGCAGGTAGCATGATATTTACAGGCAGTGTCCTGAACTTGAAGGATCCATGTTCACATCCTACCTCCTACTGTAGATCCCTTCAGCAAGGTACTAATTCTATTTGGCTTCAGTCAAAATGTATCCACCTGTATAAGTGGGTAAAACATTATTAGTAGCTTATTATTAAAACGCATCATTTCAAGTTGCTCTGGAAGAAAGTCCAGCTAATTTAATAAATAACTGACTAAACAGTAGCTACTTCACTGCTGAACCCAGCCAAGTCCCACCGGTTGGTATGGACTTATTATATAAATGACTTTGAATAAAAGCATAATTTAAACAAATAATAATAGTATTATTAAATGTGGAAGGCCAACCAAATATATATAACATGTCATCTGCACCAGTAACCAGAGATAACATGCAAAAATGAAACCAAGGAACAAAAACTACAGTGCACAATTTATAATTAAGGAACAAATGAGAACACAGATACACATACACAGTAATTGGAAAATAAGCACCAATTCCTGCTCTATTGACCTCCGATGAAAATAGCAGGTAAATAACCAGGCACACCAGGTGCTTATGAAGATGCATGCTTTTTGTTAGACCTGTAGCAAAAGGGTGTTTCATAAAATTATTGGTCAAATATTTATGGCATATGAGTCAGCAGGGGGCATGTTTTCCGGTATAGTAAAGACGCCTGCAATTAACAGAGCCCATTTGGCCCAATACTTCCCTTCCACATGTTTTAGCCCTCAGTCACCTGGAGTGCAATTAAAGGAAGCAATCCCACTTCATCACTACCGTGCCCTTAACAAAATTAATTTTTAATCATGCCACTTTACTTGCTTCAGCAAACAAAGTAAATGATACTTTCACTGGCGTGCTATTATAAAATGTATACGTCGATAATTCTGAGTGGATTTGCTTACTGAGAAGGCATCATCACTGTTAGGTGTCATTTTCATCCAGGTCATTATTTCCTGGTTGGATTTTGGGTGAGTAATTGGTTTGCAGCATTTATACTCCATTACAGTTACTGAAGGTGCATGAATTTGGCCCACAGTAATAGCTTTGGGTTTCATTTCACAGGAGCTCCCACTCTGAGCCTGAAGCAGATGCCCAATGCAGGTTATAAAGCCAGCATAGAATATTATTATACTTTTTTGTTCATCAACCTTATTGCAGCTCTCTCTGTAAAAGTATATTCATGACCAAAAATAATCCCCAAAGGCCAATCAACCTCTATGTTGTTTTGAAAGTCAACCTGGTTGGTTTCAACCTTAGTGTTACATGTGCTACAGCCAAGAGAGTAATCCCTGGGTCTCTTCATATGCTGTTTCATTTGTCCTGAAAGGCAAAAACATCTCTCTACTGAACTTCAGCTGATGCAAAATAAACAAGTGTTGCACTTGAAATTTAGGTTAGACCCCATTAAAAAAGCTTTCTGTATGTCCGTTTTCCTTTCATGGGTAGTCTCTTGTTCTGCCTACGTGCATTTTTGCCCAGATGACAGAGAAGCCAGCGTATGATGTGTAAATCAGCTCTGTGATCTCCTCTTGAGAAATGGGTGCAAATCATTATGCCAATCTGGTTACAACATCATCAAAAGATGCAGAGGCAAGGTTAATCTCCACAGCAGAACTAGGGCACTTGCCCAAAAACCAACACCCTTTGCTTTGGTGTTTCTTTCTTGTCAATTTTGTGCATTTGCTGTGGAAAGAGTAACTGCAAAGGCATGTATATCCTGTGGAAACATCAGTGCAGTAAATCTCTTTAGTATTCAGTTATCTCCATGCCCACACCATTCATTAACAGAAAAATTATTCTAAACAAATAAGCCCAGTGGGCCCTCTAAATACACTATTGAGTTTGGTACAAAATCAGTCAAAATCAAAATGTGACCAAAATACACTATCCATTATTCATTTCCATTATATTAGTGTAAGGTAATAATAATTGTAATTGTTATTATTGTTATTCCCATGGGATATGGACTCTGAATGAAATTTGAAATTCCTTTCATTACATTTTGAGCAAATAATGTGGTCTTGTCATCCATCACCTTATCTGAAATGACATGGACTTTGGTTTTTCCATTTCCGATTCCTAGGTGACAGTCATTTACTAGGTCTGGCTATCACAATAAATAATCATCATTGTGCTCTAATATGTTAATCTGCATTAGCGGGGAAAAATAATACCCTCCCTCCAAATGACTTTCGTCATTATCATTATTGTAAGGGCCTGAAAACAAGATAGTGCAGGATTGATTGCAATGACATGGAAAAGAAAGAGGAAAAAATACTGAAAACATCAGATATCATCACAAATGGCAAACTTCACAAAAGGTCAAATTACAGCCTTCCACTACTGCAAAATTGGTGAATTGTAATATAAATTAACAGGTGAAGAGCTGTGTGATATTTATATAATCATTTAACAAATTTTGTTAATTGATGAAATGCAGGGCAATATACTCTTTAAATTCTACTCACAAAACATTACTTCAACCTTGGGGTTATATCTACAGTCCATCAGTCACAGTCCTGCCTGTTGCTTGAGTCCTCTCTTTCCAAGCAACTTTTCAGAAACACTGATGCAAACTTACTGCGTGAATTCATGAGCACTGATATCAGTTTCAAGAGCACACAGCCATTTGCAGAGCTACCTTGAGTAAAAATGAACAGGACCCCTTAAAGTTATCAGCTATCCTCCTGATATTTTCACAGAGAGAGCTGGGGTTTCATCTTCCTGAAAACAGCAGAATGACAGTCAAATAGATGTGTTTAAGGACATCAACTCATTCCCTGAAGGCTGCTGATTCAATCCCCAGGAGGCTAGTTAAAGCATCCTAAAGTGAGGCGCTTGACCTGAATTGCTTCAGGTAAAAAAAAAAGTCTGTTGGAAGTAGTTGTCAATAAAAGCAAATAAAACATTTAACAAACCATGTCCAGTAACCCTCATGGCAAAGAAGCAAGTCCCAAAAAAAGTAAAAGATGAGACACATAAACCAGCAACAGCTTAGTACTTTTCCACTGTCAGTGTTTCTTATGGTCTCCATGGACAAATGGATTGTGCCAAAGATGCGCCAGCTGACGGTTTAGTCTTTTTAGCACTCCATCCTCGGGGATAATGCCGTGTTTGCATTGTGACCGGAGCTGTAATTAGAGCTGTTGCGCAAGTGAAAAAACAGAGTTGCTTGGCAGAGAAATATTCTCTGCAGTGGCACAAAGGTGGATCTTACTTTTCAGCACAGAAAATGTAGGAAGCAATAAGTTGTTTTTGTGCATTTGGGTACTGAAACTATACTGGTTTAACTGTTGGTGCACATCAGCGATGTGTCATTTGGGATGTTCACTTAAATTGAGCATGAAAGATTTAAACAGCTGTTTTCATTCTGCTGTCACTTACTGACAGTTATTTGCAATGCTGTTAACTCATAACTTGTTCAGCTCAAACTTATTTAAATCACTTGTCTAATTATGCCCCAATGGTTTGCTTGGTTTTCCAGGTGTTAAACAGTCAACGATGGCAGAAACACATGAAAACACATTTTGAGACTTCTTTAAATAACCATGCAGTGATACCTCCCTGCAGTTGCCTCTAGCTTTGATAAATTCATTTTATTTACCATAATCCTGTTGGTTTTGCTGCTTCGCAGGGATTTGCTCAGAATTATGGGTAAGAAAAGTAAAGGTGCATCTCAGCCAGCCTTGGAGAAATGCACAGTCTAACCCCACATCCTTGGTACTTTACTGCATCCAGTAACATCCTTGCATCTGCCAGATTCGCCACAGACCTTCCATCATTTCATGCCTCCAAGCTGGAAAGAGAAACAGTTCAACAACACCTCCACTCATCTTTGTGAACTGTAAAAATGGGATGTAATGGACACAGGTACAGTAACTGCCTGTGGTCATGACAAAGAAATCCATTTGAGTTGTAGATTAAATAAAGGACACAAATACTTGTTAATTATGCAGAAGCGAATGACGTCTCATTAAAACCATAGGACGCCAAATCTGCAGTTTGTCTGACTCTTGTTTTCTTGTGTGGTTCAATAAATCACACAAACATCACATGCTTCTGCATTTTAAATAAAGAGCAGGCAAGCAAAATCATATGCAAGAGGGCAAAGTTCGCTGCTGGAGACCCCTGGGGTTTGAGGACAACAGGGAGTGACTGAAGGTTGCGAAAGCCACTAGAGAACAGTGGTAGGGCAGGGGTAGAACAGAAATAGCACAAACTAGGGGTGACATTCTAAAAACACAAAATTAATTTGCATGGAATTGATAATAATCAATTATTTTCTTTCTGCTGAAATTCTTTCCCCCTCAAATCTCCCTCGTTCACTGTGAGCTGTAAGAACAAAAGGTCAGTTTGGTTTTAAGTGGCAACAAGACACTGCAATACCCTCTCGAGAACCATATTTCCTCTTCAGGCCATCGTGCTATAGATCATGATGTCTAATACACTGAGAAAGTGACTGCATGGGACCCAGCGTTGGCTCGGTGCTGCAAGTCACTACAAGAACCCATTCATCCTTTTCAGTCCTGTGTTTCGTGGGAACATTCATTGTGAATTTAGATACAATTCTTGATCCTGCTGCATCATTTAAAATTTTGATGTTCTTTTGCATTGTTTTGTTCTCCCATACAGTGGGTCATGAACACAAGTTAAAAATAGAAAACTTGGTGAAAGAACACACCCAGCTTCTTAAGATCACTAAATCACTCCGTGAATATGAGACAGAAAGCAGCACGCATATTTTCATGGACCTGGAGAGATTCCAAATTGCAATATTAGAGTTTATTGACTGGACCAATTAAGACTTTTTTACATTAAATTAAATAATTTAGTAGGAAGGAAATCAGGTTCAGATCATTCTCATTTGACTTTTAACTGTTTACTCTAATGTTTCTTCATGTCATGTCATACTGAGATGGGTGATTGTGTGAACCCAAGCACTGGAGTTTATTTACAGTGAATAAGTGCATTAACTGATTAATAGGTGCTGTGAAGACCTGTGATCGCAAACAGTAGACTCAGGAACATTTGAAGAGACAGAGGCTTTGAGATATAAGAGACTGAGGACTTGGGAAGGAGGAGCAGACACAAACTACCATGGAGCAGAGCAAACTCAAACAGGCTGACAAGAAGGAATGTAAGCACTGTTGAGATTCGATGACATTCTATGTGAATCTCACTCTTTTAAAGCTTAGTTTAGCTTAGTTTCCATGCTGGTTAGCTGGGAAATTATTCCTAGGGGTTGTGATGTTTAGCATTTCCACACACTGTTTTGCAGTTTGGAATGCCAAAATGCTGAAAGGAATGACCTAGAGACCAGAAGAAAAATATGGCTGTGAAATTTTGTCCAAATTGTCCAAATTTTATAAAGGCCAAATCCTCACCAAACCTCAACTTCCAAGGCCTGAGGCTAGATGAAAATACAACAAACAAAGGTGATTAGATGAAATATAAGGAAGTGCATAACAGCAAAAAATGTACAATGCAAGAAGGAATTCCTTCAGATGGAAAGGACAGTCACTGGTGCTGAATAATAAATTTGATAACAGGGCTGAAAAAATTCCTAAAGCATCCATTAATTTTGCTATTATGAAGATTAATTCTGCCTCATTTTATTGTGGATTATCTTTTAGCATCAATGTAAAGTGGTTCTTGCAGGAGATTTTTGTACATTATATGTTGTGACTGATTGGACTGCTGTTGAACCTGGAACATCTAAGCATGTTTATACTTACTTTAGTCTTCATTTTCAGCAAACACTGAACAGTTTTGCAAAGCTTCAGCCTGCTGACACTGCAGGCCATGGAAAGATTCATTGCACAGCAGCCTTTACACAGCATTGTATCCTGACCTTACAAACTTGCTTAACCCTCTTTTTCTATTCCTGATCTTCTCGGTGAGCTATTTTTGTGCTTTGTTCTATCTAATTCTCTGCAGGACCAGTCCCTATAGGAAGAAATGCCCCTATTTTTCATCATAAAACTCATCCTGAATATGAAGAGAACTTTTACAAATTGATACTATTTCTACATATCCTTCTGCAGATTAATATCATCATCACATTTAGTCAATCTGAAGGAAAGTTCTGACTTCAGTGTCTAACCAAACAATTTCATTTCCCTGAACATACTGTATTGTGCCATTTCACGCTAGCTCTCTAGGACATTTAAAGGGTCATGTTGGCAAACAATACAATAGAACTCAAGCCACGACAGGACAGACGTGAACATGGCTGCAAGCCTCCAAACCCTGCACTACTCACTAAAGTCACCTTCACTGGAGGGCTCCGCAACACTGTGCCATTATTGCCCCGGCATGTAAGTGTCCGACTGGGGGCCGTTTCACTGTAAACAAAAGCAATTATGGTAGATGTGTTAGACGGTGGAAATGAGACGCATCCCCGCCTCCCCTGGACCAGTCTGAAGCTCCATGGAGCAGAACACTTTAATTAGCAAAAACCGCGCCCTGGCCACGGAAGGAGGCAGCAAAGAAAAACAAAAATAGCTGTCTAATTTTCTAGTATCAGGCCAGAAGAGTTGAATTCAATTTTGTACAATGCAACCCTGACATTCTCATTAACCTTTGAAACGTAAAGGTTCTGATTTTTCGGCCCTGTCTCTCTGGCAAAAAGCAAATGCTCCCAAAGGGAGCTTTGCTCAACTTCTGTAAGTTGCTGCAGGCTTAAATGGACGGCACTGGACTGCACGGAGACTGCAGTGTGATGTAAACACAGGACCCAGTCTCAGCGTCCCAGCCATCTATGCCCCATCTTATTAATGGAACTACAGAATATCAGGAATGGAGGCTCAGCAGCTGCGCCCTTATCATTCTTCCCCAAAAGGTAACATTTGACTTCCCACACTCCATATTATAAACATTGTGAACAGCATCAGCAATTCCAACATATTCTTACTGGCTAAGTGATGCATTTACAAAATATGGCCTGTGGAGGCAAACTGATAATTTGGTTTTGACAACAACAGCATTATACAGCATGGTACAATAGAACTTCTCAACAATGCATACTTAAACATTTGACCAATGACTTTAACACACCCACATATTCTTACACGAGGTAAAAAAATAAATAACTGAAGTTATAGTTAGTTCGCAGTATAATAAAGTCAAATTCATGATAATGTCTTCTAGTCATATATTATTTCTGACATTTTCCAAGGGATGAATGGAGCAACATACCTTAAAATAACTACAACTTTAATATGTTGAAATGTTTTGCATATTGCTGCTAACTCTGTGGATGGGCAACAGTGACCTTAGTGGCACTGTTTTTGTACATCTATGTGAGCGGTAGCCATTCATAGAACAGATTAAGGAATATTCTTTCATAATACATATTGAAAGGGTACCACTGTCTGAAAATATCCTATTTAGTGCAAACCTTTTCTATAACAGATGTTATTACAGCAATACAAATAAGAAAGAGAGAAGTGCAATATACATAGTTAATAGTGCTCTAGGAAGGTAACTGAACTGTAGCCATTCACATTTATCATGGAACATAAATATGCATTTGCTTTGCCCACTGCGAGAAGCACGCTGTTCTGTTTCAGAGCAACAAGGGTGTGTTGAACAAGTAAGAGGAGGCATTAACAATGAGCCTGGGAGGGAGACGTGACAACTGACAGATGCAACGGATAAAGAACACAGCCTGCCGTATGGAGGTAACAGTTAGGCCACATTGGGTATGCAGGATATTGTGCTGAAGCCACACGGAGACACGCACAACAACAAAATGTTATTATGGCAATGTGCCTCGTCTGCCGAGCACAGAAGATGCCCGACATGTGAAATCATGTTCGCCGACCGCTCCCCAGAGCAGCACTTGGCAACGCTTCGCCAGCAGAGTGCAGACGTGGCAGCATACCGCTGGCAAGAACCAGCTATTTGATGTGTTTTAATTTGAACTCTACGCTCTGCTGGGAATAAGACACCTCTGTTCATTTAGTTTAAACTTTCAGAAACACAGACTACTTGTACTAGCCCCCGATAGAATTTCATGGTAAATTTTACCTTTTATTCTCCATTTTCTACTCTGTGAGCGGGGGGACTCTGAGTAATTGTTACAGTCCATACACACTGAATCCATATACATTATCAGTTAAACATTCGAGTGCACTTGGAATCCAGTATTTTTTTTCTCAACTGATGTTTTATATCCAGGTTATTATTTCAGTTGTCCTTCACGTTCCATCTTCGGCATATAGTATTTGCACCACTTTGAGGTGTGTTTCAGGTTGCTACCTTTGCGGAAAATGTGGAAACTTCCCAACTGGCTGATGGAATAACATGCCTCTCACGTAAGGGATGATAGCCATTCTGGTTCAGATAACTACGGACTTAGTTATAAACACCAGCAAAAACATCCCAGACCAATACCCTGCCTCCTCCTTGTTGGATAATGGAATCGCATAGACTCAGCTCATGTGTTACAGATACTCAGGGGCTGGACAAATATCTAATATTTTGTGTCATCAGTCCATAAGTCCAGCTTGTACTGCTCAGATACCCAGCTTTTGTGCTTCTTAAACCAGACCTGCCTGGAATAAGCCACTCAGTCTTCTGACAGACTTTGTACACTGTCAGGCTAAGCATATCTTGAATGAAAACAAAACAGCAGGAGCTCAAAATTAAAAATGAAAGCAAGTGCATATTAAGAGGACCAAATTCACCTCCAAGGCATTTTCATCCCAGCAAACCAATGCATCTGTGGAGTGGAAGAGAATTAGATTTGAAATGGCAGTACTAAACACGACAGCCCTGGCAATTAAAGCGGCTTCACTACTTGGTCCCCTTGCCTTGGTACATTGATTTTTCAATTTTCAAGGTGCTGTCTCAGGCAACAGTTTCCGCTGCACAGTCAACAATGAGGGGTTATAACCCTCGTCTTATCTCTCTGTAGTTTGATTAAATTAATTAAGCAATTCATTTAAGAGAAACCTGCTGCAAGCCGGTGCTAGACTGCCAAAATTGGGCCCAGATCATTTAGCATTGCAATAAATTTTTCAGTAGATTGTGTTTTTTCCCTAATGTGAATTTGCAAGTCAGAACTAAGAGGAAGGATGACAGAGTCAGGGTGGAGTCACAGTGCAGGGAGTCCTGTTTGTTTGCTAAACCGAGCAGCATAATCGCTGACAGCTGAAGCTGACTCTTCTTTGACAGCTTGCGATGCGCTGTGAGTGGTCTGCACACACAAACAAAATCTTTAAGAATCAAAAGTCAGAGCTGTTTTTAGTTTCTTTCACAAATCCAAATAAGAGATACACAGCCAATATCAGCAGCATAGAGGTGAAATGTGCACTTACCATTTTTTTTCAAAGGTGAATTTAGACTACGTCCTCATTTGGCAGAAACCAGTCATAAAATATTTAACACTCTTTTACTGCTAATGGCTTTTAATTTCTGAATAAAATTGGCCAGTTCTTGCATGGTCCATTAACATTTTGTACAAGAAACAACTGCATTCATGTACAATATGAGAGCGAATCAGATTTTTAAAAGACAAATCTTTCTGAAGTGAAAGTGACTGCCATTCAATATGCTTATTAAACATATAAAACACTTCAATTTTCCATTCGCAGTCGAAGATACTTCATAAAAACATTTATACACAATTTTTTTCCTCCCAGTGTTTCACTGAGGGCTTTGAGGATTTAATTTTGCCACTTTTAAACTTAACTCGTGTTCAGGTTTAAACTTCCTTAGTTAGCATTACAGCAGAGCAGATGAAGACTGTCAGGTACAAGTTGTTTCTCTGGCAGCTGTTAATTGGCAAATCCTTGGCAAATTGGGGTGAAGATCCCATCTCAGACACAGACATCTCAGTGGTTCTTCAATAAGCTTAATTCTTCCAGAAGGAAGTCAATATCCACATGTTCTTGACCTCACTCTTAATTTTACTTAATTGAAGATTCCCTTATTTTGTACCCATTGTACTGTTTTTTTACTTGACAGAAAGTGACAGAGAAGTAAAGATACTGAAAGAACCAAAACAGGAGATTTCAATGTCTGTCCCTTTTGGACAAGATCCCTTTTACACAAATAGGTCTCAACAAACATCAATCCAGTGAAGTTTTCAGTTATTATTGATGAGTTGGGAAGAGAGGATGCAGAAGGAAGATACAGTCTAATCTCCTTGCTCAGCTCAGCATCTGCCCATTATGAGGTGCTGTTGGAGGGAGAGTTGGGATGTTACAGCATCATTGCAGATAGCACGAATCCCACATCTCCACATCTGAAAAAAAAAACAAAGGGAGAAGTATGAAGAATCACAAAGGGGGCAGAAATAAAACCCTCTGTTTTTCCATGACTTCATGACATACATACAGTGAAGAGAAAATTAGTGAACTTACTGATATAAAAAAGTCTATGACACCAAGTAGTAGATAAACATCACATTGTTGAATTCAAATTCCAGACCAGTTGGGTCAAAAAAAGTCATTCAGAAGTCTTAAATTAAGCTCTATATGAGTGTGTCCAGAATGGCATTTTGTACATATACTCATATATGATTTGCATTTATATATTTAGCTGATATTTTTCACCAAAATAACTTATAATTTTAAGTAAGAATGAGTTACCCATTTACTCTTTTGAGTAACTTTTATCAAACCTATTCAGTATAAGGACCTAGCTCAAGAGAACTACAACAATAGTTGGGACTCAAATGCATGACCGTAGCTGTAACCACATCACCAGCTGCTGTTTCAATATCATTTCTAGTTACTGTGTTGGTTACTAGTGTTAGAACAGTAGTACTCATGTAAGTATGCTCAGAATGCTGAGTGCGGTAGAGCAATATGACTGAAAACAGCAGCCATCAAAGTGCCAATAAGCTTTCAGGCATACGTATATAATTTAACTAAATCCTTTTTACCTGGAGAAGTCTATCAGAATAGTCAGTATGTACTTAAACTGCTGCAGAAGTTTTCTTTTGTTTAATTAGTTACATATGGTAGTTAGACATGGGATTTTAGTGCCTGAGAAAGAAAAACGATACATTTAGCTATTATGAATTGCTGTAGATATCTTGATTTTGGGTCACCACAAGTGTTGTGGAGTTGTATTCCCTAGTACACAAATAAAGTACTGCCCCCATCAGCCACCTTTATAGTTTTTCTTATTGCAAAAGCTGTGCTGTCATTGGTATGCTGCACTTGATAGATGATCCATGCTTCCGGTCCAATGAATTAGGGCTTAACATCACAGTGCGGCTCAGAGTGTGAAAGGCTAAACCCAAAAGTTACCAGGGTGCTTTAGCAACCTAGCTCTGCACTGATGAACTGCTTAGGGGACACGGTGCACTAATTCGCACACTATAAGACACAAAGCGAGTTAAAAGCAACCAGAGTGCAGTGCGCTTCGAGTAATGAGTGACTCCTTGCTGCATCTGCTTCCCTTTCATTTGAACTGATTGAACTGCCATAATTCGTGCTACTCCATGGTAAGTGATGCATTTGCAGAGCATCCTAAAGAAAAGTACCAACCTAACGTTTTAATGTTTCATTACAAAAATTTTTGGCATACTGAAGAAGAGTTTTGAATGATCCCTTCTGTCAAAATGCATTCCATATTATGCATCTTACATGACTGAAACCATGCTGACAATGCATCCTGAACCACTTTACTATATATAATCAAAGTCTGGAAAAAAGGAAACAGTTCAGCCATATTACTCAGCAGAACCTCTTATGCAGCAGAAAGGCATCTGAGCTGGTTACCATCATATGATTAATTGCTGTTCGCACCTACACAGGTGAAGTGTTGTGATATGAAGATAATGAATAATAAAGTAATAACAAAACAGATGTAATATGTCCTCCAGTTATGATTGTTATTTATCCAGAGTGACTTCTGTACATCTGGGAATATCCACTGGACCAATTCAAGGTAAGCAGCGAGATAGATTTCAACTGACCAATTTCAAACTTATAAATCCATTCCCTATTCCCTGAAAACTGCAGTGATTAAATCACATTTGGCTACTTGAAAAAAAAGATTTTTACCCCATTTTACTCCATTTGTTCATTTTGTATGATTTTACACCCATGTCCTTCAAGGTCCTGTGATGTTAATTACTGTAGTTAATTTCCCCTGAGGTGAAAAGAGCTGTGAAAGTGCATTAATCTTGATTCTCCACTCCAGCACAAAGCCACTTGTTCGGTAATAAACCTATGATGAACTATTATGAAAAGCAGGGGTCTGACAAAGATGGTTCCATCAACTTGGCAAGCAAAATCTATACTAAACGTTGCCTACTTCCTTTTTCCGCTCTTCATATTTTCCTTCCTGATTTTCCAAGACACTGTGACCACACAAAAAGCTAATGGGGGGAACTACCCCTGTTATCTGTGTACTGGAGCTGTCTAGAGGTTGAAACTGAATCACAGAGAGCTGGGTCCCTGCATGTCTAAGCCACAGAATATTCTTCTGGTCTTCTCAAACACCTGCATACAGCACTCTTCACTGATTACCTGGCTAGTTTATAGAGTGCAAATAAAAACTACCTACCTACGTGACAGTCTACGGCATGAGATAGCTATTTGCATCCAGAGATTATCAGACAGCTCAAGAGTATAAAACCCTAAAGGTAAAATAGATTAAGAAAGTCTATTTGGAGGTTAACAACTTAAATTTAGTTATACAATGTTTGGCCTTGTGGATGATAAAACATTTTAACATTTAAGCAGAAGATTTAAGCATAACATCAAAACAGTTCTACTACAGCAACAAGAAAGAAAAACTCTCTTGTAACTTGAGCCTGCATTAGAAAAATATGCACATTTGAGGAACACCAAGTCTTTTTGAGTCTGTATCTTTGCATGTTCTAACAGAACACTGGATTTTCTGAATTTGTCCTGCCATCCATGAGTCATCCATGGATTTGTGTCAGCATTGTGCTTCTGAAGGGGAACAGGCAATGCTGAGGGCCCTCCCAAAAGATACAACTCTTCCCCAGACAGACAGACTTACAGCACATCTCATCAGCAGACCAATGGAAAGTAATAACGTAGAATGAGGATCCTGTCCTACTGGAGCTGAGGACTTTCAGGAAGAGCAGGTGTGAAAATTAAAGGGCCTGGACAGGGTGCATTGGTGAGAACTGCATGTAGAAGAACAAGCAGGACATCGGATAATGGGGGCTGGGGATCCCAGATCCATGTTGTTTAGTCTGCATGGAAAATAATCTGGCCTTGTTATCCAGCCAGGAGGCAGCAGGATTACATAAAGCACACTATGCTGTTCTCTTTTCAGAGCACAAGGAAAAATTCAAATGTGTATAATTATGAACTTTATACATACTGACACGAAACTACTGAAACTTGAAACACGAATGTAAAAAAGACAAAAAAAACTAAAAACAAGAAGTTATTGAAATACCTTGAAAAAATGAATAAAATATAACTTGCTTCAGTTTATTAATGTTTATCTCAAATGTAGCATGACTGTTGATAGTTAAGGGAAATACTTTTCTTATGAGTTATTATGCTATAGTCTAACTTAATTAACTATAAATCATAATAATTCAATACTGTCATAAATATACGCAATATTCCACAACCCGATCAGTAGACAATAAAGTGAACCTCGAATCCTGAGTTGCACTATCTTCATGACTACAGAGATACACACATTATTAAATATAGATATAGTTAGCGAAATGAAATATCTCAAAAGTATTATTACAATTCTGTAACCACCTCAGTTTATTTTATATTAATGATGTTGAACATTCTCTGTCCATTACAGCACATTTTTTAAGAAAACCATTTTTCTTCGCCTTTCATTCTGTGACTTTGCCTCTCCAACTGAAAAACTTACAAAGATCTTTGGGATATTTTACATGTAAAGTAATCCTTTCCATGATAAAAACCAGGAACAGTGCAGCACCGTTACACATTTCATTTCTGAAAATGGCGAGCTACCACATACTGCGGACTTATTACAGATAAATGTTCTATTCTGTATTTTTATTCCACCTTTGTGACAAATTACTCTTTATAAGTGTTAAAGCATTTGAGTATTCTCTGCTGTCACTAAATGGGTTTTTTTCTCCCCAAAGCCAGCGACTATCCTTTAAATTTCCTGATGGTTACTATTTTATTTTTAACTATTACTTATCTGTGGTTACAAAGGGACTTACAATGTTGGAGTTATACACTGAGCTTCTTACTAGTTTATAGCATTTTATAGTCCTTTTACTGGAGCAATTCAGGTTAAGTACTTGCTCATGGGGACCAAGTTGGGAGAAGGAATTCATACCTAGGTCATTCTTGTGCTTTGTGATGACCAGCCACTATGTCACCCACTGCCTGCTAACTGTAGTACATGAAGTGTCACTGAGAATCATTACACTGGTCTGAATCCATTGATAGGCGCATTTTTATGGATCACTTATGTTCTCTCAAAGGTGTCTTGCTATATCAGTTCCCAAGACCACTGATATCCACCATAAGTGTGTGTATATGTGTATATGTATCTACGTATGTATGTATGTATATATATATATGTAAGTTTATATGCATGTATGTATACACATATGCATATGTGCATGTGTGTACATGTATTTGTATGTTTTTATATTTATTATTTATATACAATGTATTTATCTTTTATATTTATCTTTTATATGGTCAATTAGTATCCCTGCTGTATAAGGGTATTCAACAATAAATTCATTCTTGAATTGTGAGCTATACAGCATTTATTCCTACTAATAGGTGTCATGTACCCTTACTATGGCATCATATACGATTTCCAGATCCATAGATTTCCAACCAGAACTACTAGCTCAGGTAGTGACTTTCAGATATCCCTGCACCAAAGAAAAAAGAGAATGTTTTCTTGTAATGTGCCAACAGAGAACAGGATAATTCAGCAGTTTTCCTCAATAAATTTGGTATTTTTTACATGCATACTGGACAACTATAACACATTGATGTTAAACACAAAAAAATGGCACCGCTGCTAGCTGAACTGATGAAAAGCTAGTCTGGATCTCTTCCATAAACGTTTCCTTTTTTCCTTCCAATTCATTTTGCTGGTACATTTTTACACCTGGTTTTGGCATTGTGAGTCACAACTTGAAATGATTCAAGCTAATCAAGATACCTTCCAAAGGGGTTTTGGGGTCACACAAACACAACTGTCACAGCAATGACCCTGTGGCCCCCTGCATCAAATTTAAATTGTAAAAAATAATAATTTCAAGCTTTCCAAAAAATTGATTCTACTTTCCGTGATACATTGAATGCTCCTCGTTTATAAACACTGGTCTCTTTTACCACCTGTAAGCCTTTTTTTGGAGGTAACAAGATTTAAACAGCTGCAAAGGGGAAATACCAAAATACTCGTGCTTTCTTATTCCTGAACAAGAATGCTGCTGGCTAACAGGGAGCACATAGCACTCACAGCATTGCCAGAGCGATGCATGACACTGTTTAAGGGATATGTGAGAATCACCTTACCCAAGTCCCTTTAACTCTTCAGAGGTGTCATAGCTGAAAGAGAGAGAGAAGAGAATTAGTGCAGGATTGCTGTAACTCTGGCAAAGAACAGTGCTCTCATTTAAGTACAGGAAGTCAGAAAGGGAACTTGAACTGGGAATCATAGTGGTGGCCCTCTGGGTGATGTATACGAACACACACTGCAGGCTCTGTCAAAGCTGCATCTCCAGGGATGGAGGAAAAATATCATCATTACAGGCTGCTGGTGGAGGCCCTCCTAAATCACCTGCCTTTGTGTTTATGGGGGCAGCCAGGTGAAACGTGGTAAGATTGCTCCACCACAAGCCCCATGTTAGCCTATTTATTAGCCTTAATGCTGTGGATCCCCTGACAACAGGGTGGGTATCAGCACTAATCCATCGTCTCCCCCTTTCTGTGAGCCCACTGCCTTGCCACAGTAGACGCCAAGCCGACAGCTCTATGGTGTATTTAATTATCGACCATGCCTGGGGGGTCCTGCGGAACTGAACTTCTACTAGGCAAAGCAGGAAACTAAGTGAGGGGGGCTGGGAAGTCAGTCATGCCAAAATTAATGATGCAGCAGTTGCATCTTATATCCCTCAACAAAAAACGCCATGTGCTGTGTCAGCATTTTTACTATGGAATATATACCACCAGTCAACAGCTCTAAATTAAAACTTTAAAATTAGACATTAAAATAAGAAACTGACAATGACACATTAAAAGTCAACATGAAACATTCATTGAAAAACAGACCACTCTATTGTCTGCAAGGCAATGTCATTGCAATATATATGGTTCTTAAACAAATACATAGCACAACTATTTATAGAGCCAGTGCAAGGTGCTGTCTGTTCCAGTACTTTTCTACAACATTTTGGACATTTCTGGAAGCCTGCCTGTGGAGGCTCTAAAGTAGTCAGACAGAACTGTACCAATCCAGAAGTTAAACCAGCAGCTGTGAGCCCATACCAATGGACCCTGGGAGAAGTGGGCATATGCAAGTTTCACACAGGTACTTGAGTGTAACTGGGCACTACACTGGCGTCTGCTAGCTGTCGAGTTTAAGCATACAAACGGAGCATGAAGGAGCCACACAGAGACGAGAAAAGGGATTCATTAGCTCCTGTTAATGTCCGCTCCTCGGGGTTCCCACTCTTGCCTTGGCAGACAAGGTCCGAGGGATGGGGCGTTGTGGGGGCTGCTGCTGGGGCAATCAAACGTAGCTCCTGCAGAGCGCAAACAGACACGCCCCTGCTAATGAGGAAACCACGGGTGGGCTTGCCAGGGGCTGGCATCACACTGCGGGGGCTTTGATGGATGAGCCTGTATCTCTGAGAAGGAAGAAGTGCCAAACCCATGACAGCACAGGCGAGATTTATGAAGTCAGGTTTGTTTGTTTGTCATCACATCACCTTGAGCCTCCTGATAGGTTCATGTGAGAAAATGCTTGCCTTCTGTCTGCCATAATATAGTTCTTCATATTTTACAATATAGTCCATTACATGCTATGATACAGTCCTTCATTGGTTGTAACACAGTGCTTCATGTTTTTTAACATGTGTTGTAATACAGGCCTTCACAGGTTAAATAAAGTCCTCCATATACTTTTGTAGTTTTTAAAAAGTTAAAATAGACACATCTACATGTTATAATACAATATAATATAAGACATGATATTAGCTACAAATGTGGCATTAGCAAGAGCTGTTTTTGTTTCTATGCATATGTTAACAAATGTTTGCAAGGCAAAGTGTGTCATTATAGCTTGGCCTTTTGCAGATAATCAGACACTGGTGAGAGCAGTTTAAGAATCTTGTTTACAAAACCAGCACCTTCATTGGTTCTCTTGATGAATGGGCTCCAGGGAATAAAACACCAGTTCCCGAGCCATAACCACCTCCCCCAGCTATCAAAGGATGGTGTGAGCTGCACTGCTGGCCCGCCTCCGGCCTGATAATGAGAAGATCACAACTACGTGCCTCACCAGCATCCCTCTGCTCTTGATTATAGAGAGGTTTATTTCATCTCCTTTCTTCTTCTTTGTCCTGCTCTGTGCACACAATCGCAGCCAGATGGCAAAACAAAGCAGTGGTCCGGAGTGTTTAGGAAAGAAGATCTCCACCCTGCCAGATCGCCCCCAACATAGGTGGGATGTCATGATAGAGTGGTGGACGTTTTGAGTTAAGTACCAGACCCAAGGAATGGGGGTGACGTGCTGCCGATTTGCTTGCCTCACACAGCAGTCTGAATCAACTGTTGGAGGCAGGTACAATTCTCCCCTGTTCTCTGGGAAAAAACCACTCTGTCTCACTTTGAGGAGACCTTCATATTATTTAAACTACACAGTACAGTGATTCTCCAGTTAAATTCTTTACAGTTCAAAGGAAAAGCAAAATGACTAACAGTGGGGGATTTTTGTTCATGAGGATTCACAGAAAAATGTGGCAATGCACTCTGCTTTTAATAAGGTGTCTGCTGAAAGGGGCTATGGTCTGATTTCACTTCGGCTCACCTGTTTTGGAATCATCCTCTTCAAGCTTCCCTTCTTCAGCTATAAAAAGAAAAACATCATAAAAGGGACTCAAGAAAACAATGAATAACAATGCAGTGACACTGGGTTAAGCTTACAGTGCATTGCAAAAGTATTCCAACACTTGATAAAACCACACATTTTACTGGAAAACAAAATGATGCTTTAGTATTTATTTCCATGTGATATTTTAATATAAAATGAAAATATTTAAAATGAATTTTTACAAGTGAAACTGAGTTTTGCATCACTAAATATTTGTGATAGGCTACCCAGTTTATATCGACTCTGATCTTTCTGTACTTCCTTTTGTCCATTTGTACAAAAATGTATGAGTACAGGGCGCTGCCTATGAGTGAAGCACAACAACTAAAACAAAAGATTTTTTCCCCCTGTCTTATTTGTGTTTGTGTTTTTTAAAAAAAAATCAATTGGCAGGAGTACATAGGGAAGCAAAATAGAAAAACATGCACTGTAGCCAGCAATGCCAATATGTGCATGCTTGGAGCTTGTTCTACAAATACGTATGCAAGTAAGAGTCAGGCTATTCACACATCCCACTTTTCAATTCCCATTTGCTGGCCTTCCAAGCTGTCTCGCATTCGCATTTTGCAAACGCAGACTCACATTCCATATGCCTACAAGTTAGAAATATTCAGTGTGATGCATTTAAATGGTGAGATTTACAACTGAGTTTATTCGCTCTTTTTATTTATATACTTGTGACTGGGAGTATTGACATTAACTGGCTTTATGCTTAGTTTCAGTTAAAAAGAAAATTTTATAAACCACCAAAAAATACTATATTAGAAGCCTCACATTCTAGGTTGCCCTGAAAATTTCCTGTTGCGAGCCAGTTATGTGTGCGGAGTGCCAGGCTTGGCTTGGCGGGCTAATCCAGCAGCACTTTAGCTAGGTCACAGAGACCAAATATCTCAGGGAAAAATGTCAGAGGAATATGACATCTCAGCCTTATAGCCACCAGAAAAGGCACGTGAAATCAGCAGTGTGGGAGCATTTTGGACATTAAAAATTATCAGGGGGATGCACAAGTAGAAGTCAACTGATATTAAATTCGTAAACATGTCAAAGAATAGTACCTGCCAAAAGTTCACACACATCTGATGTGCTTTATCATTTCTGTCATCATCAACCATTAGTCTATACGCACATCAATGTAAAAACATAAACTAGGCAATGTTACATTACTTCCACTGGCCCTGGCTAGAAAGTATACTTTTAACTGACAAAGTTACCAGCGAAGAGACGAACAAGCTGAAACTCTGACCGCTCTGACTATTTCCTTTTGCCTGCTATAAGTAGCTAAACAATACACTGTAAAAGTTATCTGCCATATTTATGTTTTAACAGAAAATAATCATACATGTTTTAATTGTTGCAGCAAAAGTATGTTATGAAAAAAAATTCAATTATGCCATGTTTGTGTCTTTTTCGTAAAACCAATTATTTCCTGAGACAGTAAATCCTGCCATCAAAGTCTTACATTGTCACATCCCGACTTGTGACCAGTCTCACTATCTGTCTACCTTTTCAGGGTCACTGTTTAATTCTTGTGAATAATTAACAAATCCCATGAATTCTGGTTTATAAAGTTATGGAACTGAACTCAGACTTCCATCAGGGTATCAAAACTACCTAAAAGTAAATCATTCCCAAACCGAACTGCTGATCAGATTAGTTCGTAACAAAAATGAAGAAGCCAGCTGACATTTAGTTGTATATTTTCATTTAGTGGCTGACCAAGTACACATTAGAATGTAGCAGGAGAAGCCATGCTGTTGTACCTTTTTAGTCTATGAATTGTTCCTAGTATTTGTTACTTAGCTGCTTCCTCCACCTAAATTTCCAAAATTAAAGTATTCTTCTTGCAATTATTTATAGAACAAAGTATTCTTACTGTATCATAATTAAGGTAAGTACAGCAGTAAAAGGTGCTGCAGTTGAAGTGGAATTCAAAACAGGAACTTTCTGATTGCAAGGCAATGGCACTAACCAGTACACTATCTGTTGCTCCATATAACTAGATATAACTAATAAGTTAGATTAAGTATAACAGCAGGACCCTGTTTGGGTCTTCAACCAGTAAGCGTTAGGCTACTATCCCATGTCTTTATCCGCGGTGCTAATACAATGCAATTGTCTTTCAACACTTCACTGAAAGCTTTTATTGAAAAAATACACTTGCGTGATGAGGGTATATTTTATCATTTACTTTTTACATAACTACATTCTACCATCTAAGATACTGTCTTGTAATGGACTGGTGTCCCATTCAAGGTGCACCTTGAACAAACTATGGTAACCCTGCACTGCACAAGTGGTTGCTGCTAACGGATGGAGAGCTGGACATTCTCTCATCCAAAAAGAGATCTTCCACTAAGGTTGTAAATATGCCAGTTGTTTCGAGCAAAAGGGTTTTGATGATTATGTTCAACGAAAGAAAAGAGATCTGTTGAAACGTATACCTGCAATCAATACTGTGTGTGTAAATAGATCCACCATCAGTATTTCAGGCGTTTTGGTTACATTACATGTGCCAGAGGTGCATCTTTCCATTTCAAGTATTTGTTGCCAGAATCTGTGCCACTAAACATGATGCCAACATTTACAAATGTACACCGTCAGGTAGAATGGAGAAAATGAGTTTCTATAGCCCTTTTTTCCTTCACACTTGTGTCTACATTTCAGTTCAACTCCAGCTGCAGTCAAGAGGATGCCACAATGTGAATGGAGCCAATTCACTTCCGTTGAACCAAGAGACAGGAGAGGAAGTTGCATGACAAAAACGTTGATGTGGAGGTAATGAGGTTAATTATGAAGCCTTTTATGGTACTCTTCCATCCCACAATACCCAATGAAACCATTCTGTAGTCACAAATGGATTGTTTGCCCTGTGAGTTGACTGGGTAAGGCGAAAGGATAGTTAGTTTTTGAGACAACCAGTGGGTGAAAGCATGCTGGAATCTGGGAGAACATCCTCATGGGACCGCTGCTGCCTTCCTTGTCTGTCATATGGGAAACATGTTTTGACAGAGAGAGCTGTCGGCAATAAAAGCGAGAGCCTTAGGGGTAGAGCAGTCTGACAAGAGGAGAGGGTGTTTTTAAAGTTGGAGATGTAACGGAGTCAGAATGAGGACAGTGATGTCTATAAAGGAATGCTTGAGATGAGTGATGGCTGGATGTTGGACATAGTTTTAAAAATGCTTAAATTTTTAAAAAAAATTCTTCCAGTACTGCTATAGACTGTATGATGTAGTCCTCAAATATCCACATGGGAGGTGTGGAAAGATATTTCTATATTCTTTAAGCTAGGCCCTGGATGGACCTGACTGCCTCTCAGAGTGCCTCATGCCCTCAAGTGGTTGTTGTTAACGGAACATGGAGATGGAACAATTATTTTTTATAGAGCCATACTCAAAGAATCTCATTCTCATAATGTAAGACAATTCCAAGTGATCACTTTATATGTGTTTCTGTTCTAAAGCAAATAGGAAATGACACACTGTCACGCCCCCAGGTCCGAGCGCCTGACACCTGTCCTGCCTCCTCCTGTCATTGGCTCTTCGCACCTGTTCCTGGTTAACTTAACCCTTTAAGTACCTGAGCCGTACAACCTGTCGTTGCGAGGTATTGCCGTGTCCATTGTGTGCATACTGAGCGTTACTAGTCCTTGTTACTCCGGCTATCGACCTGTTTCTGTCCCACGACCTAGTCTTGTGTTTACCCCTTGTCTGTTTCGGATTGACTCCTGGTTTGACCCATGCCTGATCGCTGACTACATTTCTGGATTTACCTCTGTGATTAAACGGATTTCGACCTTTCAATTCTGCATGCGTCTGCGTTCTGATTGACCTGTGACAGAATACCTCGCTGGCATGCAGACGGCAGAATCGGTGGCGCTGGATGCTGCGGTCTCGGATCAAGGAGGAATCCTCGAGCAGCATCAACAGTTGTTCGAGAGATTCGCACAATCCATGAACAACCTCACACAGCAACAGCATGACCAACAAGAACAAATGGCTCAGCTCACGGAACGAATGAGCGAACTAATGACAGTGGTAAAGGGGGACTGCAGAATCGGCGACTCTCGGGCTTCTCCGGCAGTCTCCGCCCCTCCATCGGAGACCACACTTCCCGTGAGTCAACCCGACAAGTTTGATGGCTCTCCTGCAACATGTAAAGGGTTCCTCCTCCAGTGTTCCCTTTACTTTAATAACCAACCCCCTAGCTCTGAATTATCATGAATTTTGTTTGTGGTTTTCTGTCTGATGAAGAAACCTCTGGATTGGGCCACTGCCATGTGGCCACAAATCCAGAGGATGTCTTACAGTCAGTTTGAGCATGAACTCCGTGCCGTATTCGACCACCCGAACGAGGGTAGGAGTACTGGTGAAATGCTCTCGAGGCTGCAACAGGGGAACCATTCCGTCGCCGACTACGCGCTCAAGTTCCGCACTCTAGCTGCAGGAAGTGGCTGGAATGAGCCAGCCTTATTGGTAGCGTTTCGAAAGGGTCTAAGGGCTGAGATCCTGTCAGAACTGGCCTGTAAGGATGTAGATCTGGCGTTAGAGGACTTGATTGCTTTGGCCATCCGGCTGGATCACTTGCTGTCCGCGCGCCCACAGAGACAGGCGCAGAAGACCCCTGGGGTGGTGATGCCCAGCATACTCCCCCTCACTGCCACCAAGAGGCTGGAATGGGCACCAGAACACAAGAGCCCATGGTGTGTGACTCCACTCGCCTGTCCTCTGAGGAGAGGCTGCGAGAAGGTCTGTGCCTGTTCTGCAGCCAGACCAGCTATGTCCTCTGGGAATGTAAACAGTGCTCCCAGACCCGGTGCAAGGCACAACAAGTGGTCCCATCCCAAAGCACCAGCCCGGTGAGTCAGCCCAAGAGGGGAGGGGGCTTGGTCTCCAGGTCTTTCACGCTACCGGTTACCTTTTATTGTCCTGAGCCTGTGTCCATTCCAGCCCTAGTTGACTCTGGTGCCGAAGGAAATTTCATTCAGTCCCAGCTGGCCCAGCAGCTGGGCTTCATCACTGAGAGCCTTACTACCGCCCTGAGGCTGTCAGCTCTGGATGGAAGACCCATTGGTGAGGGTATCGTGTCCACCATCACCCTACCAGTTCGGATGGACGCGAGTGCCTTGCATTCTGAACGAATATCCTTCCTGGTAGTAGATGCGGCCAACTATTCCGTAATTTTGGGTCTCCCATGGTTGCGGAAACAATTCCCAAATAGCCTGGCCCACACTAGATATCACCGCCTGGTCTCCCTATTGCTTCCAGAACTGTCTTCACTGTGTCTCAGTGTACTCCACCTCCATAGAGAGCCCCCGCGTTAGTTCCATAGATATACCTCCTGAATACGCTGATTTGAAGGAGGTATTTAATAAACAAAACACAACCCAACTGCCACCTCACCGATAGTATGGCTGCGCGATAGACCTCATTGAGGGAGCGTCTCTCCCTAAGTCCTGAGTATACCCCCTGACTCAAGCAGAACTACAAGCAATGGATACTTATATCCATGAATCCTTAGCGCAGGGATTCATCCGTCCATCCACCTCACCTGTCGCGTCCAGTTTCTTTTTTGTCAAAAAGAAGGATGGAAGTCTTCGCCTATGTATAGACTATTGTAAGCTCAATTCAATCACAAAAAAATTTCCATACCCACTACCTTTAGTACCGGTGGCGTTAGAACAACTTCATGCAGCTAAGTTCTTTTCTAAGTTGGACTTAAGAAGTGCCTATAATCTGATCCGTATTAGGAAGGGCAACGAGTGGAAAACAGCATTTATTACCTCCAGTGGGCATTATGAATATCTCGTTATGCCTTTCAGTCTCTGTAACGTTCTAGCCGTCTTTCAGTCATTCATCAACGGCATACTTCGTGACATGATAGGGAAATTTGTCATTGCTTATCTTGATGACATTTTAGTGTATTCTCCCGACTTAGAATCCCATGTGGCCCATGTGCGCCAGGTCCTTACCAGGCTAGGGTGTAATAAATTACATGTAAAAGCCAAGAAATGTGAGTTTCATATGCAAAGGATCTCCTTTTTAGGCTACATTATTAGTGCAGATGGCATTATAATGGATGACTCTAAGGTTGAGGCTGTTCTTAACTGGCCCGTTCCCTATACAGTAAGGGAGCTCCAATGCTTTTTAGGGTTTGCTAATTTCTATCAGCGATTCATTAGGAATTTTAGTGAAATAGTGGCACCCCTAACGATGCTGCTTAAGAGGGAAAAGCGTAAGACCTTGACATGGGGCCCCCAAGCCGAACAGGCTTTTAATAGGTTAAAGCAGGCCTTCACCACCTCTCCCATTTTAAAACATCTGGATCCATCGAAGCCCTTTGAGGTTGATGCTTCTGACATCGCAGTAGGTGCTGTCCTCTCGCAGCGAGTAGGTAAAACTCCAAAACTTCACCTGATCGCCTTTTATTCTCATAAGCTCATGCTGGCAGAGAGGAACTACGGGATAGGCGATCGCAAACTGCTCGCCATTAAGTTAGCCCTTGAGGAGTGGTGACACTGGTTAGAGGGGGCTAACCACCCTTTCCAGGTCCTTACAGACCATTGTAACTTAGAATACCTCAAGAACGCAAAACGCCTAAACCCTAGACAGGCACGATGGTCTCTTTTCTTTTCACGTTTTCACTTTTCTATTACCTACAGACCAGGCACACATAATACTAAGGCTGACTCACTGTCCAGAATTCAAGACCCTCCTTATGAGCCCATTGATGAGCAACCCACCAACATTTTACCCCCAGAGTGCCAAATAGCCTCTATTCGATGGGAAGTTGATGAGGAAATCGCCAAAGCATTAGTCGGTACACCTACTCCGTCACATTGCCCACCACACAAACTCTATGTACCCCCAAGGATTTGAGATCGCCTCGTTACTTGGGCACATTCGTCCCTATCCTCCGGTCACCCAGGGGAGACTCGGACCCACCAACTGCTTGCCAGGTGTTATTGGTGGGAAAACATGAAACAGGACATCCATCGGTTCGTTGCTTCCTGTACTACTTGCGCCTAATGTAAGACTCCAAGGACCTTACCCGCTGGAAAGCTGGTTCCCCTTCCCATTCCTTCGTGTCCCTGGTCCCATCTAGCTCTAGATTTTATTACCAATCTTCCCCCATCGCAATCCTATACATGTATACTAACGGTCGTGGATAGATTTTCACAAAGAGTCCGGTTTATCCCTTTTGCAGGGTTACCCACCGCCTTCCAGACTGCAGAGGCCCTCTTTGAACATGTTTTTAGACTCTTCGGAATCCCGGAAGACACAGTATCTGATCGAGGGCCTCAATTCTCATCCCGGGTATGGTCTGCCCTTCTGGAACGCCTTGGGGTAAATGTAAGTTTAACCTCCGGTTACCACCCCCAATCCAATGGACAGTGTGAATGGGTGAATCAAGAGTTAGGATGATTCCTCAGAATGTATTGCCATGAGAATCCAGCAGATTGGAGTCAGTTCCTACCGTGGGCAAAGTTGACCCAGAACTCCCTTGTCAGTTCATCAACCGGCCTGACACCCTTTGAGTGTTGTCTAGGGTATCAACCCCCACTTGTACCCTGGACTGCTGAGCCAGTCGACATCCCCACTGTTGACCATCGGCTGAAGAGAAGTGAGGAGGTCTGGGAGAGTACTCATCGACAGATTGGGGACGTTCTCCACCGCTACAAGGACCAGGCAGACAAACACCGACGGGAGGCTCCTACCTATCAACCTGGGGACCGAGTTTGGTTATCCTCCAAAGATTTTAAGTTCCCAGAAGGTTGTAGAAAATTAAGACCAAAATATCTAGGTCCATTTAAAATAGTAAAACGTGTCAATGAGGTTACTTACAAATTAGCCTTTCCTGTAAACATGAATGTATCTGACACTTTTCACGTTTCTCTCCTTAAGCCAGTCATGCTAAGCCCATTGGACGAGGCGGTATCTGACAACTTACCACCCCCTCTGGTAGAAGTGGAGGGCACCCCAGCCTATGCAGTATGCAGGCTGTTAGACTCCCGAAGAAGGGCAGGACAACTGCAGTACTTGGTGGACTGGGAGGGGTATGGCCCCGAGGAAAGGAGCTGGGTACCGGCACGAGATATCCTGGACCCAGGACTGGTGGCAGATTTTCACCAACTCCACCCCAAGAAACCAGGTCCTCACCCCAAGGGGCGCCTGTGAGGGCGTCCCAGAAGGGTCCCAAAAACCCCTGTCATACAGGCTACTGAGGAGCAGCAGGTTTCTGACCCTTCTAATCAGCCTTACGGCAGCGCTGTTCATCAGTCTCGGGCACCTTTCCCTGGAGGCGTGGGTNGGGGGGGGGGGGGGGGGGGGGGGGGGGGGGGGGGGGGGGGGGGGGGGGGGGGGGGGGGGGGGTACTGTCACGCCCCCGGATCCGAGCGCCTGACACTTGTCCCGCCTCCTCCTGTCATTGGCTCTTCACACCTGTTCCTGGTTAACTTAACCCTTTAAGTACCTGAGCCGTACAACCTGTCGTTGCGAGGTATTGCCGTGTCCATTGTGTGCATACTGAGTGTTACTAGTCCTTGTTACTCCGGCTATCGACCTGTTTCTGTTCCACGACCTAGTCTTGTGTTTACTCCTTGTCTGTTTTGTCGCTTGTTTCGGATTGATTCCTGGTTTGACCCACGCCCGATTGCTGACTACGTTTCTGGATTTACCTCTGTGATTAAACAGATTTCGACCTTTCAATTCTGCACGCGTCTGCATCCTGATCGACCCGTGACACACGCGACCTAACAATGTAAGCAAGGAAAACATCATTAGGTTGATTTCCTTTGGTTGTCAACCTTCATCCTAAAAAGACTTTTGAGGAAAAATTAAGGAATTAGATGAACTAAATGAATTGTTTTGCTAAAAAATGTAAAAATAAAATTCAAAAGTTCAAATCCTGTGCAAAAGCCACAAATTATCATTATGCTTAAAATTATGTTTATTAGGTTTTTTCCCAAAAAGTAGAGAAAAATGATTTCAAGGATAAAGGCTCATGGCTGCTGCCATAAACATAAAAGTAATTCAATTAAGCGAGATAGACTGGGGCAGGGTTCTAATGCAGATCATCCCATAAATTACTGATGGGTCACCAGAGGTGAGGAAAAACAAAAAAGTGGTATAGAACATAAGACATGAATTGAAATGTTTTTGTGATGAGCTAAGAAATACATTCACACTGTATTGCTCAAATAGCCAACAAAATCAATAGATGCAGTGACCTCTATGTGGTAAGGGCAAGAGTTTAAAGAGTGTTGACTGCGCAAAGACCTGAAAAGCATAAAGGTTCACAACCTTCACCTCACCTTCTCATATGCAGGTAGGCAATGCTATAGAGTATTGCAAGAGAAACAAACTAAAATGTACGTGTATGAAGCCTCTTATGGAAGAGAAATAGTTAATACAATCATTTAGGGAACGTTTTGCTTAACAGCAAGGTTAAGCAGGGTCACCGAGACCTCAGCAGTGTGATTCTGAAGTGGCAGTTCTCCAAATATGACTCTTATCTGACTGATGTGATGTGGCAAAGCCAACCATGGTGGGAGTGAAACAGACACCCTACTTACAACCAGCATGGCTACTCTTTGCACAAAGTCTACTGTTCACAGCTGGTCAACATACCCAACCTCCTTTTGAAAGCAAAGTCCTACACAATATTCTGTCCTCTGAGCACACACACAGTGACAGTAGAGGAAATAGTGACAGCTTCAAACAATGTAGTTGATAATAGTGTCTACTACGTATGTCCACAGGAAATAGAAGACTATATCATGATCTTTCTTGCATCTTGCATATCCATTTCTGGTCAACCTATTCATGCACTCTACTAGATATTTATTTTTTTCCATAATTCATTTGGTTGTTGAATTTCAGCAGGAGATCAGCAAATGTATCTTCCCAGTTCTCTGGTTACAGTTTCCAGAAATGTTGGACACTTGTGTTTTGCTCTGCTTACGCTCTTCTGCCCAGTTTGTCCCATAGATGTACTTCCCAGGTTTCCCAGAGGCACACACTTTTAATAGAACTGCTTATACAAATGTATCCATTCTGCCTGAACACTACTTCTTGTTAGTTCCAGTTTTTGTTTTAAATTTGGGATCCTCCACAGCAGGTGAATGACCTTTAATTAAATGTTTTTTTTTTTTGGTTCTGAAAGGGCCTCATTACAGGTGAGCAGGTGCTTGTCTAAACCTATCCATTTTTGAAAGTTTTCTTCCTCACCTACCCTGGAGACACGTTTAGACTTTGCAGCTAATTATGAATCCCTGCATAATGAACTTCCCCCAGAAGTCATCTCTCTCTCTCTCACACACACACACATACACACACACACACACACACACAGTCTGTGTTTTATCATTCTGTGGGTAGTCCATTCTTTGACGTCCTGCATTAACACTACCCATCACAAGCAATCTATCCTGCTGAGAATTTAGTGTGATGTGTGCAGCAATGGCACGGTTTCATGTTTCCCTGCAGCCTTAGCCTATAACAGTTTCTGGTAGGGGCAATGATACCACATTTCAAACCACTTACTCCGAGCTGCAACCGCGAGGCCGTCGCTGTTCATAATCCTCAACCTGAAGCAGCTATTCTTACTCATAGTGAGACCAGGTTGAAAAAAGCTAAACTACTGGTACTTCTGCCTGTCCACCCTCACCCATACTGACTTAATAAGTACATTTCACATAGCCTATATAATTTGCATATGACCCATAATCCAGCACCCACATTACAACACATGGGATCTATACCTAAAAGCACCAAATTACCAAACCACTTCTGGCCCCATATTATTCAGACTAGTATATTGGTTTGGGAGCTGCAGTTGAGGACTTCTTTGCAATACCCATTCAAATCAGTTCAGTTTGGTAACCTATCCTTCATACTCCACCAGCACTACTACAGCACAAAACATTCTGTGAGGAGAGAGCTTGCGCAGCAAGACAGAGAAAGAGGACTTTAAGTGGCAAACTTTGAAGCTGATTTAGTGAGAAGCTATTTAACAAGGGTCTCAGTCCAGCCTCAGGGACAATCCAGTCATGACTCAACTCACAGCACAGGACACAAGGTCTCATGCCCACCATGGTTATCATTACCATCATCATTACTGCAGAGAATGTGGAAAAGATGGATTCCGTCCTCTGGGTACTGTTAAATGATGGCTCAAAACAAAAGTCTCATTTGGTGGGGCTCTGATGATTTAAAGTGAAAAACCAAGACTCCATCTCGGGTCATTTCTGTATGTTAATTCAACTGGATGCCAACACCATGCCTGCCAGCAACCTCAATGTCTTACAGTTTTCAAAGTTGACATAGTGTGGCTAATTAGCTTCAGTGCTTTATCTTGAACTTTCATTCACTGACTAAAGCATCAATAGGGAGTTGCTCTCGTCGATCTTATGACCTCACTCCATAGGTTCTCATCCCATTATGAGTATATATTGACCATTATGGATTCACAGTCATTCACTCACAGGATTTGGTACTTACCAAACCATTACCTTAGTACCCCAGCATATGTTTGCTTCTTGATCATTTCAAAAATGTCCTTTGTTAAATCCACTTAGAAGGTTGAATCAACCGCCTATTGTGGTCTGGCCATAATGAACGGAACGCTTAATGGTGAACAGGCAATGGTGGCAACCACCTAGAGAATCCTTACCTGCTTTTGCTTCCTCACAGCTCTCCTTGATCTTCCTCCGACACACAACAGCCAGGGCCACCAGGAGAGCTAGCAGACATACAGCCAAACCGACTGTCACCCACAGGGCCACCGTTGGAAATACATCTTGGAAATACACCATTGGAAGTATCCCTTGACCTGTCCGAGGAGGAACACAGAAGTCAGTCCTCTTTCTCACCACAATCTTCATTAACCTCGTCACTGCTGACTGCTATGATGATCACACACTTACAATGTTTCCTCTGCTTCACCATCACCACCAATATCATCACCACATTTTTCTGTAGCTTCAGTTTTCCTCCTTGTAATTGAACTCTACCCATTAGTCCCAAATGACACAAAGAAACCACTGAAACAAACCAGTGAAATATTAAATTAAACTGTAACATTACATGTAGGTCACAAAAGAACACACATTTTTACATTAGCACTGTGATGAGTATAGTGAACTCTTGTGCTGTTTGCCTATACTTCACCCAATGACTGACAGGGCTTAGCAAAACTGAGCAAACAAAAAAGTGGTCAGCAGGAAAAGATGGTGTCTGCCTACCCAGATTTCCCAGGGGCATTGTGAAGAGAAACAGCAGTCCCACTACACAGCTGCCACACTGACTGTAACACAAACAGGCCTCAGCCATATAGCCCATTCTGCACAGATAATTGAAAAAAGGTCTAAAAATGGGCTTGCGTTGGTGAAAAATGACAAGGCATTTATAAAAACTTGGTGCAGGCAGCAGGGAAAATGAGACTGTATTTTTGAGCTGGATGAGGTCAATACCAATCATCTTCTCTTTTTCTTGGGGGGGGCTTTGCCTAAAAGGAAGACATACCCATTCCTTTTGATGTGACAGAAAAGAGGAAAAGAAAACATGGGTGGAACACCAAACTCCTTTGGAAATCCTGAGGACAGAATGATATTCAGAGGAATGTTAATGAAAACAAGGGCTTGTAGTCTCTGCGTAGATGAAGCCCTCGATATCTTTCCATCCCAAAAAGATACGAAGAAGGGGAAGACACAGGAGGAATGACAGCAAGCTTAACAAAACGAATGACAAGGTTACAGTAGGCCCTCTAGATCCTCATTCTAGAAAAATAAAGGTCACAGTGTTAAATATTCCTCTGGGATATTACCACAATGTTTCTTTTATCCAAGGCACTTGTAATTTTGTCTGTTTAAACAGATGGCAATTACAGCAGCAATTTTCCAATAACAATTGAAAACTTTCAGCATTTAAGTCTTTTTCCTTAAATGTTTTCCTCCCTGTTGCCTTCATACCACATGTGCAATACACAAAAAGGTATATAAAAACCCTAATGTTTAAAAATGCAATACTGTGAATCTATCACATTATTCTCACAGATTTTTCACTGTCATATATGTGTTCCTGACATATGTTCTGTGATTGGTAAAAATAAAACAGTTGCTTGGCAGCATAAGGTAATTGCTATTGAATTTAACAATCGATCACCACGTCAGAGAGTTGTTTGGAGTTTTTTCCTAGCTTAGTTGCTGCGGTACAAGCCCAGCTTTTCCGTCTTCTCGACCTTTGAGGAGCAGTCGACTGTGTGATGATGATTCCTGTCACACTGCAACCTCAGGATCGATATAAACAGACGGCTCTCATTCCTCAAGACCTTCGTTCTTGCCAAAGCCCTTGTGGCTAATAAATGGTTGCAAGAATTATAAAAAATACACACTGATTAATGAAAACTTATTACTTAAAATGAGATGTGAACCACTGCTGCCATAAAAAATACTAATAATAACCATAATCATAATAATAACTACAGAGCATTGAGGATCACCACTCCTACATATGCTACTAGTGATAGTAGCATTTGTACTGCTAATGAGAGAAGGTGCTAATTGGATCAACCTGCTTGGCAGGAGTTAAAATGGTGCTCCTCGTGCCCTCCTCCTCCAGGGCAGACTGATAAAGACAAATGCCACTGCCAGCTATCATTTTTCCAGCAAGGCTCGGCAGCCCCGTGGGCTCCGATTTTCCTCGCGATGTTTGATGATGTGGTTTTGCTTTCTTCAAAAATAGATTTGTCTGTAATGGCTCTGTTTTCCAGCCACCTCCTCTTTCTTTGCTTTAGACAACCTCCTCATATCTCCCTCCCACCCACCATGTCTCTGCCTCCCTCCACCAGGACCTTCCCTACCATGGCCACCTCCGATGGAGAACCGCTAGGGGGGGCAATATGCCCAAAAAGTAGCCTAACGAACCACAGTTTGTGACTGCTGAGGTTTGCGATGCCAAGAAGGGGAAGGATGCCGGATCAGACAAACACGTGTGGGACCCAGGGGAATTAAATCCATGGAGCATGCCTTTATGAGTTCCTCCTCCTGACAGGGTAATCTCCCTCATCCCCACCCCTACTGCTCCTGCTCTCCCACTGTGAGGCCTTTCCACCAACACTTGGCCTTCACTTATCTCTTCAAGGCAGGAGAAAACACTGAGCATGCAAAAGTGAGTGTGCACACAGAACCTTAAACATACAAACATACACACACTCTTAAAATATACAGACATACACTTAAAGCAGACAGTCAAACACTGAGAAATACACACAGATAAACAGGAATACAAGAACAAACCAAAGAAAGCATAGAGACGCAGTACCTACACATAGATGCAAACATACACACACACAAATACATACATATACTATTTACTCTGCTTTCTCTTCTACCTAAATAAAATTTTTTTTTAAAATGCCCTTCTCAAATCCAATCAGACTATTATACAGGACCCTGCCAGAGGTGTAGGGCTCTTAACTAAAAACAATACAATATAAACACAACACCTCATGTTTCTATGCCAAAGGGTTAAAACCATATTTAAATGTGTAAATGACAATGTGATTAAACAGCACTGAATATTCAGAGCCAGAATACTTGGACCAGCACTGAGTCATGGGGGACTATGGTTTTTTTCTGCACCTCTCCCTGCTAGGTATCAGGGCTTGGCATGTAACAGTGGCACCACACCAACTAGAGGATAGGGCCGAAAGCACTATGGCTGAATCGTCAACTTAGTGGCTCAGGATTGTCCACTTCCGCTGCTTCAGAGGAGTAAAGTACCCCACCAGGCCTTCCACCTGAGTCTCCTCACATGCTGTCTGATGACCTCAGCTCAGAACCCAGGGAAACTCATGCTTTCACCAAAAATCAATGAGAAGTAAACCGTTCCTGAATGCCTCTATGACACTTAAGCCCTCCAGTCCAACCATACAGAAGATTGGAGCAACTGGCTAATCCATATTTTATATATCCAAGCAAGTTGCTTAGTTGTTTAGAATCCAGACTTGAAGCTAGGTGGCTTATTAATGTCCTAAGAAGGGTGCTACTTGACTGCCCTTGAGTGTATCTAAAAATGTCCAATAAACTATAAGATGGGTTAAATGGTAAAAGATCTTTCAATCTTCAAAAGTGTTGGATAAGTAAGAAAAGATACTATCAGTAGTGAAACTTACAAACACTACATATTTAGACTGTTGTCGATATAACTGGATTCAAACAAAATGGCTTCTGTTTGGATTTAAACCCTGAAGTTCTCGGCCAGCTACAGCACTACCTGCTCCACTGTGAGGTGATAGGCAAACACCAGAAAGCTCGGATCTGAATTGGCTTGATCAATAACAGATTTAACCTATAATCTGGAGGGTCCCACATAAATCCACAGCTCTGCAGTACAGTATACATTACGTTGAACATAGTCCACGCGATGCCCTCTCAAGGCATTAAAGAAAAATGAAGGATATTATCATTTACCTTCCATACAAATATTTACAAAAGCTGGGCTGTCCACTGAGATGTGACCATGCTGGTTTTCTGAATCTCAAAAAGTGGCCAATCCCAATCTCTGTTGCATTCTGACATTTAGTGGATTACATAAATGTCCTCATTTGTGCCCTCTACATAGCAGCTTTGAGACATCTAACGATAATACGAGGAATGGCAGGTGAGACAGGGTGGAGGGGCGAGTTGATAAGGACCAGGGAGAGAAGGCACAGAAGAATAAGCTACTACTTCTGTGCAAAATGATCTGTGCTCAGTAAATGACTTTGGACATATTGCAGACCCCATTCTATCATGGTCAAAAAAGGTGATCAAAACTCTGCATGTGGAATTTTTCTTTTCCCCAAAGCACAGGAGGAGATGCTGTCTGCTTTCATCTGACTGTCTCTTGCAGACATCACTGAGGTAGGGCAAGATGTGGGGTGTGGGATGTATGGGGGTACTTGGCAAACACAGATGAATGGACAAGGCCTTCTGTCCTGTCAGCATCTCAGATATATATATTTTTTTGCTTTTTTATTTTTTAATAAATTGCTTTGCAGACAGCATCAGGACAGAAGTCTCACTGACAGGTAGAGGAACATGCCCCACACTCTATTGCGTGTCCGTGCAACACATCCATTTCCATTTACTAGGCAGGAAAGCCATAATAGCCATTCCTGTGATTATAACCCATACACCCACACAGACACACACACACACACACACACACACACACACACACACAGTTCTGATACTGGGAAGAATCATCACATTAAGAAGACAGATTCAGAGTAGCACAGAGTATGTGAATGGACCTTGCAGAAGCACACAGCCACACAACATCATAATGCAGTTTGGGTTTGTATAACTATTGTAAGGTACATGTCATGTTAATTAAAAAAGTCCCAATGGCACTTGGACACAGATTACCTAACCATTTACTGGCCAGTGATTATATAACACAAATGCAGCTAGTTACCAAGGAAACTCTCTGCAGTGACCTAGCAATACTATGCTTAGTTTATGGAAATCCACAGTAGCTGTTACCAAACTGTCTCTGTTGAATGGATGCATAAGTCATTGCTCAGCTCAGAAGTGGCTCGGGGGGTCTCACCCTCTGAGCGGTGTACAGTGATGTCATCACACTCCGACTGATCAAGGTGCTAGCCAACTCCTTTACAGCTACTGCTAATGTAATTTTCTTTTCTTAGCAGAAAAAACCCAGTGGGATGTTTAATTAAGTGTGCAGAGTGTTCAAAGTAAACTTGAGGAGGGCGTCTCTTTAGCGCTGGTGGTCTCATTATGCGAAGCGCGTCTTTAAGGTGGAAGACTGCAGAGGCAGCCTTGCCAGGGATGAGGTGTGTAGGGGCAAGGCTGGCAGGAGGACACAATCCAGAAGGTCACATTTACCCCATGGCTCTAGCTGCACGCATTAAGCAGATCTCCTAAGCTGAACCCCACTACACAGGAGTTTATATTTAAAAGTACTGAGCTGCCTTTGTTCACCTGCTTCTACAAGGAATTGATGAGCTGTTGGAAACAATAGCTAGTGACAGCAGTCACCAGGAATGCTGCAGCTATCTAGTCTCATGTTGCCACAAGTTAAGTAAAGGAGAGAGGGGGGATGAAGGTACTTTTCTCTTGAGCAGACTGCTCAGCTAAAGTCTACAACAGTGTCAAGGACCAAGTCCGCAGCATGTTACAATATCGATCTGTTCATCAGGTGCAGTTTCACACAGTGTACAATTTCACACACTTCCCCCTGTGCTGTCAGACGGATATTTACAGCAGTTCAGTTTAAGCAGCCCTCCATGGTACAACAGCAGTTTCCCATTCCAGAAAATTCAGCCCACTGTCACAAATCAGGAACTTCCTAACCATGCTGGTGCTAAATGACACCTGATGGCCAGTGCACTTACTGCTTTCAGATGTGCAGCTTCAACCCCTGCTCCAGGCTTTGAGGGCTCCCCACAGGGTCTGTCCCCTGAGCTGAGGAGGCGAGGCAGTTTCCGCGGAAACAGCCGCCAAGAAGGGGCTGTGCTGACAAGCAGGAGATTAAAGTGAAAAAGGCAGACAGGCAAACTGCTGATTCTTCTCTGAGCCTTGTCACCAGCTCCAGTTTTGATCGTTTGTTTTTCTCTGTTTTCAACAACCATGTATAAACAAACACACAAGAAAAGAACAAAAAATATCTTCTGATCTCTCCAAAGTTTCAGTGAACAAGTGTAAGTTGTGCTCTGAAAATGCCTTATCCTGTGCCTTATCTGCAGGAGATTATATAATAACACCCTCATAATTTCTTTAAAACCATCTCTTTGCCTAAGGCCTTCATTATGAGTAAAAAAACATTTCTCATTTTCTCCTCCTGCAGGCCTTGGTGGTTTCATATGATGATTTTTTTTACCCCACACACAAGCACTTCCCTGTACTATGGCTTGACAAGCCAACCTTTTTAAGTTGTGATCTCAAACAAACCACCTTCAAAAATTCCCAGTGATTAACCAAGTACTTGTCCTATTAAAATATGACTAACCTTTCACAGAAAAATGAGGCATAGATAAATATCTGAGCACATTGTAAATGTCTGTGACACCGTTTATGAGAAGAAAACACTTGACAAGACCTCAAGGACCCTTATATATAATTGCTAGTGGATGCATGAGCAGAGTGGCAATAGGGTTGGGAACTCCTGTAGGTACTAATGGCACATTTGAGAAGATGGACTTATTCTCCAGATTCATTCCAAGTATAACTCTAGCTTCGCTGCACAGTGCTCGAATAAAGATAATGACCAGCACTGGCTGCATTTAACCAGCTGGATTGGAAGCTGCTCTCTCGGATGCAGTAGTAGCATAAGCAGCTAAGCCACATTCTTGTACCTGGTTCAAACGGAGCCTGACACAACCTGGCAGACATTGGAAAAAAGGAAATCAGCAGCAGTGGCAAAGGTATAGACACCAGATGCTTAAATACGTTGCTGGTTCAAGTCTTAGGAGATGCAAGTAGTGCTGTTCCTTAGAACAAGGTGGGAAAATTATCTAGCTGTGCAAATTACCAACACATTTTATCTCACGCTACATAAGCAAAGTTGTATAAAATACACCTGTCTAGTAAATTAGAGTACAGTGTAACAATACAGACAAGAGGGAGCTGATAGAGGCCCATGGGATTGCTGCATACAAATTCCTCACAGAAGAACAATTGTGTGGTTTAACCCTAGTAATCCAAACCCTGGGAAGCAACTCATATATATTTGTGGCATTAGATTCTAATGATTACAAGCTGGACAATAGGCTTGTTAAGGGGGCTGCAAGGCCAGTGGTCAGGAACATTAAGTGTGTTAACTGGCTGCTAAAATTAAATCAACAACCATCACCCCAAGTATCTCAAAAATAATGATCCTGAGTAGAACGAACTTTGAAGACTTCCTTGTAATTATCCAAGTGTGCCAGTCTCCACCAGATAACTAGATAAAGGCCCAAAGCTTTTTACAGCATCGCAAGACTCATACGTTAATTAAAATGTGCTTCTTTATAATTGCTCAATTACATAAATGTGCACTCACACCAATCATAAACTGCACTCAAAACGAATTTAAAAATTACCAATAGCAGCTAAAGACATCTTAGTATGAATCATACCATAAACAAATTTCAGTTGGGTTTCCAACGGAGAGAAGAAGCAAAAAATATTAAAAACTACACAGCAAGTAAAAGCAAGATTCACAGGGGGCCAGACAATTCTGTCAGAACTAAGATGTAATTATACTGGTGTGGCATTTTCAGAATATTTTTTTAAAATTTTAAGTGTAGACGTTTGCTTATGTTACCTGAGGCTGTTGTGAACACTTCTTAATCCTAAACATTAACGGAAGACTCAGAATTGGTGTTAAAGACAAAAAGAATTGAGAAACTGCTGTCACATCATATGACATGATGATACAATCTTAACAGTCTTGGTAAGTACTACTTGAAATAAAATGTATTTAACAACAGTGATAATTATTTTGTCAAGAAGGACGTCTTCCAGATATCAAGCTATAGTAACTTGTCCTGCAGTAAGACAGGGTTAGTTTGGTGAACAAGCACAAGCCAGGTAAAGCCAGTCTGACTGGGTACTTAGCTGGAGAGCTGGTTTGTATTTCTGTTTGTGGCCTTACTACTTAGTTCACAGCCCTTGTGTTGTGAAACCAGCAACAGGATGTAGTCAGGAGGAAATTCCTTGCCTCCTCTCATAGAGATCCTGTCAGAAGATATCATGTTAGGCTCAAAATGACCATGTTGTAGGAGATAGTGTTGGAAACCACCTCAAGGGAGACCATGTTGAAGTTGATCACAGAGCAGAAGACTATGTGAAAGAGATTATATCAAACTGGACTGAAGTAAAGGAGAACATATTGGAGAAGATTACAACAGAGGAGACTGCACTGAAAAAGACCACATCAAAGGATACGGCATTGGAGAACACCACAATGGGAATGATCACGCAGGGGAAGTCATATCAGAGGTGACCACAGTTTATATTCAATGATCAATTATAAGGACTTGCCAAGAACTGTTGGGAGGGAAAGCCCCTACAGCACAGGATATGCAGTCAGGATCTGTCACAGTAACTGCAACGTAAAACACTCTTCGCTTAAGACAATGTTGCTTTATGCATGGCCAGACGTTGATTTCCACAGTTTCAAAGACCACAACAAAAGAAATTCACAAAAGGTTACAAAAACATAATTCATGGAACAGTAATTCACAGCTTTATCTTCCCTTGATTTTATGGGCCATATGAATGAAAATATATAATTAAATGGATAGTCTTTAAAGGTATAGCCAGGTTTCTCAATGGCTATTTTTTACCAGTATTTCTAAAAGGGCCGAAACTAATATGATTTTATAATGCAAAGCCAAAACTGACAGTGGGCCTTTCTGAAACCAATCCCTCTTAAAGGATTTAACGTTGCTTCTTTAAATGTACTCTTCGAAGTCCACATTTCCGCTGACAGGCAACACTAGAAGTACCATATAAAAAAATCTAACTGATCAACGACAAAAGGGTCTTATTCCATTTTTTCCTACTGCTGTAAACAAGATTCACCCCGGAGGAGTAAATACAGAATACGACAGTGCAATAATCAGGAATGCTGGAGTTCAATATTGAGTGGCTGGCTCCATGTTGCAGGGACAGAGGGTTCCACTCAAAGATGTTAAACTATGCAATAAGGAAGAACCAACCTGATGGGATAGTGCACTTGAAACCTTCTGTGCACTCCTGAGGGATGTCATCTATATTATGAAACAGCAAGAATGGTGGGTGGTAGCTGTGGGTATGGGCATAGAGCAGACGGTTTAGTGACTAAGGTATTGGACTTTTCATCAAGCTTTTTGATTACAGATATAATTTAGCCAAATTAAACTTCAGCACTAGTCCAAAAATGGTAAAAGAAATGAAGGACTCATTACAGACTCAGCACCAATACCCTGCCTTTCCTGGAGATTGACAATTAACATTGCCTCCAATTCTTTGGGGTGCTTTTTTTCTACATATGTATCACACTCACAGCATTCATACTGATGGTTTTCATACATGTCCTCTCTGTTTACCACGACTCATTCAATGGTAGATGATGGAGCCATCTGATCCTCCATTAAGCTGAAGAGGCTGAGCAAAGCTTAGTTGATCTCCCTCCTGTCAGGGTGCAAGAAGCTACAGCTCAGTACTGCAGCTCTGTGCTCAGCAAAGGCCTTCAAGTCTCGCTGCTGTATCACTTGACCTGACTAACACTCTCCATCAGTTTACCTTATCAATGCTAGTGGTACCATTAACCTCATGGGGCCATGCTCTCTGTAGTTAGAGAGAATAGGGATCCTCAAGTGGTGAAGGATTAAATTCTGACCAGAAAGCAAAAAGATTCCAATCTAGGCACAGGGTGACATGCATCATAATTCTGTTGAGCTCACAACAAGCTAAGATTGATTCAGTTGGTACACCTGACCTGGCATTTTTCATTTTTTAAGTGAAACCACACAGAGGACAGGATTGCTGGGTTTGTGTGAGAATCTTGGCTGTTGACCGGAGGGGCCCTGGTCCCTTGAAGTATGATGATACAACATCCCACAATGCATCTGTTGGAAGATTTCCTTCAGCACACCTTTGACCTTGAGGTAGACAAGTACCACAACTAGGCTTCTATATCTCCTCTACCTCTTCCCCAGGGACATGTTTGGGTAAGGGGAATGACATAAATAGCAATAGGTATGATGGGTACTAAGCCAAACATGAAAGATTGAGATCCCAAGAGAAATCATATTGAAATTTTAATTAATAATCATAAATGTATAAATTACCTTGAATTTGTCTGTGATTAATATATAAAATTGGACAATATTGAAACCTATTCAGTTACCCAGTCATGATGCTCTACATTATCAAATAAACCGAGGTCTTGTCATAATGTCTCATCATTTGCAGTTCCAAGTATTTCGGTATATTAGTAAGAGCGTTCTGCTTGGACTAAATTAATTAGGAAAAATGTTAAGCATACAGCAGCTGTTGTAAACAAACACAAACACATTTCTATATCAAACAAAACTCTCACGCCCCATTGTGTACAGAGAGAAAGCCAATGCTTGTCTGCTTATAGGATAGTCCATCTCATGGCACGGCTGTTCGAAGAGGGAAATTACAGCAACATATTCCCCCTCCCTGAACAAGCCTCATGCTCTGAGCTGATCACTGGCTTCTGACTTGTTTTGCTTTTTTTCCAATCTCTCCTCCATCTTACAGTGCTTTTATCTGCAGGTTTCCAGAGAATTAACCATTTCTTTCTTTTCTCTTTCGAAGGTTTTGTGATTGGCACTACTAGGCCAGCTTTCTTACAGAAGGAAATTTGGGTCCTGTCCACTTGCCATGCCTGTAGCCAGCCAGCCCATTCTCACTGACCCCTGTCACATCTGCAGTGTGTGGCCCAGCTGAGGTGTCAGAGGGCTCATTTGGCCCTGGTACTGCTTGACTGCAGAACCGTATAATGGTGTCTTGTTGGAAAGCACGAAGGGTCCGCTACCAAAAGGTTTACACAGAGCTGTGGCCAGCAAGGCTTCATGACCACCCCTGGCAGTGTTTAGCTATGGTCCTGTTAGCATGAGGGTTCCGTTGTGATCTCTGTCCAGACTGGACTTGCATCTCTCGGCACCTGCTTGCCAACCCTCTACCAGTAATTTCCTGGACCAGCGGAGCAGCACACGAATCTGGATGGGACTGTTAGTGGGCACAATTGAGGGGTGCTGTGGGGTGAAAGCCCACCCATCTGCCCTGTGCCTTGATTCACACACTAGTTGGCTCCAAATGGCAGCAATGCTATGATCCAAGCCCTGTGCTGGCATGCTGGTAGTGGGAAGGCAAAGGGAATCCCAAGGCAGGCCAGGAGGTTCCACCAGAAGTCCTTTAACCTTACTTCTGAAATTAACACTGCCTGTCTTCTTTTTGCATACATTAGAATGACTACTTCTCAAAAAAATGTACCAGCAAAAGCAGTTGACTGGCTCATTGTTCATCATTGCTACTCGTTTCTATTGCACAAAACTATTGAACTGTTAATACCTAAAGTTACTGCCTCATAAGAAATCACTCATAGGACTTGACAGAGAAAATACAACAGCTTATGTCTGTCACTATCTTAAGTTGCATGTAAATTTCTCTCAGATAATAAGGACTCAGTTCAACCATGACAGCTCTCAAACTTCAATTAACTAATATTACGACCCATAATTTAACTGACAGGTTACAATTTGGGGTTTGTACCAAGTCATCATAACTGGGAACTTTAACTGGAACAGCACCGAGACTTTGTGTTGGTCTGAAGAAACCTGAGTAGCAGCCTTGTGTGAGAGGGGACACTGACCTGTGATGGTGACTGAGGCATGGCTGTCTTCTCCCAGCACTGGGTTCTTCACTCTGCATACATAGGTGCTGTTTGGCTCCACCACCACTTTCAGCACACTACGCAAACTGAAGAGGCCCTCCTCATTGGCAACCTGGGAGCTGGTGACATTGTCTGTCAGGTTGTGACCGCTTCCATCCTGCCATAGAACCTCAGCCATGGGAAAGCCGCCATATGCCGTGCAGCTCAGAGACACGTGATCGCCAGGACGCAGGTTTGAGTTTGGCTCCATGGTTACTGCAGGCTTTGAGTACGAGGCTGTGTAGAGGTAGGAAATAGAAATAATATTACATTGGGCATTATTTTGGAAACATTAAGTAATCCATAAAAACAAATAGCCCCCCTTAGGTCCAACTCTGAGCAATACTGATCAAGGTTTTACAATTGCTTGGCTCAGTTACGTACTCTGGGTTTCAGCAAGTTTCTCCCTGATACATAACTAGTGTCACTTTTTTCCAAAGCTTTGCACAGCCATACAGTTTCACTGGTCAGAATTCAGTGTATTGTAGCTGAGCTCCAGGGTGAACTTTACACCTCAGATGGAATCACAGCTTTCCATTCCCCTGAGCTCATAATCCAGCCAGCGAGACAGTATCCACGCAGCTTGCTTTATTCCCAAAGCCAATCATGTCACAGCAAACAACGAGGGTTTGGGAGGGAGCTAGGGGGAAGTGAAATGAGTTTATTCTGGCTCCGTCTGATATGTGAAGTCTCACAACAAGACCGAGGTCACCCCAGTGAGAATTTTCCCTGATCTCTACTGGACAAGAAGAAATATGACAGCTAAGGCAGGTTTAAATTTGCCAGCTTACTTAAAGGGTGGACGTCTGGGAGGTTAATTGCTCATACCAGCTACCATATTTCTTACCTTAAATCTGATTAGTTCTAAAGGCAGACGAGTCATCACTGTGTTGTATTACATTCAGCAAAGAAATAGCTAGATTTTTTAAATTTCTGCAACATTAAAATTTTGTAAAAACGTAGCAGATTAAGAGTGGTAAAGGACCAGTTTACATCGATGTAAGTGGAACAACAAGGAAGATAAATCTTTCTGCAAGAGTTAAAGCCATTATACAATAAGAACTTCACTATTGGTTTCAGGTTTATTGACAGGTATGTGGTAAGACAATCTTATCAGTGCTGTTTGTTATGCTCAATCAGCCACAGTAACTACTAATAACCAAAGCCAAAGTATATTGAGCTAGATGGCCTACACGGTCAGGGTTTATTGATCAGGTACAACTGACTGCTCTGGATGGCTGTAAATGTTCTTTATTGCCACTTCTCTTGTTGTATTAGTCATGCATGACTACTTTTCAACTTCTCTAGAACAGTTGTGTGTCTTTGTGACTATGGGTCAAAAAATGGAGAAGGCGGGAAATGACGTTACTGACTGCAAATCAACTTTTTCTGTTCTTATAATGTCTCTGATCAGGCCTGTACCCCAATATAATGTACATAGCAAATGAGAGAAGTCTAAAACAAATTCATTGTTGCCTCTACAGCAGCAAGGAGGAACAGTGAGTAGCACTGGTGCCTCACACCTCCTGGGCTGTGGATTCAGATGTGGTCACTAATCTGACTTGATATAAGGAGTTTTTGTGTTCTCACTGTTTTGTGTGGGTTTTATCACGTTCCAAAAACGTGTGTTCCGAGTGAAATGCCAATTAAATTGCCCTTGTTGTGTACATGTAAGTGAATGAATGTGTGTGACTGCCCTGTGATGGTTTGGCCTCCCATTCAGGGTGTACCCTCTCATGCCTTTTGCTTCTTCAGTTCTGTACCTCCTTGACCCTATACTGGAAAAGTGTTTTCTGAAAATAAATGAATGGTTGTTACCACCACAGAAACATTTCTCTCGGTAACCTGGAGAGAAACATTTACAGCAAATGCCTCATATATCTGGTAAATCCATATAAATCCAAACTATATAACCACATAAGTGAGACGGCAAAGTCTGTAATAGGTGGTGAAGAAGTCAAGACACAGAAGTTCAGGCCAAAAGACTGGGAGGTGATTACTTTTGCACCCTAAGAAAAAAAGAGGATAGGATAGGATAGGATAGGATAGGATATAACTTTATTACTCCCTGAAGTAAAATTTACTTGTACAGTAGTTAAAGCACATGACAAATAACACAAGACACATAACAAAAGGTGCAAAATAAATGCAAAAAAACCAATAAATAAGTAACAGAATACAAATACCATTTAGAGTAAACTGAGACAAGTTTAATGACTCAGGTCACAAAGCTCCTTCTGTGAAGAAGAGCTAACTGTTAACAAATACTAGTGTAGCCTTATAAAAGAACATGTTTGATGGTAGGAAGGGCACCCAAAAGCAGTTCTTTGTGCACTGAGGTTAAACAAGCTAGTGGCTAAAAGAGCTCATGTTAATCACTTCATTTTGAAGATGTGAGACCCTTAACAGGGAATAATGCAATAAATATAAAGCTGTGTAATTCAGCAAAATATAAAAAGGGGAGAAAAAATACTATACATGGGAGATCAGTGCATAACGTTATAGAATAACTTATTTTTCACAATCATGTTAATAGACTGACAATTTCAAAAGTTGCACTTCAAGTCATCAGGTACATTTTACCTTATAATAACTGCACAGTAACTACATAATTTCGTAGATAGTGAGCCTCATGTAGATAGTTTCAGAGACACAGCAGACATCACGTTAAAATAATCACTTGGACAATAAAGAAACGATGTGTGTGAGCTCCATGCAGTTATCCTCAGCTCTGGTTCTGCTGTCCCATGGTGTGAACAGGTTATGGTTCCTGCTGACTTGTTCAATAAGTCATCTTAATTGAGCTCTTCACTGGAAAAACTGCATTGTTTATTATCACTTTAATGTGAACATATGAGTTGAGGAAGCTTTCAATAATGAGAAGTGACATTTTTAAGGAGAAAACCCTACTTAACCCTATTTAAACTATAAAACTTGTATTTGAGTGGAATTACAATACTTCTTTTAGTTGATCATTTGATAACCTCTGAACTGAATAAATTAATGCTGAGTACCGGTAAAATAAAGAAATGATTAACCTAATTATGTAACTGTTCAGTCTAAGAAGGATTGTGTACCTATTCATGATCAATTAACTAAATTCAGTCTTTTGTTATATTTTCAAAAAATTGTCAAAAAATATAGTCATATTCTTTCAGGTGTTTCCACACAATTTGGATTGAATTTATTAAATGAAGTGCTTATTTTAGACAAATTATTGAAAAGTTCAGGTTGAACACAGCCGGTGGCTAAATCCAAGACAGAGATCCTCTAATGTAGTGACTCCGTGATGAGACGCTTAACACCGAGTAACATCTGAACAATTAAGTTAAAAGAGTTCAAAGTAAAATGTTTTGACCAAAATTTTTTTTTTGCTTTCTACATAACGATTTCTTATGAATTTTAATTTTTTAAAAGTGTGAAATGGAAATATATAGCAAATTACAGTCCATAAAACAAATAAAAACATCATATTGTGACATTATCCTGTTTCTGACACTTCCTTGACAATTGTTACCACTAGTGTGTAATTCACTTTGGAATAAAAATATTTTGCAAATAAATAAGTAAATAAGATGCAACCTAAACACCCTCTCACCTATAAACATGTCTTTCACCCACCTGCCACCTGCAGCAGCATAGATGCACTGTTGTAGGAGTTCATGCTCACGAAGCAGGTGAAGCTGCCATCATCTGAAATCTGCACGTTGCGCAGGAGCAGGGAGGTGTTCCCAGAGCTCAGCTGGGAGTGGAACAGGCTCGTGCGGTTCACAAAGCCCTCTGCTTGCTCTGCCAGCTGGTCTCGGCCCGCCCAGAAGCTGTGTACGCTGCGCTTCGTGTCTGTCAGCTGCCAGAACAAACTCAAAGCTGACATGTTGAATGGGCTGATGGGGCTGAAGGAGCAGTTGAGGATGGCATCTTGTCCAAACAGTGCTACCACAGGCAGGTCAGGCACCTTGACCTCGAGGATGGCTGAAGAGGCTGGAAGAAAGGGAAATGGAGATCATTTAGAAAACTTCCCAGCAAAACATGATTGGTTCTGCTTCACTTTCATCACTTTACACCTATAATTTCTACTTTACTCATACTCTCAGTAAGCAAGTTAAATAATGTTTTCACAAATGGAAAAGCTTGATCTTGTTGCAGGCTTGAGGAGGTGATTTAGGGGATCTTGTGTACAGAACTATGTCCTGATGCTAAACAGGGAATGTGTGTAGTGTTTTTTGGGAACTGATGAAGGGCATTACACACCAATAAACATGGGTCGATTCCTCTATCAACAGAGCACAGTCTCCTCAATTGTCATGATGTATACATTTACACACTTCATTTCTTTATTATGATATTTTCTTATAAGAGATTGCTATAAAATACTTTTTGACTCAGGTGCTATCTAAACATACAGCTCTGCTAGCAAATGCTTGTTATGGGTTTGTGGAAAAATATCAGCATTGGTTAGTGTGTAAGCAAGAGTTCAGTGTAAACCTGCCCATGCCCTGTATGTTAAAGACAAGGTGAGACAAGTGTAGCCTCCCTCAGCTCCATCACCAAACTGACATTCAGCTGCAGACACACTGCCACCTATGGGTGGAGGTGGTTATCACAGGCTATTCAAACAAGATGAATTCCTCACATTATCCCTCTAACAGTGAATCTGTGTCATTTGGGAAAGTATTAAAATCACTATCATCCAGCATGCCATCCAATTCTGAATAATTCATAGTCTATCAAATCCTATGATTATTAATGTCCTTTTCCTATTGCATACAAGAAAAATCAGAAAAGCCTGTACTTATTGCGTCAGTTGTCACGTGTTCCTAGGACTCGGTCTGCTCTGCCAACATGAAGGAGCTCAAGACTGTGAGATGACAGCGTTAACCAGAGTAGCCATGAGAGCCAGCTGACACTGATGCAATGCCCCCAACCATTCAGGTTCATTCACTACTGAGATAAAGGGCCGCTCAATTTGTATTGTACTTGAAAACAGTGTAAAAATGTGGGAAAATCATGAGATATGCATTGCAGAAACCCCTCCCATCCAGCCCACAATTCGGCCAACAGCACATTCCTATATCTGACCTGCTGCAAATGCTCTAGTCCCCTGACTTTGCCTGTTGCCATGGTGAAGTGCACAGTCCAAAATGACTTATTCATGTTTTTTAGGTAAGAAAAAGAGTAAAGAATGAGAATAAAACATCGCCGCTACTGCTGCCAATAGTGGCTTTCCCCTCGTACATTACATTACCCAATGTTACACGGGACTGTCAGCATAGATGTTAGCAGATGTGACCCTCAGTGTTCTTCTGGAAATGTTCAAAGTCACGTGGGTTGTTCATACAGATCAAGAAGCAAGGTGACACAGGAGCTGCGACACTGAGATTGTGACTGCAGGAACACTGATGACAGGAGCATGCTTTGACTCTTCTTTAGGGTCCATGCTGGTAGGCTCTCAAGGACAGCTTCTTTGAGCTATGAGAAGAAGTAACAGTGATAGGGCAGCTTTGAAAAATGTCAGAAAGCAGCCGGGGAGAAGGGCAACCCTTCGTTGCTTCCTGCAGGCTTTGCAAAGGATCAAAAAAGGTTTCCTTTACTTCTGCTTGCTTACTTGGATCCAGGATTTGCTCAGGCTGTAGAATACAAATGGCCTGGATATCACTGTTTGACCTTTGGCACTACAGGGGTCTGGCATGACTGAACTGTGGAGGTCTTCTCTGACAGTCTCTGGTATACAATAGAGTATGTCCCACTGGAGCTCTAAATGCATCTGCCCAAAGCAAACATTGCTATCATTTAGAGGTCTATCACATGATAGTTGATTGGGCACATGTGAAAAATAAGGCTCTTGGTCTGCAATCACTGTGTATTACTAAATGGTGCTTCAAGTTAAAACCAGAAAATGAGCTCAGAGAGGTTGTGAGGTTCAAACCAAACGTGTAAACAAAGGCCTTGGCCAAGTGTGGAAATAAGACTGCTGGCCCATGCAGGCCTGGGAGTGGCTGCTGAGAAATAGGACAGTTCCTAGCAGAACTGAAACACCAAGGCCACTAGCCGTGACTCATTGGTGGACAAACTGTGGCACACAGTCAAATTACACAGAAACACTTGAGTCATGGCTTAAAGAGATATAGAGCCACAGAATCACACAATCAGGATAGACCAGTGTGTTGGTGGCCCACGGGAGAGTACACATATCCACACAAACACACACAAACTTTAAAACTGTCAAAAATCCAGGCAAATTTAATACAAAAACCACACACAACCATTTATTGTCTTGCACAATACTGATCTGTGACCACACTGCCCCCATCTGGTCATCCATGGCTCTGCAGTTCATCTTGTAAGGACAACATATGTATGTCAACAAAAATGGTTTCCCCTATACACAGAACACACCAGCAGGGTAATACCTTAAAAAGGCACCCTGAAAAAATTAAACAATAAAGGGTAAATATGAAACCCATTCAAGCTGTGTGGAATGCTGCTGCACAGCATTTTGGCTGGTTGGCACAACCCTCACTAGCCATTGCATAACCCTCAGCTGCACTCAGCATCTTCTCCTCAAATAACTTATTGAGAACAGAAAGTTGCTAGAGAGGGAGTAAACACATGGAGATTGTTTATTCTGAGTAACATAAAGCAGATGATTTGTGCCTCGTTGCTCCAGGCATCACGTGTGCTTCTTGCAGCGTGGGCAGCTTCTGTATTGAAGAGTTTGAGAAGGAGGTCAGGCTGTCTCCTGTGTGATCAACAGCCACTGTATGAACTTAAGCAGATAAATAGTGAAATGTTACAGAGCTGTAAGACAGGAGCAAGGGACTAAAGCACAGCATTAGTTAAGGAGATGCCTCATCTAAAGGCAGGGCCCAGGACACAGCAATATGCTGTCCATATCAAGAATCTGCAGTGATGATTGTGAAGGTGAGGCATTTTGTTTCTGTCCTGAATGTATCATTTCTAATGGTTATGCTTGAACTGTTTTGATCCTAATGCCATAGACTTGCAAAAATATAAACCCTGTAATTGCTTTCAATAAAGGCAACAGAAAATTTGTCTTTTTTGGTTGACATGTTGAGGCTAGTTATTTAAACAGCAGCTAAACATGCCTTCCTGCTCAAATCTGGTCTTCCTACATTACTCAGCATCTTTCTGACTTTTGAGTGAAACTCAGGTTTATACCCTTCTGCCTGCCTTTCAGTTTCTGTTCCTGCCTAGCTACGATAGATCTGCTGTGACCCCTGTTTCTGATTTTAAAAACCTCTGTTTCAACCAAGACAGGTTTCTGTCTAGCACTGTCCCACAGCATCACCATACCTAATAATCTAGGTGACACCTCTGTCCTCGCTCTAGCTATATGCTGGGATCCTCTCTCCAGCTGTTCTTAAGCTGCCCACTGTATAGTGGGCAGCCAGGCCTGGGGTAAATGTAGATCCAATAAAATGGAGGAGAAAATCTGGATCATTACATGTCCAGGATAAATATTTCAGTATTACAAGCTCTGCTTTTAACTTCCTGTTTAACACCAGTGTTCATCCAGAGAAGATACAAATGCAAAGTTAGGATGACCTGTCCAAGTAACCACAGGCCAGTATCCTATGGCTAAGCCCTTTGCAAATGGCCTCAGGCCCTTCCCAAAGTGCACCACCATCATGACCGGACATTAATTGTAAGCAATCCATGGAACTTAGTTTTAAAACTTGCTGAAATAATCGTGAGGCACTTGGTCAGTACTGCAACCCAATTCTGCAGGTTGAGGGAGGAGTGAAGCTGCTTGGGAAGGCACACGGATCACGAATTATGCATGCATCACAGCAAAAGCAATCTATTCCGTGCCGGCCCTCAATCGTTTTTAAAAAGACACTTCACTGGCTGCAATCAAATTAGACAGAACGTTGCTGATATGGGGTAATAAGGCTAAATTGAATTCCTGCACCAAATAAAGCATCTCTCTCTTTCTACACACGCACGCACGCACCGACTACTTCCATATTCAAGTGCTATGAGGAGAAAAGGAAAGGACAGTAGTATCTGAGCTCAGAGGCTCTGCTTGAGAGTCATGGAAGTAACTGGGATGTATCTGAGCCTTTGGTCAAAGAGCTCAAACTACTCAGATTCTAGCCCAGGCTGCATATTGTTTATCATTAAAAAATTAAATTAATTCTTCAGCAACTCCTGTCATTACATTTAGCATGAGTCAGCTGGTGTACTCGGCAAACAAGCAGAATCCACATCATCTGAACGCGCCATGAACTAAACTAAAATGCTGAACACTGCATATAAGGCAGGCTCCTGTGCTCAAACTGATAGTGACATCACCTTCTGTGCCACTGCCAGCAGCACTAGGAGAGTGAACACTGTGTTTGATCACAAATTGTACAAACATATACAGTGCTGTGAAAACAGTATGTACCCACTTTCCAGTTTTCTGTTTTTGCACTAATTTTTTAATAAGTTTAAACATGTACTATTATGTTTTGACAAATCACAGTCAACTAAACCATGATGTTACAGCACAAAACACTTCTTTAAAATAGTCAGGTACATTCAGAGTCATTACTGAATAAAACAAACTTTCAAACTGTATCATATTACAGGGTCATCCTGTCTCATATTTGGGAAGACAAACTCATTGATGACAACCTTTCAGCTGAAACACATATACTTTGAATCTGTAAGAGAATGAGCAGCAGGTGGCATAATGGTTAGAGCCCTCTCGTTTGATTGCCAGGTTCAAATCCCTTTCCTTGCTGTAATATCCTCAATCGGTACACTTGAGGTGCATAGTCTGAACTGATACAGTAAAAATTACCCCCCTGTATAAAAGGGTAAATAAATACCAGCAGCTTGATGTAAATATCTAACATTGCATGTTGAGTTGAACAAAGTACTCTGCTAAATGAAGAAACGTATAAATATGAGGGTCACACTCAATCGTAGGGTAACCAGACCACAGAAGATAGTAATGTGATAGTAAACTTACATAAACTTACAATTAAAGTTTAAAAACCTTGCTTATACCACTGTTACATTCTTTATACATCAATGGAAATACATTCACTTGTCTAAACATAAAAAACCAAAGCTGTACCTTTGAGACAATGACACAGAAAAGTTATTACACGCTGCATATAAAACAAAGGCAGCAGATGCTATTAGTGAAAAAAAAAAAAACAGACGCTGTGTGTCTGAGCCCCAGAATCCATTAGAGTGCTGAACAGCAAAGTAACTTCAGAGCAGCTTCAGTGAGGCTGTAATAAACGGCGCAAATGGTGCATTAAGCTGGACCAGGGAGGGGCTATTAAAGCTCTCTGGCCGTTCTTCTGCTTAACAGCAAACTTGATTGCCTGTTCAGTCTTGGGGAAACTCCCTGCTGAGGTCAGCAGATTGCTCTGAGGTGGTTCCACCGGAAGCCTTTAACCCACCAAACCATTACCCAGAAAAAGCAAGGAGACAGACTTGACCACGCTCTGACTCACTGGAAAAGCAGCAGCCTGATGAGGCTACCGTGCCTGCAGTGGCCTGGAACACTGACACAGAACCTGACAATAAGATATTTCAATTCTCTAGATTGTTGAACCTAGAGCAATATAAAACACAAAAGTTTGAGTACACTTGTGGGAAACTAGTTTTTTTCTACATGGCATTCCGTTAACAAATTTGAGCATGAAATCAGCCAACATGTCTTCACAGCTGTTCTACGGCAGTTCCAAGAGATACAGTACACTTTGTGATTCTTTGCTTTAAGTCTTTCCTCCAGTTTGTCCTAAACAAGTACTGCCTGGGCTGACCAGGTGTACTCACACTTTTGACTGTTACAGAAATAACACTGTAAAATTTCATATGTATTTATATAGCTGAATATTTTGCTGAAGCTATTTTGGTGAATATTCCAATCTCAGTTTTTTGGTCAAACACAGGAGAAACAAACATGATCTCATCAACAGCTGGGATCTCCTGGGGCCTGATTTCTGTACTGTGAGAGAGTAGTTACATCACTAGTTTAGCCTCATGATGTCCCAGTGTCTGAATCATAGGTGTCTTATTCTGCTTTGAGAGAAAACTCACCAGAAACTTGTAGGGTCAGCAGAGAAGGAAACAGCAGCAGAAGCAGGTTCATTTTAACAGATGAGCACATTGTAGAAAACTCAGTCACCAGTCTGCAACAAACACAAAGGTCTTTTAGATTACCTGCAAAAGGTTTCAAAGTCACATTGCAGCAACTGCAAGGCTGGAGGAAACAAAAAATTATGATGGCGTTATCTTGGGTTGCTGGCTGAAACAAAAAATATGTTTTCCTATGTGTCTCTGTGTTTTGGGTATGATTACAGGTATTTCTGTACTGTTTATTTGTTCCTTAAAGGGAGAAACAGGAATGCATTGTTCTTTTATGTGCCTGTGTATATACAGATCAGAGGGAAGGCAAACATATCTGACTAAAGTGGCCCAGATCAAGGAACTGTCAAGGCCATGGCAGTGAGGTGTCGGTTATATACAGGTCCTCTCTCACTGCAGCCTATAAAATGTTAGTGGGGACAGTGTTGGACTGAGGGCGTCTCGCTACATCTCTTAATGCCTCTCAACATTATAATGAACTACAAAAATAGAGGGCTACCCACACCTTTATAATATAAATGCAATTTTTCACCTAATGGGTACATCGGTAAATAAATGTGAATAGCACAAAAAGTTAACATTTTTCAAAGACTTGTGAATAAACACACATTGGGAATTTTACACATAAATTCCTCATTGCTGTAGACATTTATACACATTTATTATTACCAACTTGCTGCATAGTTGACACAGGCATCCTGAGAAGCACACAGTATTTAACTGATTTTGTACAGTGTGGTATTTTTACTTTTGACTCAAGTCAGGGCAGGAACCTTGACCAGGGCTACTACAGCAGAAGCAACTGATCTGAACCTGCATTCTCCATCAGAGTCTTCGCCCCCAAATATCTTTGCTCCCCAACCTTTGCAAGGTTCAGTTATTACATTCAAAACTCGTCATGACAAAGAAAATCAGTAAAGCCAGTTGACAACAATATACAGAGAAAAGCTTTTTCAACAGGAAACTCAGCAACTGATTGTCATTTCCTCTGCCATTTTTCTGTTCCTGTTTTTGGGATTCTGCTACTTTGATTCTCCCAGTCTAAAAACCCACACCTTCCACCTCCTTCTTTTCTATCCCATTCCAGCTACATCCCTGGCTGCTCTGGGCCTGTGGTATCTTGGGCAACCAAACTGGTGTGGCCAGGAGTGGGGGAGGTGGATCCTCCCTCACAAATTCAGACAGGAAATGACAGAAATACTCTATGCCAGCTGCATAAGAGCACAGAAAAAGCGCTCACCATGGGTGTAGGAAGGTTGCTGTGCTGCCCTCCTCATTGGCATATAAACAATAGCACACTGCTAACACAGTCAAGACATGGTGGATGACTCAGACCCACTGTAAACTGCAAACACACTAGGACAAGTTGAAGAAAAAGTGTACCACCTACATCCAGTCTTCTCACATAGTTTTGGTCTGAAAACACAAAGATCTGACAATCTTTTCACTGCAGCACATCAAAGAGAGGGACATTTAGAAAACAGCATAAAAATCTCTGGTTTACTTCTTCTTTACGGAAATTTTTCTGTGACATTACAAAATTCAATTGGCAAAACTGTGGTCAACATATCGATTTGCAGAAAACATTTCATAAATAGGACTCACGAACATATTTTTTCCTGCTTCTTCTTCGATCTGTTTTTCCCTACAAAAACCCCACTGCATCAACAAGTAAGGACAAGTCTCTCTCCAGCTGCTATTGTCAGTCTCCATGCTCTTTCTTTGAACTGGGGAAGAAAATATCAACATGTTTTACCAGCATACTTTAGCAGTTCAAAATCATGTAAGTAGTGCACACTGTCACCGCAGATATAACACTAAACTTGGAGAACTGAGAACCAGACAGCATTATTTGAAAATTTCCAAACTTCAAGAATAACTACACATACAGTACTATGCAAATGTTTTAGGCAGGTGTGGAAAAATGCTGCAAAGTAAGAATGCTTTCAAAAATAGAAGTGTTAATAGTTTATTTTTATCAATTAGCAAAATGCAAAGTGCATGAACAGAAGAGAACTCTAAATCAAATCAATATTTGGTGTGACCACCCTTTGCCTTCAAAACAGCAACAATTCTTCTAGGTACACTTGCACACAGTTTTTGAAGGAACTCGGCAGAGAGGTTGTTCCAAACATCTTGGAGAACTAACCACAGATCCTCTGTGGATGTAGGCTTGCTCAAATCCTTTTGTCTCTTCATGTAATCCCAGACAGACTCGATGATGTTGAGATCAGGGCTCTGTGGGGGCCATATTGTCTCTTCCAGGACTCCTTGTTCTTCTTTATGCTGAAGAGTTCTTAATGACATTGGCTGTATGTTTGGGGTCGTTGTCCTGCTGCAGAATAAAGTTGGAGCTAATCAGACGCCTCTCTGATGGTATTGCATGATGGATAAGAATCTGCCTGTATTTCTCAGCATTGAGGACACCATTAATCCTGACCAAATCCCCAACCCCATTTGCTGAAATGCAGCCCCAAACTTGCAAGGAACCTCCACCATGCTTCACTGTTGCCTGCAGACACTCATTCTTGTACCACTCTCCAGGCTTTTGGTGAACAAACTGCCTTCTGTTACAGCCAAATATTTCAAATTTTGACTCATCGGCCCAGAGCACCTGCTGCCATTTTTCTGCCCTCCAGTTCCTATGTTTTCATGCATAGTTGAGTCACTTGGCCTTGTTTCCAAGGTATGGCTTTTTGGCCGCAGTTCTTCCACGAAGGCCACTTCTGGCCAGACTTCTCCGAACAGTAGATGGGTGTACCTGGGTCACACTGGTTTCTGCCAGTTCTGAGCCGATGGCACTGCTGGACATCTTCCGATTTCGAAGGGAAGTAAGCATGATGTGTCTTTCATCTGTCGCACTAAGTTTCCTTGGCCGACCACTGCGTCTACAGTCCTCAACGTGCCCATTTCTTTGTGCTTCTTCAAAAGAACTTGAACAGCACATCTTGAAACCCCAGTCTGCTTTTAAATCTTTGTCTGGGAGAGACCTTGCTGATGCAGCATAACTACCTTCTGTCTTGTTGCTGTGCTCAGTCCTGCCATGGTGTATGACCTGTGATGTGAAACTGTCTTCCACAACCTCACCTTTGTAGCAGTGTCTGGCTGTTCCTCACCCAGTTTTAAGCCTCCTACACTGCTGTTTCTGTTTCAGTTAATGACTGTGTTGCACCCTACATATGAAAACAATGATTATTATCACCTGTTTGGTATAATTGGTTAATCATACACCTGACTACAATCCTACAAAATCCCTGACTTTGTGCAAGTGTACCTAGAAGAACTGATGCTGTTTTGAAGGCAAAGGGTGGTTACACCAAATATTGATTTGATTTAGATTTCTCTTCTGTTCATTCACTTTGCATTTTGTTAATTGATAAAAATAAAGTATTAGCACTTCTATTTTTGAAAGCATTCTTACTTTGCAGCATTTTTCCACACCTGCCTAAAACTTTTGCACAGTAAATACTTTCAAAATCATTTTCAGTAAAACAAACTTTGATATCCTTTAATAATCCATGTCTGCTAAGCTCTTTCACTTCATTTACCCAAACAAAACACTGAATACTAACCACAATCAATTGACTTTGCACTTTTGAAACTGTAGTATTTTCATAGTGATATGAAATATTTTACCCATCTATACGACACATCAAAACACCTTTCTGAACACAGTGACTTCCTCAATGTCCTGCTGCCTACCATCAATGCCTTTGACTCAGTGGTGTTTCCCAGCAACTCTATCCACCTCTCAGCTGAGGGAACCCAATCCAATTCAGTCCATCCCCCTACACCCCTTAGTTTGTAGGTGGCTGAGACATTTCCGAGATCAAACAAAATGAACAATAACGGTTGGGTCACCACTTTTACATCTGAATTCTGAGTGATCTAACAAGCATTGCACGGTCCTGCACCCTTTCAAAGGTCAAAAAGTGTTAACTTTCTACAAGGCATATGCTGCTCTTGTTTCTGCCCTCAGATGTGCCATAAAGCTATTCTGACCTTGGTGACCTTGGCACAGTATTCTTTAAAACCATCTGCCACTTCAAAAAGAAGCAGAGGTAATTTCACCGAAATACCACAAAGTCGGCCAAATGAGGGTTTCTGTACACATTCCACAGCACCATACATCTTATGAAAAAGAATACAAAGGAGTAACCTCTTGAACTTTAACAGTGCTCATATTTTATGACCCAGCCAGTACTTTACATAATCCAAGATATTACATTACAGTCCAGGTTCAGGTAAAATTACTACTTTCATTTTTCACCCCATGGAAATGGAACAAACTGACAATTTCACAACCTAATCAGTTCCCAGGATGTGCTGCCTTGGTTTATACATTTATAAATTGTGTTGGATCTTGAAACCAAGTAAGGAAGTTCTGCAAACATTTGGAAACTTTTCTATTCAGCAAACTTCTTTCAACACCACCTGCTATAAGGCAGAATGGAAACTCAACACAGACTCATACATGAGTAGCACAGGGAGGAGTTTGGGACAAAAAGTACTGATTTAATCTAGTGCAGACATTTAAAGTCAGACATCTTTGCCCTCATAAACACCCTGGTATTGGTTTCCAAGTTCCCAATATAATGAGGGTTATACAGTCACTGGCCACTTTATTAGGAGCACCTGTAGACCTGTCATTCCTGTCATTCATGCAATTATCTAATCAGCCAATCATGCGGCAGCAGCACAAAGCATAACATTATGCGGACGTGGCTCATGAGCTTCGATTTATATCAAACTTCAGAACGGGGAAATGTAATCTGAGTGACTGACCACGGCATGGTTGTTGGTGCCGGATGGGGTGGTTTGAGTGTTTCAGAAACTGCTGCTCTCTAAGGATTTTCATAAACGAGTCTCCAGAGTCTACATGGAATGGTCCAAAAATGTCCTATGAATGGCAGTTCTGAGGGCGGAAACCCCTTGTTAATAAGAAAGGTCAGAGGAGAATGGGCAGACTGGTTTGAGGTGAAAGCAGAGCTACAGTAACTCAAATAATCACTCTTTACAACAGTAGTGAGCTGAAAAGCATCTTTGAATGCTCGATATGTTGAACCTTGAGTGGGATTGGCTAGAACAGCAGAAGATCACATCAGGTTTCTCTCTTGTCAGCCAAGAACAAGAAGCTGTATGTACTATGGGCACTGGCTCACCCGAAACTGGGAAGCTGAAGATTGGAAAAATGTCACCTGGGCTGAAGAATTTTGATTTCTGCTGTGACACAGATGGAAGGGTCAGAATTTGGCATAAACAGAATGAAAACATGGATCCAACCTGCCTTGTGTCAACAGTTCCAGCTGGTGGTGGTGGTGGTGTAATCGCAAGGGGAATATTTTCTTGGAACACCTTTGGCTGCCTAATACCAATCCAGTATTGTTTGAATGCCACAGCCACGAATCAGCCATCATTTAGCCATTCTTGTATAGGCTACTTCCAGCATGAAAATGTACCATATCACAAAGCACAAGTCATCTCAAACTGGTTCTATGACCATGACAATGAGTTCAGTGTGCTAGAACACCTAATTGGTAGCATGAATGTGCAGCTGACAAATCTGCAGCAATTATGTTATTAAATCATATCAACATGGACCAGAATCTCAAAGAATGTTTCCAGCACCTTGTGGAATCAATTCCGCAATGAATTCAGGCTGTTCTGAGAGCAAATTTGGATCCTACCTAGTATTAGAATGCTACTGCTAATTAAGTGGCTGGTGTGTGTGTGTGTGTGTGTGTGTGTGTATATTCTGCTGTTACACACACTCACTCACTCACACTTCTGATACTGGGAAGGATCATTATATTAAGAGGACAGATTCAGAATTCACTAATAAAGTGGCTGGTGAATGTGCATTAACACCCAGCTTGGTATATGATCATTCTACCAGATGAAGCCAAAGTGTATGAGAGAAATATGTGAAATTAGTACAAGGTCATAGGTCAGTGGCAGCACTGCACCCATCACCTGCTTTGTCAGTCTCTGCCCGGTATAGAAAGCACCCCAATAACTGATCATTGCAGTAAGTTTACATAAATGTGACTATAAAATGAAAGTAAAGTAAACAGAATGAAAATGAGTTATTTAGCTGTATGTACAAAACAGTATTGTTTGAAATAAATGTGTTAGAACTTTGTGATCAAAACTCCAAAAAATGTTTGCATAGACTAAGAACCAAAGAGTAACTTGAGTGGTCATGCAAATCTTTGTCTAAAAAGAAACCTTTGGCTATGGCCACTATTCCAAATGCACTCAAAAAGGCTGTTTGGAACAACTTGTAGGACACTGTTATTGTGGCGACCTCAAAAAAGAGTGACTTCATCCTTCTGCTTCTCAAACCACTAGTAGGAAACGCATGCCCTGCAAACTAGAACACAGGCTTCCAGGAAGATACCCCTCCCAGGAGGGTACGCATCATTACAAAACACAAAGAGCTGTTTGGGAAAAATGAATCACACTGTATTAACTCACTGCCTTCAAATGGTAGTAGACCCATGTGGGCTGTGCAAGGATAATGCTATCCACATGACCTACAGTACTGTACTGAACCTCCATTCTTCATCACACAGCCGTAAGACCTTTCATAAGAAATGTGGTAGAACGTGATGCATCACACCACATCACAGTTGCTCCTGTATGGTTAAACTGATGCCTATGCCCTTTGTACATGCAGACATACTACAGTGTTAAAAATTTCCGGTACATTTCACCTTGCTGTTCAGGTTAACAGACTCATAAAGTCGAGATTCAGCATGTGCTTCTCTGAGCTGTTGCTCTTTGATGATTGATGTCTTTGTCCAGGATGACACTGGCTTTGAGTTCCCATCTTATAACAGGTATTTGGCCTGAATTTCCAGTTACTGGTGTTAATTATAAGTAAGGGAGAGTTAAATGTGTTAAAATATTGCATCAAAAATGAAAATGGCAGGTTTGTCTGTTTAATATTGCATTTAAATCTTAAATTGTGTTAATCATATTTTGCTTAGTTTTAATAACTTAGCATTTTGATGCTCTGGCCTATTCTGAAACTTTCCTTTTTACATCATTACACAAATGATGAATTTTCTTTTGCCAGATAAAGTTAATATAACAGCTCCTAGGAATTTTGCACACTTTTTAGGACAGAGAACTTAGGCAGTGGTACTTGATCCCTTTGGACGTATTAGATTTGATGTATTTGCATCCCATCCAGGGTATATTCTTCTAGCATAGTGCTTAATGACTCCAGGATAGGCTGCAGACCGCTGTGACCCTGACCAGGATAAGTGGTTACAGAAAAAGGATGGATAGATGGATGGATCCTAGTGTTGCTCTTGTTGTAATAAAAAAAATGCATGGCTTGATAGACTGATAAAAATGATAGACTTTGAGGAATTTGCACCTGTGCGATGTACACCATAGTAAAAGTCTGATTTCACAGTAGAGGACAAGAGGTCCATCCTGATCAGTGGTAATGAATCAGAGATGTGAATAGATAAGACAATGTGGTGGTCCCATCCTTTACATTCTCAACAGTATGAACACCTGCAAAGCTGTGGCTGTTCATCTGGTGTCCATCTTTATCTCAGTGACTTTTCTCATTTCCCTGGGGTCACCTGGTTGGCTTTTAGACTTCTGTTCATAGTGTACAATACAATAGGACCTTGGCAATAAAATCATACAATGAAAGCACAGTTGCAACCTAACATATTTAAAACACATTATTATTATTATTATTATTATTGTTGTTATTGTTATTATAGCTTGTTTCTGAGTCAAAGAGGAGTTAAGTGAAGAATAAACTGAAACACAATCAATTGAAACAACATGAACTCAATTTCCATGTTTTTCTTCATATTTTAAATATTACTGAATGTAAATTTACATTTATTTAACTTTCCCATTTTCCAACACAGCTGAAGAGTAAACAAAACTAATGCTAATGAATAATACATGGAAAGGTTCGTCGAACTAAAGAAAGAAAGAAGAAACTTACCAACTTGTCACGAAAGGCGGCAGCGATACAGGAAGCTCTTTGTTGCGCGAGGAATGGAGTGTCTGTGAGGGTCGTCGCGTGACCACGTTCATCCCAGCTCACAAAAAACACTTGGAGACGCTCCTCGACCTCACAGTACACACCCGCATTTAGGTTTATTCTTCAAAACTGCTTCTTCGGCTTCTCCCTCTCGGCATGCCGGTGCTTATTCTTCACTTCTTCTCCTCTTTGGGCGGAATGTGGGTATTTACCGTCCCCTCCCTCCATTCCGCCGTGGGGTCCCACTCATGTTTCCAGTGGCTGCTGCAGCGGCGCGGCGCCTCCCGCTCCCTCCTTCTCTATCGCCTCATTCGCTCTTTTAGCCATTTTTCCTCTTGTTTTCCCATTCTAAAAATAAGAGGTACGGTAGTATAAAAGTGCTTTTTACCGCCTCCGGTGTGTAAACCCGACAATTTCATGTAAACTTTTGCGTGTAGCCAGTGGGCTAGCTGATGGCGGAGCGGTTTTAAACAGCAAAAGTGGCACTAGAACAAAGTACAATTCATAAATAACAATTTTTTAAAAACATGCTGCACTATACAGCAGTGTTCTGGACTTTTCGACCTCTGACTTTCCTAAATCCAAGTGAGTTAGTCCATCAGGAAGATGATAATTTATACTTGAATGTTACCGCTGTCCCGCACTTACACGATACCTCTTTACTGCTATTTCATTATTTTTTCATTTAGCGGACAGAACTTACAGTGTTAGGTCTGTATGCTAAACTGCTAACAAATGATTTACTTTGTTTATACAGCTGGATAACTTTTACTGCATTGGTTTAGGGCAAATCCTGTGATGAAAGTTACAGCAGCAGGAGTGGGGATTCCAACCCAGCTCAAACTTGCGTTTTTTGGGGAAGGCAGCAGCTCTGCTGCCCTGTAAATGCTGATGGGTGCATCTTAGATGGTGTTTTTCAGTGCTTCTTCACGTAGAGTGCTGAACGGGTGGGAAGGAAATGTGGAGTATCCAACCACACTGCTCCCCTGCTGTTTTTTGCTGTGCTTTGCCACCTTTTTCCTCTTCTTTTTTTCCATAGCCTCCTAATCTGATCCAGACCCAGACCCTCCTAGATGGGAAATGATACAACTGTAAGACATTTACACATATTTGTTTAGCTGGTGCTTTTGTCTACGGCAAATTGCAGTGATTTATCCAGGTATTTAGCTGGGTAACATTTAGTGAGAACGGGGTGAGTGCATTGTTCAAGGGTATTACAGTAGGAGGTGGGATTCAAACATGCAACCTTCAAGTCCAGAGATGGTGGCTCTAAACATAATCTTCTTCCCCACTATTGCTTTTAATTAGAACTCATTTGATAGAAAAAAAATAATAAATTGGTTAATTTTCTCATAACACTCCATCCAATGGGAAGACGTTTATTTATGAATTATATATTATAAATAAAGGGCTGGAATGCCACAAAATTAGATTAGACTGTTCAGAACAGACAGATGAGCAAATAAAAGTGTATAAAGAAAAGTATGCAGTTGATAAAATAACTGAAAGGATTTTGAATCATATTTTCCTACTGAAACCCCCTATCTATGATGCTGCAGGAAATCGCAAAAATCCTTGAAACTGTTTTCTGCCACAGTAACATAACATGGTGCATTTGGCATAATGCCATGTTCTTGTTTTACAGTAGCGAAGGGGACATGAAGGGGACCCTGTAGCATTCATGTTGGGCCCACAGTGTATTGCTGTGTGTGCCCACACTTTTGTTGCCGTAAAATGTTGCTTAGTCACAATCAGCAATTAAATAAAATTGAAACAGACAAAATATACCCATTAACGTGCCTTTAAAAGCTAAGAGGATTTGTGTTCACTCTGCCATTTCATGCCCATAAAGAGTGCCATTGTAGACTTGAAACTCCATTTAAGTTTTAATTATTAAGTCTCTAAGGAGCTCCAATAGAAAAGAAGCTCCGAAGGATATCAGAAAAAAAAATGTATGCAATATGGTAGGTAGCTGCTCTGATTAGACATGTGTAACAGTTGATTACAATAGTTGTTAATTCAGCAAGAGATTTAATAGTTAATGAAAGAGGCAGAAAGAGGGAAGAATAACAGCTGTGTATAAAGAGATACTATAATTTGTTCTGATGATGAACCTGTTCTGGAACAAAGAAGCACATCTGCTCAGGCCAGTGAACCTGAAAACGCACGTTGGCTGCCCAGGTGGATGAGACTGAGAACATGAAACAAAACAGCTATGATGGTATAAGCTGTTGCCCTCCTATATATGAGCCAACAGGCATTTCTTATGTGGTCTTTTCCGTATTTGGGTTTTGTGCACTGAGACTTGTAATTTCACACAGTTGTTCTCTAAGTGGACAGAGAGGCCAGAAACAACATTTACTGTAACAACTACAGGCCCCGCATGACATTTGACCTCCAATACGGACAAATCTTGTATGTAAACAAAAGAGAATTTTCAGCATAATTAGAAATTAATCATTTTAACTAATGTTATTTAAAATATACAGGGTGTATCAATATATATCTCAATGTAAATATATACCGATGCACTAAAAATACTCTTTATTGAAGCAAGATATTTGGTGTACAAAGAATGATTTTTGACAAATACTAAAGCGAAGCCTTACAAATGTATACCGATAACATTTGCATTGAACAGAATGTTTGTTGGTATCTTCTGTTAAAATGTGTACACGTCTTCAGAGACCATACTGATTCAACTTATGTGTCAAAAATTGAAAATCAGAATTAGAATTGATTACAGAGCTGCAATCAATATCCACAATATAAGAAAAAAGCAAAAACAACCATTATACATGAATAATAGTTTTAAAATGCTGACGGTAATTTTCACGTGTCGAAAAGGGATCCCTGAGCGCCTGAAATCGGCGACTCGTGTCAGTGGATCACTCGTCACTCGTCATCGTCCCTCCGATACAGCTGGTGGCGACATTTCAGCTGTGGCACCGTCTTCGCCGCGTTTTACTTCCGGGTGTGTTTTCCGTAGAAAGTCCGGGTTACAGGGGCTTGTAAACAACGAGTGGCCAGGGTGCTCGTTGCTGTGGGATTTGCTTTTTATGCTAGATTTCATTTAATTCGACTTGTGGTGCTGGGTAGAAACTCCTTGCTAGCGCGGTTTGAGTACAGTTACCGGCGAGAGTGACTTCAGCTCCACGTACTTTGTTATTTTAGGTTATATCTTATTTCTGCTGGTGGGTTCCTGCGTTATTTCTTGATCGCCCGACAGGCACTAAATAGCTGTTGGGCGAGAGGGAAGGAAGCAGCTGCTCGCTGTGAGGAGGATGGCATCTCAGGAGTGGCGCCTGTCACTGAAGCTTATGGACCAGCCGTCTCTGGCCAAGTCGGTGCTGCAGTTCCCCGACGCGGAGCCCGGAGACGTGTCCACGGGCGAGTACCGGGTGGCCACCCTCAAGCAGCTGGTAGCGGCGCAATTACCCGATTCCGTGCCGGACCCAGAGCTCATCGGTGAGTGTCCCTGTGCGGTTGTGAATGGAGACCCTGGACAGTGTGTCACATGGCTGTGGTCTGTTGTGCTTTGCAGAGCTGGTGTACTGTGGCCGCAAGCTGAAGGACGAGCTCACTCTGGATTCGTATGGGATCCAGCCGGGATCCACCGTGCACATACTGAAGAAGTCGTGGCCAGAGCCCGAGGTTCAGCCAGGTAGGTGATGCATCCTGCTGACTTAATCTCGTATGAAGGTGGGTATGAGGTGTAAGTGCTGTGCTCAACACCTATCAACATGGAGGCCACAACATTAAGAATGATTAACGGGGACTGTGTAAAGGTGAATTTTACTTTCCTGGGATCATCGTGCCCTGTTTTCTGTGCAGAACCTGTTGACAGGACAATGGCTGCCAGGGAATTCCGTGTTCTACAGGCAGCCCTCCACACCAGCACAGCCTACAGAGACTCAGTGAGTAGGCATCCTGACGGGCCTTTGAGGGCTTCATTGTCCTTGAGCTGCATAGAGTTTAGGGATTCCAACTATACAGAGAGAGCTGTGTAAAAGCAGGTTCTTCCTAAAAGTGACCTTCATATTTTTATTGTTACAAATTTATGGAGTATTGGATCAAAAGAACCGCAGGCATTAGATTTAGTTGACAGATTAAAAAGAGTTAAATTATTAAATTGATTTTAGCTGTCACCTGCGTTCAAGGCAATCTACAGTGATGCAGTTTGCTAAACTATCTATCTATCCACACAACAGTGCAGTGTAACTCAAATACTCACAGACACACTATGGGCAGTTTACAGTCATCATTTACCTGAAAACAAGTCTTTGAGCTATTGGAGGAAACCCAAATGAATATAGGCAAAATGTGCAAATTCCAAGTAGGCTGAACAGGGACCTGTTGCCTTACTGTGTTGACCCATAGAAAACACAAGACATATTTAAAGGGGGAGTTTAAGAAAAATCTTAGCCATTCTTTAGACACATACAGTGTTGATGGTTCTTGCTGGGTGTCACTTGCTAGAAAGGGAGGTACAGCTGTACTGTGTACCTTTTTGTTGTTACTAGACATGTTAGATGCTGGCACATTTAAAGTATCTCTTTCCTTAGGTGTTCAAGATGCTCAACAATAAAGAATCATTGGATCAAATCATTGTGGCCACACCTGGACTCAGCAATGACCCTGTGGCACTAGGCAAATACAGGCTCCACCCTGGTTTCCAGTTATAATCTGAACCCAACGCTTTCAATACCCAATTTTTTTGGGTTTCATCTGTTTGTTTTTCATCTTGCAGGAGTACTGCAGGACAAAGATCTCTTCATTCAGTTCACAGACCCTAACATGCTTGATAAGTGAGTTTTTTTTCTTTTTGATAACTCTTCTCTTCCAGTATTGCTTTGGAAAGTACAGCTATCCATCTGTATAAACTGACAAAGTGAAATCTAGTCTAGCAGTCCATCTGCCATCTGTCAAGGTCTAAGTGTTCAGATGAGAAAAAATGCAGACTTAGCAGCTCTGTTTCTGCCTTCCGTCTGGCCTGCAGGTTGATAAGCTCCCACCCGGCACTGGTGAATGCAATTGTCCTGGTTCTGCACTCCGTGGCTGGCAGTGTGCCTGCCCCACAGAGTGCTGCCTCCTCACACAACTTGTCCTCAAGCTCCTATAGTGACATGCCAGGTGAGCAACGAGTGGTGCAGGTGCTAGCACATTATCATTGTAGCACCATCCTCATGGGTTTTTCTTCTTGTACTTTCAGGGGGATTTCTGTTTGAGGGCATGTCTGATGATGAAGAGGATTTCCAGGGAGTAAGCCAATCAGATTTTGTAAAATATGTGTATTTGTAGAGGGCCTGTCAGGATGTCAGTGGTTACTCCAAAAGGGTTGTGTATCTCACGTGTAGTGACACTCAGTGGAGGTGGCTGCTCTCATCCTCGTTCTTTTTGCTCTGGTGTACAGGGGAACCGTGCTGGACCTTCCACTAGTGCAGGGGGTCCCCCAGGGGCTCGGCCAGCTTCCCTGGACTACAGTGGTGCAGTTGGACCCCGACCAATCACACAGAGCGAGCTGGCTACAGCTCTTGCTTTAGCCAGCACTCCTGAAAGCAGCGCAGTGACACCTACCACAGGAAACCAGGTATAGCTCACACATCTTCATCAGCATACTGTCATCAGGATTAAGATCAGAAAAGATAAATGCTGCATTCACTGGGGGAGGTTTATATCCACTGCAGAATGATGGTTGTAATTTCACTGTATAGCTGTAATTGAGAAGCATAGCATTTGTCGCCTAATTTGGTTTAATATTACTGTAATTAGTAGAATTCAAGAGGCTATTAAATTTAACAAGGCACAAAGACAAGCGGTTTTTGGTGTTTATTTTGAAATGCATTTGAGTTTTTGAGAACCCCTTCCAATGCTCCACTTCCTCCGCAGTGCGGTTGAACTCATCCTCACTACCTTATGTAGCTGACACATTTACCCAAATGGAATTAGTTGTATGCATTTGTACAACTGGATTCAGATTACGTATATATTATTTCTGTACCGTTCGACAGAATGGCCCTGTGTGGGACTTGAACTGACATTTTGGTTTCTGTGTTCTTAATCTCTCTGCTACCAGCTATTCCCTTATTCCCTTTCAGCAGCTGGACTATCAGACCTCCACTTGCTCCTTTAAAACTGATTCTTATTGCTCAACTGTAAATGCAAATTACAACTATAAATAGCTGTGAATCAAATGTCAGTTTTAAGCCAGTTAAAATATTGCCACCCAAGTCACAAAAGGTATCACTGTTTCTGCGCTGTCAGGCTACCTCATCTGGAGTGTCTCCCGTGCCTGCTGGGACACCCATCACCAATGACCTATTCAACCAGGCCTTGCAACAAGCCCTGCAGGTATCTAGCCTGTCCTCCCTGCAGGTAAGAGCCTGTCTTACACTTATACAAACCCTGTCTCATACTGTTGCTTATATTTCTGGAATTGTTTATAAAAGTCACGATATAAATATATTTTGTTTACATTTATTCATTTAGTTGACATTTTTCTACAAAACAGCATACAGTGTTAAGACACTTTGAATGGTGAACCCTTTTATAGAACTGGGTAATATCTAACGCACCAGTTGAAGTACCATGATTTAGGATATTAGAGCAGGAGCTGTTATTTGAACCCGAGTCTTGATTACAGGACAGCAGCTCCGGCCGTTAAACTATGCCTTGTTTGTCAGTTAACTTTGGAGACCTGATAGAAAAACTCATTTAACACGATGGCAGTAAAGGGAGGGAGGCCAGGTTGGCTGACAGTCCCTCCTCTGTGCCCTCTAGAACCAATGGCAGTCCCAGCTGCAGCAGCTGCGGGACATGGGAATCCAGGATGAGGAGCTGATCCTCCGGGCACTGCAGGCCACAAGTGGGGACATCCAGGCTGCCCTGGAGCTCATCTTTGCAGGAGGAGCACCCTGAGTGGAGCAGGTGGCTGTCAACAACACAATTAGGATAGACACTATCCCTAGCAAAGTTGTTGAAGATCTGCCCAGCTTCCCTGCACCTTGCCTGGATTATGGACTGGATCAAGCTGGCTGTCTTTAGAAGGCATATTATTACAAAGGTTGTGTTTTGCTTTTCAGTGTGAAAGCATTGGTTTTATTTTAATCCCGTAATTTGCTGATCATGCACATAGGGCAGTAACTCGAGTTCATTTGAACAAACTTTGAATGCTTTTATTTTCAGATGCAGCTATGTTTAATATTATTTTCAAACATCCTTAAAACGGGGAGATTCTGTGAAGTCTGACCTAGAAAATGTCAGGTAAATTCATTGTAGGCTGCAAAGTCAACAGTTTGTATTTATACACTGAAAGCTTGATTTGACCTTAAGAAATAAATTTAAATGGTAATATGAAGTGAAAACTATTTCAGCTAAGGATTGTGGGTGCCACGTTTGACATTTAATCCATGGTAGGGCCTTTTGAATGACCTTTGAGTGCTTTCAACTACTGTACAGGTCTTTGCAAAATCAAACACTGATGTCGTGTTAATAGATGAACTGTAGATGGCGGTATACACCAGTACTGCATAGATCAGGTAATTTTATTGTGTCAATGAGCCACACAAATGGAGCTGAACAGTTTTTCCCTAATGCTTACCTTTTACATATAGCATTCATACATGTACACACAAAAGTCTGTATGTACATGACTGAGTACATTACTGTATTTTTTTGTGGAGTTAAAGATCCTGAGTGACGTGATTCTGTTTACTGGAACATCAGTCTGTTAGTGGCAGGATTCAGGATCAAGCTGGTTCAAGGTTTTTCGCAGTGTTTGTTTAAAAACAGCCCCACAAATCGATGAACTTGTGATACCGTGATGTCATAACACTAATTGGACCTCTCCAGTGATCAACTTTTTATTCAGTATGTCATTACTGCCGGCAGGCAAATCAATTAAAGCTTTGGTTTGAAAATGGTGACAAAGATACCATGTTCCTGACTCTTTTAAACCTGTTCCAGCTATAGCTCTTTAAACCCCTTTCTTGCTTATTACAGCCATGGTTACTTAAACTCTCATTTCGTATATCAAGCAGTATCTGGGTAACAGACAACAAAGTAACCCCCCCCCCCCCCAGAGTTCTCTGTCCTTGTTAATTTTTGTGTTAGACACTATGGTGGCGAGGCCAGCCACTTGATCAGGCAGTTTCTACCCACAGAGAGACCAAATCAGAGCAACCTCCCTCCCCTTGTCTACAGTGTGTAATTTTTTGCTGCTTCCTGCCTGGTTCTCCTTGTTTTCTCAGGATGCCTCGTAAAAAGACTGCCACATTGGGGGTGTTGGTGCACGCCAGGCCCTTGGAGTTATTGGCCTCCTGATTGATCACCCTGTAGACAGCAAGAAAGTGTCTCACTGAAGTAATTGAAAATTAATGATGCATCCTCCAATACACTTTGAGCTTGAAAAGTGAATAACTACAGACAAGCCTCTATTTTAGCTATTAGTCAGACAACCAATTCCCTCCTCTTTCATTACAAACAGCAGACTAGAGGCTCATATACTGGAAAGCAGAGCCCCTCCAGCCTCTGTAGTGATGAAGAACTGTAGCAGATCCATGATGGCAATGCCAGCAAGTAAGAGGGGCTAATTCTATATACTGAAATTTACTAAATGATGTACTTCATGCTACTGTTCCACCATTGCTTTGGCAGTATACACCGGTGCATCCAAATGTGTCATGTCAGAAAAGCACACTAAATTGAGCTGGGAAATTGACTAAGGGGACACTTGCCACCTGCTTTGTAGGTGCAGAAAAGAACAATATCAAAGAGCTCCGTTCAATCAAAGTTGAAAACTGGAGGATAAAGGACATTCATGGAAGACTCTACTGTACTTTCATGTGTGCTAAATTGCAGACTGCTAAAGCTGTGCAGCTCAACACACTGCTTGAGACTGCTTTCATGCCATGTTCGTGATTACAGGATATGTCCTTTGGCATCCTCACTGTGTCTGTCTGACAGCAACCCTGACTGGTGGTCTGGATGTTCTCCAACTGGTCACACTGGAAAGGGAGCGCAGCATGACATTTACAGTGCACAAAGGTCTTACCACGAGCTTTTTGCAAAGCAACTGAGGGCAGGTCTTACTGTCATCTTAAACCCATGTACTGCAGATGGATTGGGAAGTGGGGCAGTGGCTAGAGACACCACCCTTGGACTGTAAGGACTCAGTTTCAAAGCTCACTTCCTGCTCTAGTACCACTGAGCATGGTACTTACCCTGGATCGGTACCCAGCTGAAGAAATGTAAACGGATATTTACTGCATCACTGGAAGTTAAAAGTACAAAAATTAAATTTAAAAAAAAGGCACCCAGATGCTACAAGCTACAATCAACCTCCTGTAGGCATCACAGAAAAGCTCCCAGCAGCTGAAGAGGTGCAAGAGGAGGGAAAGATGGCAGAAGGCAGGATGGCTGGGGAAAAAACGGGAGGGTTGAAACTGATGAGGCAAGTGTGAGCACAGAGTGACTGTAGTGGAACAGTCTGGCCTCAATACATCTCCCCTGGGGGTGCCTCCTGTCTCCTATCACCTCTAGTCGAGTCCCTCTGCGGTGCCTGCAGCGGCATCCCTCCCTTCCTCCATCTGAGCCGAAACCCATTACCTCTGTGCAGCCGACACAAAAACTGCTTCACCTGCAGCCATCTGAACAGCCGCCGCCACCACTGCACTCCCCAGCACCATTTCCCAGGAGCCTGTCTGACAGCTGCTCCAGATGAGGGGCAGCAAGCCCCGCTGCTGCCTATTTCCGCACCCCCCCCCCCAGTTAGTACCACATTCAAGCTCCATACTGGTTTGTTTCCTGCCGATGAAGATTCTCCAGTAACGCTGTATATGATGCTCAGAAATAACATGTTGGAGTTCAATTCTTCAGGTTTTAAAAAATGTGGTAGAAAAAAGAGAATGATGACCTCAAAGTCTCCAGTTTTTCTGCTCCTTTTAAATGGTACAATTCTTCGGCTGTTTGTGACAAGTCCATTACCTGAAATTGCTTTCAGGTGAACAGGGCTGAGCGGAATATGGAATGAGGCCTGTGAATGACAGGGACCTTTTTTTCGTCTGAACTCTCTGCTTTCCAGCTATCCTTCTCCAGCCCGAAATCTCAAGCATCTTTTGTCCTCAAAAGAATAGGTCAGTGTCTATCTTTCTGCAGGGGGTTTTAATCTTAGGTGTTTAATTCCCTCGGAGAGGGCGATCTGTCTGCCGGGTGCACGGCTGCAGGGAGGGAGCAAATGGAACGAGAGGTGACTGCTGGAGAACGAACACCCGGTGCACCCAGCTGCAGTGGCACAACACCTGGATTTGAGGAGCAGCCACACAACAACTCCTTTACAAACCTTAATAGTACTAAACTATAGTAGACGAAATAGCTGTTTGTGAACAGTGATGCTTTGCTGTATCTCCAGTGTGACTCAGGTCATCTTATTTAAATGAGCACATAATCCCTGCGTGAAAAACCAGTTCTTCTAACCCAAATACCCATCAGATACTGTTCATTAGCTCTGCCCAGGGCAGCAAGGGGTCCTCACAGATAAAGGATCCATCTACTGCCAGACTTTTAATTCAGGTAATTCATTTTTCTCCAGGCCACTGTAGACTGTCCTCACACATACATTTAGATTCACCAGTTCACTTGAAACACACATCTTTGGATTATTGGAGAAAACTGGAACACCTGGAACGAGCACAGTCAAACATTGCAAAATATTGGGGCACCGGCATAACCCATCATGCAAAAATGTGGAAAAAAGAAAAAAAAAATCTCCTTCCAGCTGCCAGATGAATTTGAATTACAGTTCACAGGAGCTAAAATGAAACATATGACCTTTTCAAAGACGGAAACTCGGCAAGACGTTCGCTCAATGACTGAGTTACCTGACATCTCTGTTTTACAGTCTACAGGTTCTGCCCACAGTCTTCTCAATGGACTGCTGTGAAAATTCCTCAAGATGCTTTGCTGTCTGTCTGGAGCTCATAACACAACTACTGGCAAGGCAGCAACACGGCCCAGTCGGACACCACACTAGAGGCCACGTACAGTATTGCATGCGGCATGATTCTTCACAAGCCTCACCACAGAGAAGCAGAATGGAGGGGAAAATTTTGGTTTCCTCCAAGTGTGTGTGAAAACAGTCATTTTACCCCACTGGTTAAATTAGGACTGGACAAGTCTCACTGCTGAATCTAAGCTTCATTAGAGATGTTTGCATTATGAAAGCTGAGGGACTGCTCTCTTCCTAATCCGCACGCTGTTTTCCTGCTCTCTCGATCTTCCTGCCTAATTATTTAATTAAGTGGGCTCATAAAGAGCCGGCCCCCCGGGACCTCGCCAAAGGTCGGCCCCACAAAGCAATTAGCGATGCTACTTCCTGAACAGATCTTCAACCACCCACCAATTACCGTGTTACAGAACTGCTGCCGATCAGCGTCTGGATGGGAGCCACTGCGTGTATTCCCTTCCCAGGACCACCTGTTGAACTGAAAGTTGAAGTGTCCCTGAGGCCGTGGCCTGCAGTCATGATGGAAGCACCGCTCGAATTTCCAGTCTCCGACTCTAACTCAGCTGTTGACTTTTTAAAGCAAGCAGTAAAAATATATCTTAAAGACAGACCTACAGTTTCGACATAAAAAGCTCCTCACCCACTTTAAAATTGTGTGACAAATCAGTGGGTGGGTTAATGGTCTCAAAGCTGTTATGAGTGAACTAACAGAGTTAATCTAAATAAGTATCTAAAGTGCTGCGGCCTCTATGTGTAACTGTAAGGTTGTTCCTTGGAGAGTAACAGGCCGTGTAAAGGGCTCTAAATTCACGCAGGAAGCGTTATGCTTATTGCCGTTTCGTACACAAGCCCACCTGCAATGGCATTGCCCCCGACTCCATAAACTTCCAATAGTTGCGGTGAGCTTGCATTCACCGTTCACCACGGCAACCAATATTCCAATTGCGGTTTACAACCATCTCCGGACGTTATATTTAGCTGAGAAAGATCTTGAAAACTTACCAAAATCTCTTTGTGGAAACAGATTTAGCATACCCTTAAAGTTAGCCAAGATGAGGCACTGAGATTCCAACACAGTACAAAGAATATTTAATATTTACATAATCATCTGAAGCTCAGATAAGATATGTAAAGTCAAGGTTATTCACAGGGCAGGGAAAGAGTACAGACAATGCTGTCTCCTGTTTACTTAGTGTACAACTGATACAACAATTGAAGTGACAATGCTGTTTGGTGATAGCAACAATGGCTAAACGGCATTCCCATGACAACCAGTGCTGAAACCGCTCATAGCTGTCCGCTTTGTGTCGAAGGCGGTTTTCAAAAATTCACAATGAGACCGTCAAGGTCTTCCTGCATACCGAAAGCAGCTCAGAAAACAATGGCTGTAGCAAAGAGAAGGGCCCACACACACGGCAGAAGTGCACTCGTAAACTCTACTTTTTATTTTCCATAGGCATTGCAGTTGGATACGGGCCACATCCCCATATGATACATTCACTATATACATTTGGCACAGAGGAAAGGAATGGATCAGCTGCAGAAAGTATTTACAAAGGGAAGAACACATACACAGAAGGTGGAAAATAAACGCGCAACCCAACCTGGACAAGAGACTGTGATACAGACAGGTACGTCACCACACCTTTACAGGAACAAGAGGCACAGGGGGAGCGCTGCAGGGGGCCACTGCCGACTGCCATAGAGGCGTCCTTTACAGGGCAGGGTGATCACTGACAGCTCTGCTCCTGGACCCCTCACTGGCCTCAGCGAGGAGCACTAGTCCAGGGCAGACTGTAAGCCCCCCATCCCCTATTACACCCCGCCCTCACATATCTTCTGTCAGCACAATGCACACAATCAAAGTGTCCAGGAGGACGACAAGAAACAAATTTAAAGAGCACCGACAGTAACAAAACGTTAGTGTATCATACCTCCTCTGTGCATTTTCACCCATAATCATTTTCCCCAAGTTTGACTTGCCACTTATTTGTAGACATGAGCATGTTCTATATGAAACACAAGCTTCTTCCAGCATCATCCTGCAGTTCACATCATTATCGCTTGTTCTTGTTCCACCTGCTGCAGGCTGCTCCCTTCACACATGACTTCCTCTCTTTTGTCTACTGTCTCTGTGTGGCAGTCACAGGCACTGGGATTTGTGGCCAAGCTGAGGGTGCCAGATCCCCAAAGGCTCCACCATCCAGCTTCTATTCAAGGCTCCAGCAGTTGTGTGTCCTGGTCAGCTGGACAGGTCTGTGCACCTTCAGTCAGTAGGAACTGCTCCTCCACAGGGATACGCCTTAACACAGGCAACTTGCGAGGAAATGAACATCCCTGCACCCATCCACCCAGTGAGCTCTGGCTGTCTTGAGATGGCGCTAATCTCTGCAGCTGTACCGTTATCAAGCAGGATAGTTACAGCAGAACAAGTTCGAACAGAATCCTGTCAGCTTTGACCTAAAACGGTCATTTAAGGAGCGTATGCTGTCATCGCACTGCTAGGAGGAGGGAGTCAGAACAATTTTCAACAAACGCAGTGGAGCAAAATGTGGTCCTGCCCAACCTGGAGGTTCCTTCCTAATGATGAGCAGCTGCTGGACACCACACACAGCTTAGTAGCAGCTGAACCACAGGGCAGAAGATGAACACAGCACTGAGAAACACCACAGCACATGTGAAGCACTGATAGGTGTGTTAGCACGTAGCTTAAAATGAGTTCATGCAAAACCATTTGCATGAACCTGGGAAGCAAAATCCAGTAATAATGACAATTTGTTCATCTAGTAACAAAGGGTAACAGCTAACCATGCACCCTCCCTCCCCGACATTAGTCAACATACTCAAAAAGTGACAACTGCAGGGTATTCAGTTTCCCTGCTGGTCAAGAGGAAGGAGTTCAACCTGGAAAAGAAGACCAGCAAGCAATAACCTGCAACATACTGATACTGCCAAACAACTACTTGACTGGGAACTCTGGAAAATGAGATGGTAAACCATGTGATCTGGAACATCTCTGCTCTGCTCCTGGTGACAGTGTTTTACCTTGTTTAGTTCAACTCAGCTTCTTGACAAGAGGAAAAAAATACATATATGAAAGACAGTTTTATGGAAAGAGGGGTTTGGGGTAGAAATCTATATTTGCAATCCCACTGCAAATATTGATCTGTACATGCGTGAATTTAATGGATTTTTTTTTTCTGAGGTAGACAATGTGTGCGTATTTGATTAGTTCTCATTCCACAGCACTCCAGTGTGGAGATTTCAAAGGGATTTTCTGCACACTGGGACTTGCCCCATCCCTCTAAACAGCAGAGAGAAATCACAAAAGCTGCAAATTCTGTCTCTGATGGACAGCAGGACACACACAGAGATGTGGGAACTGGCCACCAGAAGAAGTCCTCGGCAGGATGAGCCACTCCTGGCAGTGCACCAGGCCTCAGGTGCGACTGCTGCAGCACCGGCATTCGAGCCTTGTTGTCTCCGTGCACTGCTGCTCAAGCTGCACTGCAAAACAGCAGGAACACAAAAAACTCCAGGGCTCACCTTAGTAACACTGCGCCTCTGCAACAAACACGGTTTTCTACACGGTTTCCCAGTCCAGGCTCTAAGGACCCACTGCATGTTCTGCTGTTTGTTCTGGCCAAGATCTTAATTAGCAAAAGTGAACTGAATAACTAAGTTCTGCCTGCAATGACAGTTATGAAATCCATGCCTTTGTTTTTGAGTTTTTGTCATCGTGAAAATGTCAAATTTCTTTGTCTGCTCTACATGTCCTTTAACATGTTAGTACATTTAGTAAAATAAATATTTATTTTTGTTTCATTTGACGGAAAGATTAATTACACTGAGACCAAAAACAAATGCTTTGTTTGACGATGTGAATGGTATTTTACTTTATAAAAAATCGTACGTACCTCTGTTTCTTCACGGTCTTTCCCTTCAGGTGATGTAAGATCCAGACAATTATGCTTTAACAGTTTAATAAACTGAAATTAATAGTTGGTACAATACCAACAAGGTGCCAGATCTGGACTGGGAAACCCTTGCTTATTGCATCTTGGCCTTTGTGGGCATCTGGGCTACGAAAATGTATTTGACCTGCAAGAAACCACTACTTTTCCCACTACAAAGTCACAATATATTATATGAATAATTCAAAAGGGATTAATTTATGGAGCTAAATCCATAATTTTGATTTGTCCTATTATTATTTTGTAACATTGTTTTTGGCTTTACGAAACACTGAAATGTACTTTTCAGTGCCTACCAACCACTAAGCGCTCACTGGCCCTTCCACGAGAACTTCATTACTAACCTTCTCGAACCAGGGCCTCTCCCTTTGTATTGGAAAAAAAAAATTCACCATCTGAAGACCACATGTTCAGCAGAAATATAAAAGACAAAAGGCATCAATATTACAGAATTAAATTAAAAAAACAAAACAAATTAAACGATAAGTCCACCTTATCGATTGAACTGTTTTTCTAGCAAGGACTTTTTTTGCAACAAGAGGAACTGAAGACAGTCTCATTCACAGCTGATTCAGTTCACTGGCAGTGCCATTCACAGCCGGTCACCTCAGAGCATTTAACAAAGGGTCAAGCAAACAGCACAGGGAGACATACTGATTTTCAAAGCTGGTGATAGCCAGAGTCACTGGAATCTACACTGGGTTCTTCTGGGTGAGTGATGTGATGCAGGGCAGGGCGTGGAGGCGTGTGAGAACATACATGAACCTCTGGCCCTGTGTCCATCTCAGATGTTCACTACTGGCGACTGAACGAACTGATGCTTCAGCCACTTGCTCCCCCCTCCTGCAGCCTGTGGGCAGGAGTGGCATGCTACAGCGTCCTAATGGCCACGGGGTACAGCAGGGACATGTGCTCGGCCCCCTTGATGGGCAGCTTGCGGCTGGAGTAGAAGTGGATGATCTCAGGGACGCTGTCGAAAGGGCTGCTGTTCTGGCCCAGCACATACTTGTTCTCTTTGGTCCGGGAGAGCTTCATGTGCATGAAGCCTTGGCTGCTCCTGGTGCCAGACAGAAGGCAGAGGAAAAACACAATGCAGAAATAATAACCACAGGGCTCAAAATCGTGTCTGTGACACCTGTTAACAAACGAGAGAGAAAGCAGCTTGGGGTTGCCGACTGCTTCCAGGGAACCCGAACAATGTCTTGTGCCTCTGCAGCTTTCACACATGACTATGCTCCCGGCTTATCAAAATGTCAGGCGGCTGTATCACTCAAGTTACACAAAAAGCAAACCTGAAAACACAAGGATAAAGAAGTAACCTTTTGAACATGCAGGTGATAATGCTTTGCAGCGTGAAAAAAGTTCTTGTGAAGCTGTAACCCAGCTGCTCAGCTTTAAACAGTCAACACTTGAACAATTACTGCCTTCCCATGTGCAGTCAGAATTTGCACACGGCTCTGAAATATCACACTTTAGATTTGGGTGTGTGCCAAATGAATTAAAAATAGAAATATAGATCAAGCTGTGGGTTGTGAACAATGAACTGCTGGCCCAGTTAATATTTATCTTTCCCAATCCTGCAGTAACCAAGGCGCCAACTGCATCAAGCCAGGGCTGCAATGTCGAGACAGAGGCCAAGTGGGTAATTGACATTCTGCTGCAATTTTTATTTTTCCATCAACAGGAAGCAGGTCTGGGAACAAACAGCGCTGATTGACAGATAAATCATCCTGGTGCTAAGAGGCCCACTGCAATCCATGCGAAGGAGCGGGAAAAACCGTCTCCTGACAGGCACTTTTCGCAGCGCTGTCAGCACAGGGGCAGGGAAATGAGAAACCGCATACCTCGCCGCTATAGTAATTACATTCGCAAACACCATGAAAATTTACACAATAAACCTGATGGACGTTGTCAGAATTTTCCGGTAGACGGTGAAAATTAATGCCCGGAATGCCAAACATCTTTGCATGTTAGTGGTACAGTTAGAAGAGCTTAAAACTGCATGTGTTCAGATGCTGCAAAACACCTCATCAGTCTGGTCTGCACAGCTTCAAACAACTGTAATCTTTTTTTATTCTCATATTCATTCTTGCTTCCCTATCCCTTCCCTTGCTTTTCTCAACCTGGCAGCATATACAGCATACACTTTATTTCCGTTTTGAATGGTGGTTCTATTCCTTTTTTCTTCTTAACTTTGCGCACTGTGTTCCTCAACCACCTCGGAAACAGCTCAGTACCATATTGGGTACAAGAGAAAGCCAAGCCATCACGGTCCTGGCAAGTGCCTCCTGGCTGGGTGCCTGTTTGGATGTTTGTCACTGTCACAGAGAAACATGATAACAGACAGCTGATGGCAGCGATTTGTCAATTAAGCTAAACTGTCTGCATGTCACCTTTCAAAAAGGAACATAAAACATTGGAGCTTTCAGTTCTCACACCATCACGGAATAAGAATTTGTGTTTCGACATGTTTCAATACTAAAGATCAACTTTTATCCACAGACATAAAGGGAAATGTTGAAAAATGGCATGACTTACAGAAATATTAGTTAATGGTAGATACTAGAGAGTGCAGTCCTTATGAGAAAAAACATGAACTTTTTTTATGCAACACAAGTTTCTAAAATAGATCCAAAAATGTGAAAAACCCAGATGCTTGTCAAACTCCAGCACATTCCAGTTTAAAATTGTTTTCCTGCCTAAAGAACTGCAAACCTTGATAGTTTCTGTAGTACAGCATACATCACCATTCACCTACTTTGTTCTTACATTAACACACATTTTACTTTTGTACATTGAGTGCCACAGCCCTACAACTGAACAGACAAAAATGTTTGAACAGAACAATGAATGACTGAAAAGTGCTTATCAAAGCACAAACATTTGGTCAATGGCAGTAAAGTAGAAGAAAGATGTGGAGCACTGACAGCTTGAGCAACGTAATACAAATCGCTGGTCAAACACAAGCTGTGGGAAAACCCTGCAAAGGTACAGGAAAAACAGGTGTGACACAACTGGGCGTCACACGGCTTCCCTTTCTTTATCAAAAGGAACCCTGTCTGCAGTAAAGGGCATGATATCAGGCTGTTGCATGTAAACAAAGCACATTGTGATGATGGTGACAAGGATCGTCACAAATAAGATTCCTTAGTCACTATACGGTGGCTTGAGAGACCCCCTTTAATATGGAGAAAGTGCAGTAGAGCAGATGTGATGCTAAGAAGCCACACATAAGAGGACCACACCCAAGGTCGCTTCTCATCCTCTTCATGAACCCAGACCACCCAGGCTGAAATTCTGCTTGTCATTTCACCATGTCTGGGGGTTCGAGTGCTGAATCAAAGCTTTGTCTCTAACCTCCCTGTCCACCATGCAGTACCTGCAGCACTTCTTCCAGAGGCCCTCACCTATGCAACAACAAATTCACAAAAAGTGTGTGTGTGTGTGTGTGTGTGTGTGTGTGTGTGTGTGTGTGTGTGAGAGTGAGAGAGAGTTAGTGAGTGAAAATGTGCTTCTTGTTTGCTGGGAAAGTTGCACTTGAAGTACATGTGTAACTGCATGGTAGAATGAGGATGGCTCCTTACTTGAGAGACAAGGAGAAGTCATTCTTGCTGCTTTCACTGTTGCGCACCAGGTAACTGGCCTCCTTGCACAACCTCAGCAGCGACTCAGCATCGGTCCTGCTGATGGCTCCATGATACCAGCTGCAGGAATGAAGGAACAATGGGACAAGTACACATGATCGCTCGCATTACCTTAACCATGTCAAGAGAAAGAAGAACGTTGTAACCCATGGTTTACCCCAGAAGGCAGGGCTGTGACCACTCTTTACAGCACATTGCTACTAGTGTGTAGCTGCAACTATCCACAAATACAGTAGTCCTAAACAGTTTACCCAAAATGGCAGATGCACTCACAACTGGCTCTCGAGCGGCAGCAAGGGGTCGATGCGCTCGCCTACTGTGGGGAGGCACTGGTCCAGGGAGCCCAGCTTGGTATTGACCAGGCAGCCACTGGAATGCCGCTGGGGATGGCGTGCCTTTCCCTCCTTGGTGGGTGATGTTTGGGACTTGTCTGCACCATCAAAGTGCACTGTAGGAAGACAAACACACCAAATTCTTCACTAATACAATAAACTACAGGCTCCATATTCTCATCAGCACTGCCATTTTCAGAAGATTACTGGCAATATTACAATATTACTACTGTCTTTTATTACCCATTTTCAGACCAGCTCATCAATCTGTACCAGCAAAACATTATTAAATATACTTCTGCAGTGAATAAAAGATACTAGGAGATATTGCTGATGTTCACAGTAAATGCATTTCTTTAATAAATAGCACATAAATTTCAGCCAACCGTAAGAAAGTGGTGACAGAGCCATCTTGCAGGGTAACTTAGTGCACCCTGGTTAGTAAAATGTACCTATGAGGGCTGTTATGAAAAATCACCTTCTACTACAGCCTACGGCCTTTTCCTGGGACAGCAGCTCAGACAGACAGTCTGGTTGTTCAGGGGTAGAAAAGAGCACTGGGAGCTTGTGAGAAGGTCCAGTACTTAAGTACTTAAAAGTTGTAGATATGCCAATACTGCGTACTGCTGAGAACCAACCCACTTCTGCTTTACTCTTTGCAGAGATTCTATGTTATTGCTCTCAGAACAAGGGCACAGAAGAAGTTTTTGTTCTTGGGTGTTGGTCATAGAAAATTAAATGAAACGTAGTGTCTTAAAGCTGCTTATCTTAGGGCCCTTCCTTGTTTGCAGCTTATACGTCATATCTGCGAGTTAGGTTAGGTTAAGAGTTAGGTTATACGGCATGTAAGGAACCCGGGGGGGGGGGGGGGGGGGGGCAAACGCTTTCTATCTACCATAATCCTCATATTTGGTTTCCTGAGGNGGGGGGGGGGGGGGGGGGGGGGGGTGACAAATGACAGTGGTTTTGCAACATCACAGAAGGCAATGAAGCAGCATGTGTTGACAAATGGTTAGTTTCACACACCTAATGGGACATCTTAACAGAGGTTTCTCCATGTCACCTCCCCACATCTTCAGTACAGTGCTTTCAGTGCAACAGAAGCCCAACAGGAGGTAAGTTTAGACTCATAAATCCACTAAAAAAAAAAAAAAACTATTCATTTTTAAATAGAAGCAATCAAAAGAGAAAGGCGGATGCCGTTCTGGCCAGTGTTGCATACTGCAGCGCTGGGCTGTTCTATTGAGAGAAAAATCAAACAAAGCCACGAGTGCCAAAGCAATAAAGACCACCAGCTGCTGCAGCCCACTGCTGTTAGCCTGGAAGAGGGCCGGGACATCCTGCACACTCCACAGGGAGCAGCCCCTGGACCGACACCCCAGATCACATTTAATTGATGCCGTTTCAAGCCTTTCGCAGAGATGGTCTCTTTAGTGGTGCTGCATTTGCGTGGCCAGCTCTAATTGAGGTCACCCTTTTAAATCAGACACATTTGCAGCAGCATTCACAGGCTTGGATTGCTTTTAGGTTGAAAAGTGACACATGAAAGACCGGCACTGATGGGGGAGTGAGTTTGTGGGGGGGTGGAGGAAATTGAATCCAGTGGTACTTTTTATTTGCTCTTTTTCCTGCTCTCCAGCAAACTTTAATGGACAACCTCACTCAAAGGGCTTTTTTTCTAATGCGGGCTCAACAGGCCCATTACAGAGAGGCTCTCAAATCAAAACACATCCATTTAGGAGCAAAGTTACAGAGTATTAGTTTTCTGATTACCGGAGACAGTCAAAATAATAATTATCCCCACAAAACACACAGAAATGTGTTTATTTTATTGACCAAAAATAGTTAAATTGGGGGTACACAAAATCCTCACAACTTACAAAAGCATCTATTTATAAAAACTACTCAATGTACTTACAGTAAGACGGAAGAGAGTCCTGTAAGGGTAAAAAAGTAAGGAATGTGAGTAGTTCATATGGCCCTGCAATATCCAAGATGACCACTAGGGGTTCCTGTCTTCTACTTGATGCAGTTTACAATCTGGGTTTCGACACTATTGCTGCTACTCTAGGATACATTTTTGTTCTGTGCTGATGCAATAGAAAAGATATGAGAGTGATGGTCCCAAATGGTCCAGATTTTGCAACAGCTTTCACAGCTGTCAAATGGTGATATCTTTGCACTCCAGTCTCAATTAGACACATTTTATAGCCTGATTTAACATGACACACAATCTGACGTGTAATAGTAAGTAAAATGCCTCTGCTCTGCGTACATGTGCGTTTACATGAGGATGTACACGGTACATACCTGTTCATATGTGTCATAGTCAGTTTCCATGGAAACATCACAGGCAAGGGGAATTTTTGTTGACAGCCCCCTGTCTCCCACAACAACCCCTGTCACTGCTGTCAGTTCTCAATATAGACACCGGTACTCAACAGCTGTTTGGTGTAGGCTATTCAAGCCTGACAGATGCACATACGTACTGAATGGAAAGACCTTTCTGAGTGCGAGTAGAAAAGACACAGAAAACAAGAATAAGACGATTAAAGGCAAGAAAATGGGTACTAAACATCCCTTCTCTCAGATCACAGTTTTAAGTCGTATAAACCCTTGCTTATTTTATTTATATATAATGAAAAATACATCTACATTTATTTTTGTGTCAGATGCTTTTCTCCAAAGTAACACAGAAAGTACATTTTATCTGCCAAAGAACACATATTTACTGGTAAAGCGATTTATCAATGAATGTGATTCTTATGGTCCAAAAGTAATATAATTTAAGTAACAAATACAACTTTGACTGTGCTTAACGGTTTAAATTTTCCCAAAATTGCACTGAATAAATGAATTTATAATTACAACCTCCTTACATTACAGAAGTACAAAAAGAGGAATGCTGAATTTGGTACACCAGGGCAGGCAGGAGAACCTGCTGACAGACTTGCAGTGGTGCAAAACTGAACCAGCTGCAGCAGAAAAGACTAAAGGGATGTTGTTGGACTTCAGGAATGTCACATGTTCATCTGAGCCAGTCATAATTGGAGTGGAAATAGTGGTAGAAGGGACACACTACTACCCTGGGGCGTATCTGGATAAAAGACTACAGCGGATATACAACAGTGAGGTCACGGACAAGAAAGGACAGGTCCTTTGAAGTATAGCGGTCACTGCTGCATATGTGCTACCCATTGGTTGTCGCTGGTGAAATCTTTTTCACTGTGCAATGCTGGGGCAGCAACATCTCCACAGGTGATGCAAACAGTCTCAAATTAATCCCGAAGGCTGGCTTAGTCTTAATAATGAGGCTGGACTCCATGATGCAAGTCTCACAGAAACAGATACTAAAACACCAGTCCATCACTGGCAATGAGTCACATCCTCTGCACCCACCTTAGTTTAACAGAACACATTCACCAACAGGCTGGTATAGTTGAGGTGTTCCAAGAAATGCCACAGAAGGCCATTCCAGGAGCAGATATCAGGCTGTACAAGGAGTCCTCATGCTGCTAGGGCAGTGACGTCTTACTGAGTGCATTGTACCAAGTTTGCCCTGACTACATCTTGCACCAGATTACTTTATTTGGGTCCCTCCTGTGTATAAATGTGCTTTCCTATTTACTTATCACTGTTTTATCACTTTATATATATTGTATTTGTGTATGTGTGTTGTATATGTTGTATAATGTATGCTACTACAAGCAACATAATTATCCCTGTCATTAAGGTTAATGCAATGATGTTTTCATTCATCCATCCACCCATTAATTCAATCATTCAGAAATAAATTTGTATAGACAAAGGCATGTGCTGTGTATAGAACTTTCACCAAAGACTTTCCCTTCATTTACATGTAGATGCAATTTCTATTCTGGCAAGAAACAATCAGCTATGATGACGCTGCCAGAGAAATAGGGGGGCATATCTGTGCTGTAAACATGCTGGGTTCTGTGCTGGGTTCAACAGGCAGAACTAGGCCTGCGTTTGAAAACCTTATGACCTTCTCAAGCAGGTTCTCAAGCTGGTACCTTCCAACACCCCCTGCAGGCTACACTGGGTGCACATAACCATGCTAATAGCTATATTTGAGCAACTGTCTGGAAGGGCACTAAGCAAGAGCTTAGTTGGAGTCCGAAGAAGGCGAATCCAAAACACTGTTATGCAGACTAAAGAAATACCAGCATAACAAATGGACAGATTACTAACTAACCACACTAACCTAGTGTTCACATGAACCCTGCTCTGAGGCAGCAGATGGTGCAGTGCTTACAGCCTCTGTCGACTTGAAGGCCCCAGGTTTGAGACCCACCTCCTGGTGTAACCCCTGTGAGCAAGATATTTACCCTGAATTGCTCTTGTAAAAATTACCCTGCTGCATAAGTGGTTAAATCACTGTAAGTACTGTACCTTAACAGTTGAAGTTGCTTTGAAGAAAAGAATTCATAAAATGAATAAACACAGCATGGCAATATAAGCTTGAGGACACCCAAAGGCCTCACTTTACAGCTTCCTTCCAATCTACTACTTCAGCCTCCACTGTGACTAGAAAAGGGGGGTGAGTGTGTGGGACACGAGAAGAACAAGAGCATGGGAGAAAAGGAGAGACGGAGGGATGGAGGGAGGCAGCACAGAGAGGGAGTAACACCTCATTGAAAGACACACTGTACCCTCCTACCTGGCAATGAGTCCACCTACAGGACTCCCTTTGGCCTAGGAAACTGGAGGACAGCATGCGTCAACCAGAAATGTGACAAAAAGGGCCAACAGTGCAACACCTTCAGATGCAAGAAGCTGGCAGGTTGAGTACTTATATTAACAGTCGTTCTTCCCAACAGCACTGCCCCGTAGGGTACTCGATATTCATCTAATTATCATTTTTACCTCAGTCTATTCAAGCTGTGTATTTCTGAGTGTATGGATGCAACAGTTTCATAAGTATGACCATGGAGAATATGAATGTGGGTCGGTGTTTAAAATTATCAATCCAAAATTATTCATCTCAGATGAAATTAAGCTTTGAATAGTACAGAACAGCAACGAGCTCCACAACAATTTGTGCCCGGGATTACGCTGGAGCTCTACAGACATAGTCAGCACACTTGCCAAACCAATATCTTTATAGCTTCTTTTGTGCTTCACTGCATTTACTAAGCCACACAGCAGAGGACAGTAAAGCATAAATTCAGCACATGCAAATTATTTAATAAACAAAACAGGCATTTTTGTCAGAAACATCACTCAAACACTGATTGAGTCACAAAACAAAAGCATAGAACAAGTTGAAAGTGACAGGTGTGGGATAGGAGGAGACATGGCAGTTGACAGTGGGCTCTGGAGATGAATGGTTCCGTTAAAATGTTCTTTTCAGACAGGAGGTGGTGTGGTGGGTCGTCATGTACACCAGTGAGATGTGACACACCCACCGCGATGGTGCTGGTCACCAGCTGTCTGTCCTGATGGGGTGTGCTCCTCTGCAGCCTCAGCCAGCAGGGTGGCACTGTTGAGCTGCCCCACAGGGGGAGGCCAGGGCAGGTCCTTGATCACTTTAATCTCTACTGCAAAGCACATGGAGGTAGGCAGGTTTGCAGGGGTGAGAGAGAGGGGGGTTGATAAGGAGGAGAGAGGGAGGAAAGAAAAGAAAGAGGAGTGAGAATTCTGGGAGAAGGCAAGGCAAAGGCAAGGTGGAAGAACAAACTGGGGCCAGCAGAGCGGCGGAAGACAGCAGGGCTGAAATGAGAGTCCAAGTTAGAAACACTCATGCTCCTCAACCTCAAGCATACAGGGAGTCATTCCAACCGTGAACCTGCCTGAGGACATCTTTACAGACAAAATGACAAATAAAGAAACAGTGATTTGACAACTCAGTTAAGATGATTAACTCCCCTGAACACCGGGCGCCATTTCACAGCCCACACAACCCTTTGCTGCTGCAGCTGTCGGGAGCTGCCCTGTTCAGCTTCCACTCCAGCAGGACAACATGGCCCCGCCAGTGCTAATGGGCCACCATCAGATCCAGTCGGTCTAGTCCATCACCCAGCAAGTCGGCCTTTAAATTAATTACTTTAATGCTTCCCATTGAGGTGGGGGGTTGACAGACTAAACGAAGTGGCGCACAGCCAGCCAGCTAGCGCTCTCACAATGTGGGCTGCTCAGCACAGCCACTTTGAAGAGGACATCTTTACTGGAACTTACGCTGAGAGTATGGAGTGTGTCACTTGAGGGAAAGGGAAGTTGCAGGGGTAGTAAGAGGGGCTTATTTTGCAATGCACATGCAGCAAACTTTCACACAACATTTGAAGTTTTGTACAGTCTAAAGTCATAGTTGTGCTCATCACTCCTTTTTCTGTGCCTTTTACTGGTCCCAACTGACAGCAAGCAATGACAATTCAGACTGGCTGAGACACAACAAAGGTAGATGTACCACACAGTCCAGCAGTGCAGTGCCTAATGCCATTCCAGATTGTAGGCTCAGTTCCCAGCTGCCCAACTAAAATGTTTTAATGTAAAAACAAACCCATTAATTCTCAGCTGTAGAGGTAGCAGATGATTTGAGTTTGAACCTCAGCTCCTGCTTCAATACCACTTACCCTGACTTGGTGCAGTAAAGAATGAAAGAATGAATGAACGAATGAATGAACAAATAATAAAGACTCGTCCCAATTTTCAAGTCATTACATTTTGAAAAAATGTGCCAAGGAATTGATTAAATACACCAATTGTATTTTGCATATAATGAAACCCTAACATTGTAAGCTGCTTTGGACAGTTTATTTGCATGTTTGTAAATAGTGAAGAGAGCTGTGGATGTTCATCTGAACCCTAAAAGGATAATGAGAGTGTAGGACACTGGCTCGGTGATGCTGATCTTGGGCTCCCCAATTACTGCCAGAGGGACCGTGGTTTTGGGGTCTCACCCCAATCAGACACATAACTCTGACATCAGCAAAGGAAGTGGATGCCTCAAGGCACCATGATTAAAAATCCACCTCATGTTTTATTATCATCCAAGACCTTGTAATGTGTTCCTGGCAGAAGGACAGCTCATGGTGGTTTCACACGTTATGGAAGGACATCATGTCTTCTGGCTCAGGCTCCGAGTCGCACGGCAGCAGAATAAACTCTGTGTTTGCTGAACAAACCTAACAGGACTGAGGCAGTTGCCTTCCTACCTTCCAGCAAGTTGGCTTAATCATCACCTCATTGTTTGTTTAAGTTTACTGTCAACCACACGCGCACCCACACACACATGGCATTTCATGCATGCATTGAAATCCCACAGGTGCTTCTCATATTTTCAGCTTACCACAGAGGACCCCACACTGATATGACAGCACCTGTTCTGTGACTGAGTCCCTGCTGCAGGCGAACTGTCCCCTAACCTCCAGCTGCAATACAAAAGGCTAGAACTGAGGCAAATTGGACCCGTGTTCTGTCCAGCACAAGTGCTGTCCACAGTCCTAACAAGGTAAAAGCAGGCTTTGTTATCACCTGGGCTGACGGCACTAAATGACAGAAATCTATTATAATGGCCTTGTTATTCCTCTGAATAATGGAAGTGGGAAAATTATTTGCAGGAACAATAAAAAATTCTGTATGGTCAATATGTTAAAGGCAGCCTGAACATTGAATAAAATATTTGAGGATGGGAATGGGTTAAACTGGGAAAATATGCCAGTTATTGTATTTAATGCATACAAAATACTTCAGGAGCAATTATTAACAAGTCCATCTATTATACTGTGCTTTTTAATCGCCAATGTGACAGCAAACCAATGTCAAATTGGGGTAAACTGGGGACAGATACACGACCTTGTCCCAGAGTGCAGTCTCAGGACAAACACATAGGGGGGACCACCTGCAATCATCAAGGCAGGGCAGCAGATGGCACAATGGTAACAGCTGCCCAAGGACCTGGGTTCGAATCCCTGCTCCTGCTGCTTGCACACTTGACCAAGGCACTGGCACTGTACTGACACATTAAAATAGACTGCTGCATAAATGGGTAAATCTCTGTAAGTAGCTTGGTGTACGTACCTAACACTTCAAGTCACCTAGCACAGACAAAAGTGCTAGATAAATAATGATTAAAAATTATAAAAGAAAATGCAACCCTGCTGTTAGACGGGCCAATGCACCTCCTGTTCGCATCTGAGCTACAGCTAGTTGGTTTTGTGCACATGCTCATTTTTTGTTCAGGCCCTGTGATGTAAGGGTGTTTGTTTTTGAACCATTGATTGTGATTATGTTTTCCTTTTCTTCATTAGTTTCCTTTCATGAATAATGAATGGCACATTTATTGCACATATTTAGTACATTTAAAATGAAGAAGCTTAATGTGGTTTGATTATTGAATGCATTATTTCAAAGCACAGCAGGGGCTGGCGACTGCCATTGTAAGTGCTGAATAACAGCAAATAAACACAGCCCTGTTTAACAAATTCAAAAAAAATCTGAAATATTTTACTTTTTAAATATTGTAAAACATTACAGTATTTCTGTAATACTAATTGGTTGTGTCCTTCTCACTGTAGCCCATGAGGTTTCATATTGCTTAGAGGACACATTACAGCTGGCCAGTCAACAGAACAGAACAAGCAGGAAGGCCAGAAGCAGCAGAAACAGCTTAAGTCTGGAGTAGGACATAGAAGCATTGCAACACAAAAGGAGAGCAATAAGAGATGCCATCAACTCACAGAGGAACAAACAGGGAACATTTGCTTAGAAATTTCGTAGAAAAACAGGTACTGGGCTTCGAACACTGCCCCAATGGAGTCCCTGTCGGAGCATCAACAACAAGACAGAACTGAACCATTCTTTTCATTATGTACAATATACAGCATAATAATATGAGGATCAACGAAAACAAAACACAAGAGTGGCAAAGCAGTATTAAAGGTTCATTTGAGCTTATGATGATGAACTACTATTTGGATCTTCTAGGAAATGCACAGAAAGCAGTCATCCTCCACACATCTTAGAGCACTTCTATAGTATCTCTAAGTCAAGAGGTTTTCTAAGGTTGTCCCGTGTGTTATGCACAGAAAACCAGCACACATGCACTGGTGTTTAGTGAGCCACCATTCTCTGTTGACGGTCTGTGAAATACTGGCTGAGACCTCTAACACCTTGGAAGCCTAGTTAGCTCCATAAAGCCATTGATCTCACATCGATACAAGTACAGGTTGCCGCTTCAGCAGTTCTGCCTCATAAAGTAGACTGTGCCATTTCTGCCACTCACAACCACAGATATTCTACATTATTTATTAAGCCAGTCTGTTTTAGCAGAACAGCTTGTTAAAATGGTTTCAAGCTATTTACACAATTGCTTGTTTACTAAAACAAAAATTCAGGAAAACACACATCCCTTTGGTTTTGGACGTTGCCAAACCACTACATCACCTGCTGGTATGTTCAGTAACACACTTTCAACAACTGATAAAAGTACTGCCTAAATAGGGACCATAAACAATTATTAAAATTAACATTTTCTTAATGCAGGGAAAAGAAGATTTAGCTCCCATAAACAGTTCCCTAGTACAAAGTACTTTTTTCATCTCAATTCTAAAGAAGTGTTTCTGAAGTCATTTTTGTGCATAATAACCTCAGGTCCTGTGCACCACATTTGGACACAACAGGAGCAAATATGCTGGACCATGGTTTGGAGACTGAGCTAGAGACACACAAACACACACAGTTACAGATGGCAGGTAACACACTCTGCACGTACACACAGACTCACGGGGGTGGTAGACGAGTGCCCCAGCCCACCCCAGCCCCCCTCCCAGTTCCTGTGGTACCTTTGAGGGACTTAGAGGTGATGTCTTCATGTCTCCTGCAGGAGGCCGATCCAGAGTCAGCTACTGGGGCCTCCATGCTAAAGCAGTCATAACAGAGCAGAGCTGCTCAAGGAACAGGGTAGGAACCGGAAAAAAGAAAGAAAAAAGACAAGAAACCTTTCAAAGATTTTTTAATGCTACATTTGAAATCAATGAAAGGCTTTCCCAAGTAATTTTCTTTCTTCTTTCAGCTCTCATGGTTTCCTCTAACAATTGTGTCCACTCATTTCCATGATAGCCACTGAGGATGCTCACAGACACACGCACACATGGACTAACTTCTGCAACACACAAGGCTTGAACCAACTTCCCCTCACCGAGAGCCACTGGAAATCCACCAGAAAAGTTTGTAGATATGAGCTTATATGGCAGAAAACACACATGCTACAAATTCAACCATGAATGGTAACATTTATGAATTCTTATCTGGGGGGAAATGAATAAACTGAAGGAAAGACATGCAGAGTTATAAGCTTTTAAACATGTTCAGCAACAGCAGTGACAGTGTCTCCCCTCATACCTGCAAAGGCCTTGGAGATGCGGTCCCTCTTCCACTCCCAGGGCTGGTCGTACTCCTCTGGCGGCCGCTCGTCATCCTGAGGCAACCGACTCTCCCTGGAGCACAGGGGTCGCTCAGGGTCCGAGTCGCTGCCGTTCTCTGCAGGCTCGTAAGGTGTGTCATACAGGGGCAACTGGCGCAGAGGACCATCCTTCAGGCTCCGCCCACCTCGGATCTCTATTAGACCCCACAGAAAAGAGCAGAGTTCAAAAACTGTGGTGGAACCAAGATGGAAAGGAACATAGTGTCAGGAACAAGGTCCTATTACCAGTTCACCTGAAATAATATACAGTTCTCTGACGATCAAACATTAAGAGAATATTTGCTGTTAAGACAACCAAACTCAAGCAAGGAACACTCATTTGCATTTGGAATTGGAGAACAGCACATGCTGTAGTTAGGTAAACCACCTGCAGGAGACGTTCTGCATCATGTTGTCAAAGAACACTTTATTTATGTCTTCTTGAGTACACATGTGGGAGAGTACTGGAGGCATTGCTCTTATTTTCTCATACTGAATTTGCCTTTCCCTCTCACTCTGTATGAAGTGGTTAGCACTACAACCCATTGTAAAAGCCTCCTGCTCTCTCAGGCTGTATGTAGTTGTTAACATCATGCCCCATCATAGAGCACAGCAGCACAAGGCGGAGGGGAGAAAAATTATGCCACGCCACTGTATAATTGCCTCTCAGCTCAGGGGAGCCTTTGCAGAACAATGAGGAACGCGTACAGCCTAATGGCACAGCTCTAGGGGATGAAAGAAGCCTTTAAATAATCTGTCTGAAGACAAAAACACGCTCTAACTGCTCCGCTTTTTCAACATGAGACCTTGAAACTGCGCGTCAACCTCCTGACTGAGTATGGTGTATTAGATGCTGTCTTAAATGTAGACTTCATTTACATTTGCATTTATTCATTCAGCTGACACTCCTCTAGAAGAATGTACAACTCTATGAAATNCTGTCTTAAATGTAGACTTCATTTACATTTGCATTTATTCATTCAGCTGACACTCCTCTAGAAGAATGTACAACTCTATGAAATAGGAAATAAAAGTGCATTCTGCAACATTACCTGGTGTGATGCGTAACAGATAAGCTGTTTTATAAATAAATAAATAAATAAAAATCAAGATTTTTCTATCGATCTGTCCATTATTGTTAACTGCGTAATCCTGAGCAAAGTGGCAGAGCCTATAATGGAATAATTTGGTAATAGGGAATGAAACAAATGCACACAGTCACAGATGCAATATGGGTAATTGGACAAATTAAACTGAAATACATATCTATGGACTGTGGGAGGAAGCCAGAGCACCCAGAGGAAACCCATGAAGACAGGAGAACATGCAAACTTCATACGGACAGCCAGAATCAAACTCACGCCCAACCAGTCCAGGTACTAAGGCAATAGTGCAGAAAGAAGTAAGGCTTGGCAAAGACCACTCTAAATAAACAACTGAAAGCGATTACTGCCCCACCATACCAAAATTTCCTTCTGAGAAGAACCATGGAAGGAACTCTGATCATTGCCACATGGCACATAGACCCTTGAACTCCCTGCTGCAAGGACAGCCTTTTTCTTTTCTGACTGACCATGGAAAGTTCAAAACCGTGAGCTACTTTTGAGCCACCCTCCAACCCACAAGAGGGCAAAGGTGAAAGGCCAAGGGCTCCTCCCTTTTGGTTCAGATTACAGGATGCTGTCTAGGGTGGAGCAAAGCCAGCTGCAGCTGCTCTTACTGCACGGTCTACAGGCCATGCTTGACCACCAAGGGCTGTGGAAAGCAACACAAACTCTATAATCAAACGGAATCATCCCATCATTGTAGACACCTTTTTGCAGTTAGAAGAACCTGCACATGGCATGTCCTTTTTAGACATACATTCTGCCCATGAGGATGTTTTAGTTAGACCGCATATGAGGTCATTAAAGTCTGTGTTAAAGCTGGCTTGTCAAGACAGAAATTTCATTTCCACTTGTGGACCGTGATGCCAGAACTCCCCAATGCAAGTGCAACTGCCAAGGAATGCTGGACTGCTTTCTAATCCATCTTCCCAGTATGCACTGCAATCGGGCAGCCCTCCATGCCCATTTCGCGTAGTGTTCTGTTATAGCATCTAGTGAATGGATTTACCTGAGGCCCCTGTGGAAAACTCCTGTAGGAGGCATTTCATGCCTTTTATTTCCTGATGCCTTGTAAACTGGCAAAGGCAGAAACATCTTGCAAGTTAAATCATGATTTGAGAAAAAAAAATTAAGCTTGGGAAATGTCAGCTGTGGAGTTTCATCACAACTAATATCCTCTAAATAATTCATGTAAAATAAATACCACAAGTGAATCAATTTATGTTGGGTAACAGCTTTTAAAGTGAAGAGCACTCATGGTTTAACCTGACAGATATTTGAGCGCATGTTTTTTTTTGTGATAACATCTAATTATGTGTTGTGTGGAGACTCAGTTTGCTGCTTTACATGTGGTGTGAAAGCCTGCATGTTAACAATGCCAAAAATAGTTAGCTGTATGAAACACCATACCTGATTTATGATCACATTTTTGTGGCCAAAGAATAATGTTCCTGTGACACGGGCGATATACACACACACACCTCACTAATATCACACAAAAGGCACCTGCGGTGCTCGGTTCCCCTGACAACTCTTGCTCGTACCCTGCTTCCCTGACTATTGTAACACCCTATTGATGACTATAAACAGATGCACCTTTGCATCAAGTTGCCCTGACACCCATATTAAAACAGCCCCTCTGTTCACAGTACCGAGAAACAAATTACCAGGGTCTACACATTCCAGAGTTTGAACCCCTGCTTACATTTTAGATTTTCTTCTCCTCAACAACTCACTGCACAAGTTTAAAATAAAGTACTGCGTACAACAAAAGGATGCATGTGTCCCCCCCGTTCTGCAAACCAGTGCATTTGTCACAGTTCCAAATTTTTATTAATCTACTATTATATGATTTAGTATGTATCCATCCTTCCTCCATCACCAACTAAATCCAGTGGCTCAGTGGTTCAAGTCCCCAAAGCACATATTTAAAATTGCAGGTAGAAGCAAGAGCACCTGGAAGAAACTCACACAGACAAAGCAAGAACATGTAAACTACACAGACTGAGCCAGATTCTAAACAGGAGCTGTAAGGTATCAGTGCTACCCGCTATGTCACCATGCTGTCATTCTTTTATATGCCTAAGTTATATGTTTTCATGTCCACAAGCAGCAGATTACTACATAAAAATTAAAAATTGTTATGCACAGGGAAATTACAAAAATAGTATATTAGTGTGCTATTGGCTTTTTTATACCTACAGTATTTTTCCCCAATAAAAAACTGAATTCAGCATGTTTCCAAATATATTCAAAATATCATATTCAAAGAATTGCTTAAAGAATATCTATTTGCATACCTTCATTATCTACTCATGACTTCAGGCATGTTTAATACCCTTATGAGGACTGTCAAATTAAAGAGCCGCTTTACATGCAAGACAATCATCGAATCATATCTGGTGTCAGTAAGAGAAAATGTAGATAAAGCTCTAGGCAGGAACTCACAAAGATAAAATATTAGGCACAATTGAGGCAAAAGGTCAATATTCTGGAATTATTCTGATAATTGAGGCATAGAATATCCCTGAAAATTCTTAGTTTTTTTAATGTCTCAAATCTGACAATCATTTTTTATCTCACTTCAGAACATAGTGGTGCACCATCCAGTGCGCACATCTGTACAGTTCTGACGAAATCATGCCTTGAGGTTCACCTGCCATTTTCTTTGCAGTTTTGTTTAAGGCACTAGACAAAGAAAATGGAGCCCCTGTTCTACATTGATGCACTTTTTTTTTTTTAATTCATGTCATTGTAAGTTCAGTCACTATAGTTTGTTCTTTCTCAACATCAAATCTTTCCTTATGCAACTGAATCATTTTTTTCTCCACTTTATTTTTTTATAGTATTTCCTTGTTTAGATAATACAATTAAAAAAACCCTAAGATAATGCACATTCAAGTTACAAGAATTTGGCTTTACAAGAAGTTTGGTTTAATACCCATACTTAAGATACTTCACATTTACATTCTGCAAAATTCTCAAAAGTTGACTAATATAAACCAGAGCCTCCATGCAATCTTCTTGTGTGCAGTTATATTTTGGTTTGTGTTGGCATTAAGTTGGAAACCTCAATTACTCCTTATTTGCTAGTTTCTTCTTTCATAATCTTGGTAATCACAGTTCCCCACTGTTGACTATCCAAACAATGTTAGTTTGTTCAGTAGGTGTGAACTCATTTGCATTGTTTTCACTATCTTTTTCTTCACTGTAAATAAGTGTTCAGTATAAAGTATTAATGTTTAGTATCATATATGTGAGTGTTTGTAAATATACAATACATAATAACTACAAATAGTAAAATGCGCACAGGTAGACACCCAAAGATGATATTATGTAAATAATATAGGGAAACTGTCTTGTTATGTTGTCTTATGATAACTAATGTTAACTGTAGAAGTTTATTTTATTGGAACTTGGTAATATTTTAACAGAAAATAGGTGTCACTTTAGGGGCTTGGAGACATTCTGTATGTTATGCTTTAAACTTCATAGCTGTGCATCTTGTGTATTTTAAGTAAGTTCCAGGAAAAAAAAAACAATTCTGTTACCTCAGAACACAACCTGCAAAGGGAGGAAGAAGAAGCTAGAATGGTGCAAAACCTAGCCTATGACTTGAAGGATTAAAGTTATACTAGCATAAATCCTCCCTGCACAGACAGAGGTGTCGCGTTTTACATTTCAACAAAACTCCACCATTTTTTTTTTGCGTCAATCCTTCATACAGTTTGACATCTCGCTTTGGATTCCTTTTTGCAACAAATCCAAAATGCCTGCTACGTCTATGCACTCCTGAAGCAACTGAGTGGAGGCAGCTGGAGACCACTTCTGCCCAGGGGGATTTTTAGAAAAAAAGACAGCATATGGGAGCAGGTGAGAGGTTGACTGGTTGACCTCACAATGCTGAAGCATTTCTTTCCTGCCCCTGGATTTGAGAAGTTTTGCTTAATGCTAGTCTATCACTGGCACCTCATGCACCCAAAGTCCATTATCTAAGCTGCCCACCCTAGGCTCAGCACTATCTGGGGCTACCAGCCATTCTTCAGCCTGAGCCTGGTTGGCTCCTCACCTGTGTTTCTATGCTGGAGCCAGCTGCTTGGCTGGACCAATTGAGACGGTCCTCCACTGTGAATGATGGAGGTCCTTGCAGACCATCTGGAGAGTAGCTGTACAACAGTGAACACGTACATCAACAAGACCCAGATAATATGGAAGCAACATGAATACTAAGGAAGCCAGATGTTGAACGTTGGCAGCCTAAGGGTGGGGGGAATGACACCTGGTGATTTTTATTTTTTCTAACGCTGAAGATCTGGATGCAGGACTACACGTTTTGAAATAAAGCTTTATTTACTAGTTCTAAAAATAAAATGTCAAGAATCATTAGATGTAAACTGAGTGACTTAAGGTGCAGCAGATGAATATTTTGGTCACGTTTCAGAGTGTTAACCAGGAATTTTCATTTCAGCTCAAATTATCTACAAGCCAATTTCAAACAGAGCTGGCAATTAAAGGGCAAAAGACTGGTAGCTCAGAAGCACTTCTGGCTTACTCTGACCATGTGCCTTCTCACAGTGGTCCTGTAAACATGTCTGCTTTGGTAGACCAAAGCCACTGGCACAGAAGCACAGACCTAGCAAGGAGCGCCCCGTAGAATTGACAACCACACAACCTGCTCCTATATAAAGTGCAGTGAATGCCAGAGGGCAGTGGGCATTGGATTGGCAGCTAGGGAGAGAGGCAGAGATAGACCAGTGATTCCTCTGGGATGGTAACAGTTTGACTTGCTACCCATTTACATGGTGGCACAGAAGTACACTTCTAAGTGAAGTTCAACATGCTAATGCAATACCACATAGGCAGAGGAAAGCTTATTTCTCTCAAAATAAATCACTCTTTAAAAAGTTGGAGGTTCACATCTTACAGCCTTGCTGTTGTACCTAAGATTCCTAACCCAAACTGATTCAGTAAATACTGAGCTGCATAAACGGGTAAAATTGTACTTAGGGTAATTTAGAGTAAATTGTTTTGTGTAAAGGAATGTTCTCAGGGAACAAGCCCTGTGGAACAACTGTGGATTAGGCTGCTCCATGCAAGCTGCACATGAGGACAGACTGGGCAGTGCTCCAACAGGGCCTTCAGAAACTGAGACCTGCCCCCCATAAACCACTTTCTGCTAAAAAAAATTATTTGAATCCTTCTCCAATATCACAGTCCCAGTCACATGCAACACAACCAAAATAGGAATAACTTTCATATGATTTACATGATCTAAATAGACCCACTTTTCCCTTCACTACCTTACAGTACCTCATTGACCAGGGAGGTGAGAGGTATATTGATTAGAGCCAATACACAAATGAATAACACAGGTTGACATCACTGCTATACACTTATCACATTTACCCTCATCTGATACAGTAAAAATGTGGTATAAATTAGAAAATGATAGGGTTGTAAACTGTCATGTGCGCTAACACTCACAGTTGCTTTGATAAATGAATTAACTAATAGTTAATATTTCAAATCCAACAACTGCACCCATATTCACCCCTGGAGTTTTTGTGATTGCCAGCTGAAAACAGTTTTGTTTCCACTTCTTCAAGAAGGATCATGCAGAAAACTCTTGTACTTTAACTTTCAGTGGAAAACCTAAAATTCTCAAGAGTCGCAAGAAAGCACTGTCTTGAAAATACAACAGGACAACTGTATACAGACACGCTTCAAAAGTTACTGAGCTGAAACCCAGTTAATAGGAGCTTTATCAAGCATTTTGAGGTATTTTTAAAGTGTCTTGTTTAGGCAGAGTATGGCCCTCTGTGCCTTTTTTAAATTGACTTAAACATGTCTGACAAATCAGGAAAGGCCCCTCATGATTTCCCAAAGCAGAGCAGTGATCACAATCTTAAATAGGAACAAATAAGAAATAAAATTATGCTAATAATAGCAAACATTAACAAAACGTAAAACAGATTTTATAAAGATGAACATTAAAAAAAAACAGAACAGGTCTGCACAAACCACAAGTTGCCATAATCATTCAAAACACACAAATCAGGGACCC